>JAVJGG010000043.1:9186028-9250482 GCA_035590195.1 Aviceda cuculoides | reverse complement strand
ACTTCTTGCTTCAGTTGATTTACACAGTAGTCAGCAAAACATTAAGCAACATTTTATCTACTAAGATTCCCTTAACTCCTTCTCTCGTTCCTCTCTGACCACCACCAGAGAAGGTCACTGCTTTGTTGCTGCAATATGTAAGTACCTACAGTCATCTCAAAGTGGTTCTGTTACTGCTATGAAATATTAGGAGCAAACTCTTTTGTAGGTAGCATTAAAGCCTGTGTGCTGAACACATTCCCTCTTGCATCATCTATATCTTTTAAAAAAGTAATTAATTAATTAACCTTTTGACTTTCCCTGGTGGTATCGGCTTCTTATCCAGAAAAGGTGATGGCTGTGCACTTGATATATTTTGTTCCGATCTGGAGAATCACATGGTCTCTCGGGGACTGTGATTATTTTAGCTTGCTGCTCAACTAACTAATTTGTTGACGTGAGCCAGAGGCAGATCAAGTTTAAGATGAACATACTCAGCCAGTTTTCTCTCCAGAAGCCATCATCTTTTAATGGAGTGTGAAGAAATGGCAGCAGAGGCATGAGACGGTTGGGTTGGTTACATATATCTGCAGCTCATAGCTCTGGGGATTTTGTCTCTGCTTTATTTTCTAAAATGTCCCATGGAGTCATGGCATTTCCACCCCAGTGCAGGGGCAGCAGAAACCTCCTGGCTCTGCTCTGCCTGTGGCAATCAAGAAGGTTGGTGAGAAAGTGTGAATGTGATGCAATGAGTTAAACTGTGTGGGATCAGTGTTCTCGCTCAGAGAGATGTGTCTGTTGGCAACAGCTTCACATTGCATTAGTTTATTTGTCTTAAACCCCCATGTGTAAAGAGTTTGGGGGGGGGTTGTTTGGCTTTTTTTAGCAAGGACAGTGCTCATGTCAGAGCAAGTCTGTTGGCACCCTTGCGCAGGAGGGGGTAAGGTCTGTGCCTGTAGGCTTTCATGCCATGTTATAAATGTCCAGCTAAGCCTCTGTGAGATGTCCTCTGCTACAAAGGTATTTAGACAGATGCACCCCAAAACTTCCCATCAATAGTCAGTTTGGTCAGACAGAAGTAAAAGGGAATCTTTAATGCTTGAGATGTAAAGCTTCACCTAAACCGTTTTTGCAGCTGAAATCACAGAAGATGTAATTCACCACAACCCTACTGATTTCTTAGTCATAGTTACACAGGAGTAATTACAACAAACAAAGATACCTAGGCCAGGAAATACTCTTGTTTCTGCTGAAGTTCAGGGGTTGCAGAACCATAAACACAGCGACCGGCGTGTCTCAGTGCAGGGCTTCAAAGCAGGAGGTTATTTCCTGCTTGCATTTCACAGGCTACAAAACCATCTTATGTCAGCAATAAAAATAAAGCAGAGGAATTTTATTCCAACACAATAAAGTTATAGTCATGCATGACCTCCGGATGGGGAGTGGAACATGTCCACCATACAATGACCAATGTAAGAAATCGGGCAGGAGATGAAGGTGGTGGAAGAGATGAGTTACGCTTGAGTCCCTCTTGTTGTGCTACAAATGAATCACAGTGGCCGCGGTGCGGTGGCAGCCTCGGAGGGCTCCTCTCTTCAGAGCATGATGAGGAATCTCTCCTGGCTTGCTCATCTGCTTTGACTCACAGTTCCCCTCCTTGGCCTGGGTGACGCAGCGCTACCCATGTGGGTTTGCAGGCAGGACAGGAATCCAAACGAGGAACAAAAACAGGTGAAAAAGGCTTGCCTGCACAGCTGGCAAAGCAAAGAATAGTATTGTGTATTGAAACGCGATGGCTGGGAGTGACTCCAGGCTCTCCCTGTGACATTTCGGCACTCGGTGGCAGGAGGGAGATGGTTCCTTTCACTGCTCTGTCCCTCGGCTGTCTCAAGGTGGCAACTGCCAGCATGTACTCATTAGCAGAGCTCAGAACAGCGCAGCAGCGTATCTCTGTGATAAGATGAATGCCCATGGTAATGTGTGTTTTCCACAGGTCATTTTCTGTTTGCTTTGGAGCAGAGTAGCTTTTTAGCTGGAGCAGTGACAGACTGGAGCCTAAGGCTGCTGTAAACCCCAGGATTGCAATTGAGTGACACGGTCGCTGCCCATCGCTGCCTGCAGTGTTCTTGTTGGGTTATGGGCTAACCACTGCCACGAGGCCACTAGCACTCATCTCTAAAGTTCATTTGCAGTAGGAGGGCACTATACTGGCTAGTATTTTATTAGAGAATTGGTAAAAGCAAGGATCCCGGGTAAAGTGTAGAGCTGCTCTCAACTGCAGCTAGCACCAGGTTACGGTGTGTGTGCAGCAGTCTGTAGAGGCAGAGCTGAGTTAGTGACGGTGCTGGGTGTCCCACAGCTCATCCAGTGAGCTGTGAGTTACCTTCAATACCTTCACAACATGTCAAAGCTGAAGGATTTCTGTATTTCCTAGCATTTATAGTGTACATTGCTGTGTAAACAAAGTAAGTTTATTTGACTGCAGTCACAGAAATCGGAGGTGGTGCGTTTCTGGGGCGGTGGTTTCCATACCCTGGCTCTGTGCGGGTGCGAGAATGAGAGTAGCTGGAAAGCATGTTTTCTAGGGAGAGAAAATTTACAGTGAATTATGGGGAAGTTTTATGACATGTAAGCAAGAAGGAAATGTGGTAGCCCTGTATAAATCCCCATCAAACACATATATGGTTTCTAGTCCTTTGTAGTGATGAGGAGCACTAACATTGTGGCTTGTTCTTATAAAGACAAACCAATTTGTGACAGTGTCATGGAAATCATGCCTATCTGTGTTTGCACTCACACTTCTGATGCACTTGTTGAACTCAACCACCCTTCTTGCCTTCATTGGTTGATTGATACCTCTTACTGTATCTTGGTCTTTTTAAGAGGCCCACAGTCTTACGCTGGATGTTTCTCTTGACTTCCTATGTTGAGGGTTTGATATTGCAGCCAAAGACTTGGAGCTTTTGGTTACCAACTGAGTAATAGCTAAAGGTGAGAGCAGCGAGTAGTAGAAATTTCATACTACTACTGTCATAGTAAATAACGCCTCAGGTTTTATAGCTGCTTTCTCTCCTCAGACCTCTTATACAAACGTAGCATGGTATAGACAAGGATCTCATACAGATCTCTGCATTGGAACAAACTCACCCTTGAACAGCCTGTAGAGATTTTACAGCGGTAAATATTTGGTCCAAGAGAACAGGTAGGCAGAGTTGCTTCCACGTGCCCTTTCCAAGGGAACAGCCCTTATATTGTGCTGTCTGTTAGTATTTTTTGGTACTCAAATGTGGAATTTAAACTTTCTTTTTCGAAAGTGTAGAATACCTTGCTGTAAGGTTGAAAAGGCACAGAGGTTACAACTGAGAGGCCGTGAAGGCCAGATTGACATGAAGAAAAGCCCACCTGCCTGCAAACAGGCGAGCACAAGGTGCTGGCTTCCACCGTGACCTGCATGCTGCCTGCGACTCCTGTGTCCCTTGGGAACACTGTTAAACTCAGTGCCTGTGGTTTGGGTTGTCAAGCCAGACACTCTCTCCATGAGTTTAAAGAGCTATTTTGAAAAACAACCCTTCAATGAAAAGACATTTCTTGTGCCTTTTTCTATTTTAAAGCTGGACTCCCATTTTCTTTCTCAGGTGATGTGTCATGTCTATCTTTTTATTTTTCTCTGTTTAAGCAAAGTGCTGCATTTTAACCTGCTGGAATGACATTCAATTAAAATCAGTCCAGCAATCTGTCTCTGCTGACAACTGAGGGACTTCTTATCAGATTTGTCCTTCGTGGGGAGAAAAGAGACAGCAGTGACAGAGAAGGCAAGAAGTGCTGTGGGAGGGGGCAGTGCCTTTATCAGAAATGGGTGGTGGAAACGGAGCTACTTTGTCTGGGAGCGAACAAGTTGGATCACTCTGGTATTTCCTACTCCTCAAGTATTGTCATGGGCAGGATATTCTCTTGCAACACTTGGAGGGTTTTGGACTGGTCTGCAGTGATGAGCAAGAAATTATCTTTGGATTGAGGTGACTGTCACTCCACAGCATCAGTTTAATGTGGCGTGGGAAGATCTTGTCCAGTTAGCCTCTGCTAACAACTTCTTTTTCTCTGATAATGATGAAGATGGAGCTATGATGAAAATCACAACCCCAAATGTGAAATGTGGTAGGAATTGAGCAACAGCTTTTTTTACTCAATCACAGCTTTTATTTGGCAGGTGTTTACTATGGCAAGTGAGGAGCCTCTTGAAATCAGATATTCAGATAGTAGTAGTAGTCTTTATTTATGTTAGAGTGATTCCTCTGGCCTCAGTCAGGAATCACAAATACTGGGTGAAAGCTAAATGACTCCCTGTACTTCCAAGAACTTATACTTTGAGATGTGGAGGACAGCAATTTCTAGGGGAAGGCTAAACAGGCTTTCCAAACATCTGCGACATCTTTTTTTATCAGTGCACTGGTCTGTGTTACTCAGTAACAATGGGTGTCTGCAGGACATCTATGCTGAGGTCAGAGGCTGGATCAAGTCATCGTCACTGCACACCACACTCTGCTCTAAAAAGACAAAGCTGGCAAAGGATGGAGGAAAAGGGCAATTTTTTTAACCTTACATTTATAAAGAGAAGAGTGAAGTCAGAGAATAGCAGTGATAAGTCCAATTCTTCACAAAGAGCATGAGACACTCAGCAACTGAATTTAGGGTTTTTTCATATCCCACTCCCTCCTGTGGTGCAGTAGAGCAGAAGGAACAGTATGATATTCATCTGTAGGTAAAATGAAATGGGCTTTTCAGACTGCTCAGTCCACTCTAGATGTCACTTCATTTAGGGTGTCATAAATGATGAAGCAACACAATTCAGCGCTGCAGGAAAGGGGGGTGTAAGCTTTTCAGAATGACTCAACTCTTCTGTTGTCATCAGCTCAGCAGTGACAGAAAGTGGAACTAGATGGGACTTGAGTGGGATGGAAATAAATTGGATGAAGAACGTATCAGTGTCTCAGTTAATCAGTGCCTTGCAAGGAAAACATCTTGCACGACTAGTGTGGCTATTGCTGTCATCTGGTGGGACATTTTCATTTCTACTGGGCAGACCAAGGCCACCACGTAGAGCAGGCAAGTTTGTGGTCACTTAAGAGACAGGATCAGCTGTTGGCCACCAGCTAACTCCTTATGGTCTCTAAGAAGTGAATTCTTTGTTAACACCTTAAAGCCACTGGGTAAAGTTTCCCTGAGTCCCTACAGCTTGGTTGAGAAGATATGATGGTTTATCCATTTCCTCATTGGGTTTTTCCTTTCCTACCCCCCACTGTGGAGGTGAGGAGGAGAAGGGGCAGAGGTAGGGGAGCATCTGCTCTTGGTGGTGTGTCAGGTGGAGTGAGGCACACGCATGCAGCTGATCTAATCTTGACAGGTGGATGGTTTCCGATTTCTCTGAATGCCATCAGTGCAGACTTGCCGAGGCTTATTACTGGTTTGCCTTTCCCAAGTCAGAGCCAATCTCCTGTGTGGTGATGACTATGACTAGTCATACCCATATGGTATATCTGTCTTGCTCTTGGTGGCAGTGATTAGTGGAGAATAAAATAAGATGAGTTCTTGCCTCACAAGGGAAGTCTATGGAGCTGTTATGTCAAGCCTGCTGGAGATGCTGCACCTATATTTTTTTCCATTAAAAAAATGTTGTGCTTTGCTGAAGTGAAAATACGGCCAAGAGTACTGACTTCAGTTATTTTTCTTTGGGTGAACAGTTCTTTGCGAAGGCCTTTTATTTGGTTGGTTGCTTAGATTTTTTGTTCAAGAATTCCATGTTTGATTTTTTTCTTTTAATTTTTTTAAAAATTCTAATATAGAACATTTCTGTTATTGTGGAGGTCTCTGTGATAACATGATGATATGGATATTGTGTAACTTCAGTGCACATTAGGAAATTTTGCAGAAAAATAAGGCAAGCAAGATGGCCCCAAGCTGGAATTTTGACATACAAAATCTCTGAAAAGTTTTTCTTACATTTTGCAGGAGTTATCAAAATTAATTTTATGCTGATGCCTGAAAGAGTGAAACCATTTCACTTCACTGCCTGAGTTTAGCCCCTCACGGTAATCCAAGTCCTTAGGTAGATTACTGTGGTGAGCTTTTCATTGCAGTCCCTGCTACCAAATCTGAAGAGAACGCGTACGAGAAGACTCATTTTGAGATGTATCTGGAGCGTGGAGGAGGCTCAGTCTGATGCTCCAGTGTGGCGAGCGGAGCCCACTCATGTCTGAGCAGGACCCTCTGCTAGAAGCCAGAACCCAGATTTGTACAAGAAACCAGACCCAGAGCCCCACTTGGGTTCCCTGGCAGGTTGTGAGCGGTCTGCTCTCAGCCAGGCCAGGACGGAAAGGCTCTGGAGCCCATGAGAAGAAGATGATGGCTTTGCAGGACTGTTGCCCTCAGCCCATGCTGTAGAGCAGGGACTGCTCATGAGCTGTTGAAAGCTAGACATTTCCGTTCAGGAAAACATGACCTGTCTGCAGTGATGTGCATGGCTCCGTGTGCCTGTAATCACCATCAGGCACAACAGCAGAGAAGCTCTTTTGTGCTGAAAGGAATATATCTCTATGATGGGCTGGATGGTATAAGGGTTGTGTTAGGAGGTCAGTGTTATCTTTCTGAGGCAGAGAACAGCTTCTTAACTGGGTATGAGTAATCACTTTAATAACAAAGAATAGCACCAGGCCCTCTGTGTGAGCCAGATATATTTACAGAATAACTCATGAATATTTTTTTTATTACATGGTATTGACGTCATTTTTCTTTCTTTGTTGGGACTCCAATGACTAGAAGTCTAACCACTGCAGTGTCATGGGGAGAGCAAAAGGGAAGGAAGATCCAATTTTAAAATGCATTATGGAGAAGCTGACAAAAGCTAAATAATGTCATTGGTTGAGTCTCCTTTCATTATATGTTCATTATATGCTTCCTCATATGGGGCAAGATGAAAGTACTAACAGCCCTTAAAACACTGCAGGTCTCCTCTCCTGTACAGTGCTGGGAGGTTTCTGATCCCGGAGGGCTGTGGAGTGTGGTGCTTTAAATGCGTTGCCCGTTCAGACCCAAATGTTGCTTGCTTCTGTATCTGTGGGGAAAAAGATAACATGTTTGTGGGGAAAAAATGTTCTCAGGGCTTCAGAGCTTAGGAATATGTAAAGCTTTATAGGAAAAAATAAGTTGTGAGGTGAAATATAAGAAATGTGGCCGCTGCCTGTCACACAGTGTATGGGATGGCTGCCAGAAACACACCTAACAGCACGGTGAGATGTAGCTGAGTGTTTGTACACAAGATTCCTAGTTTTATCAAAATTCTTAAAACCTTCATTTTTTCCTATTTTGTACCAAAAATATTATTTCTACTGTATAAATGAACACAAAACAAGTGAAGAATATACTAATGGAAAGAAAAAGGTTTTCCTGTGTTTTTAAGCATGTTACACTTGCTGTGACTTAAGGAACAGTAATGCTGATGCCTACGTAGAAAAGTTCATTTTGATGAATAGGTAAGACAGCAGTTCTGATCGTACTGAAATGGTGAGTTTTGCTTGTTTTAGAGAGTTTCCCAAGGTACCTCTTAAACTCTGATAGAGAAGGGAGCATGGGGGACTGGAACCGTGCAGATAGCTCTGTCTTCTCTTATTCCTACCCTCCGCTCTCCTGGCTCCCACACACACACGTTTCCCTTGTAGTTCAGAACTGTAACAGGCCCGAACTGCAGCAAAGCAGTTTCATAGCTTCCCGCTGTAGCAATAAGTACTAAAGCCTCTCTTCTTCTGCATAGCAAAGGAACAGTTTCCCTTGAATCAGTGTCAACAAAATTTGACCGGATATTCCTTCTGGCATATCTGTGCTATCTCAACAGTAAGACCAGTTTAATATCTGTATCTTCTGTCCAGGGGCTGTTTCTGCCCTGCTCCGAATCCTCTTGATGGGGTTTAGTCAACCCCTTTGTGCCTCCACAGTAAACTGAGATGACAACCAGTTTTAACCAGTGCTCACAAACTGTGCTGGCAGGCAGAGGAGATGGGTCAAGATCTCATGTGTTTTGGCTGCAGTTTATAGAGTGTTCTCTTTGATTCATATTTATCCTTTTTGAAATGACAGGGAAGAACGGGTTCCAGTCTCCATTGAAACAAAGCACCATATCAGACCTGTTCTGATATATTTGCATCTGAATTAACTGAAAATAATTTAACCTATTTGCCAAACAAATGATTTGAAGTAAGTGGTTACTTAAACCTCTTTGGAGATGAAATAATCAGATTTCTTTTTGTCTGTTTGAGCTCAGAGACTACTGATTATATTTTCACATCCCCAAGACCATCTTCCAGGATATTCTTCCTGCATCTTTGACAGGCAGCCATGCCAGCAGCTTGCGAGGAGTTTTGTTCTGTGGAAGAAATCCAGAGCAGGAACACAGGAGAGCTTTTTTTTTTCCCCAAATTAAAGTTGGAGGTTAGGTCTTAGTGACACAGGGTGACTTGATCAGAAACTCTAGACCTCTCACCCTTATATTTGTGAAATACAGCAGTAGTCATTTAAGTCACCAGATTCCAGAGTGCCCTTAGAAACGTCAGTTGAAGGCTTAAGCCGTAAATAGTGGCCAAATTCTGCAGGTTTCCACCGTCAGATAAAACCAGCCTTTTGACTTGAGTAAGTTTTGCTTGCACAGCTACGTATAGTCTATACCTGCTGAAGTGCTAATTCTGGTAAACAGTAAACCAGGCTTGGGTAGTGGGCGTTCATTTGCGGTGCAAACCTGGCATTTTATCTAGGAAGTCTGAGTCAGTATTATTACAATCTTTTCTTTGAAGCCAGGTAACCACAGTGGCATTATTTGCATTTAAGTTGTTATTAATAGCACCATAGTGGTGGCATTATCCTTGGTTCTCTAGAGACACAATGCAAGGGACAATCAATAGTCTGAAGAGCTCAGAAACTTATCCTATTTTTTCCACTGGATTAACAGCAGCAAAACCACAAATTCTTTATTAAGATGGTGCATTCATTTCTTTGGAGTCATGATGGAATTTTGCTAGAATTAAAAATCCCATTAATATTTATATCGGTGTTACTGGGAGTAAGTACATTTATTTTAACTTGAGCTGCAAATCATTTAGTTCTTTGTAATTACAGTACTGCTATTAAGTATTCATAAGGCTGTACAATATAGTGTCACAGGAAACCTATTTTAATTTAGTGGTAAGTCAATGTTTTAATTTTGTGTAAAAACAGAAACCAATTTACCAAGCATTCTTGCTTGTGTTTTCCCAAACAGGTTTTGCAAGCCTTCTTCAGTTGATTGTATTTAAACTGCTTTTTGTATCTTTGAAAGTTTGGAAGTTACCGTGAAAAGTCTTGGGTCCAGTGCAGCTTACATGTGTGCATGCTGTTTCATGTAATTTTGAACGTAAGCATAGGCGGGAAGAGGTCATTTATATCCCAGTGCTCAGCTCCTCGGTGTCACCAGAATTGCAACATAACATATTTTCATAAACTTCATAAAAAGTTGGTCTTGGAGAATAAGTCTCAAGAATGGTGCCTGTATTAGTAATTTATGTTGCTGGCATTTATTTCTAGAAATAAGACTATTTCAGCTGTGGGAGTCTTTAGTAATATATATAGATAGATCTCTCTGAGGTCATTTGGAGTTTTAACTTGCAGAAGGAGAAGATGGATTGACTAAGGGTATTTTTGTGTGTGCCCCTTCCCACACCAGCACCCAGAACTCACTGGGTGCAGCATGGTATGCTGTGTGCACTAGTATAATGCTTTGGGTTTGTGTCTTTTAAAATTATTTTCCTACTAACTCATTTATGGTAATTAGAGGGAAGGAGCTGCTACTGTTTGAGGCAACACTAACAGAATGGGATTTTTCAACAAGTGACACGTCTGCAGAGGACTGTGACAGATACAGTCTTAGATGTGTTCTGTATCCTATGCATGGTATCATATGACTTCTGCCTATGCAGCTTCTCCTCACCCCTATGGAAACCAAATATTTGTCCAGAAGAATCTTTTCTCTGTGCCAGTGTAGCAGTCCTTACAGTAGTTTACTACCTTGCTGCAGTTGAAAAAATCCTCTGGGAATCTAAATCCCAGAAGTTCCCTGGAGAAGTGATGATCATGGAGTGGATTAAAGGTTGATCTTAGCTTCCAGGTGAAGACCTGGAAGCTCATAAAAGGGGGAATTTTTTTGTTCTTTTCAGCAGAGCCAGTGTCCCACTGGGACCTTGAAGCACTATTAGCCCTAGGTTATGCATGAATGGGTGGTGTATACACAATCAGGAAGGGTCGTCTATCACTTCAGCTTGATTTTGTGCCTCCAGGCATGCACCTTAGTGTTGCGAGATAAAAATATGTCAGAGTAGATAACAGAAAATTGTGCTATGACAGCTCTATGCAGTGATATGTATTCATTTTGTTATGTGTAGATAACTTGTGTTTTCAAGAGGAGCCAGGCCAGAGAGGCAAAACACAGTGTATGGGTGTCTTCAATGGGGTAAACATGCACCTGTGAGAGATCCTTTAATTTATAACTGTCCTTTCTAACTCTCTCCACTGCAGGACGAGGTCTCTTCTATGGACATTGAACTCCCAGCTACCTATGCCTATTGCCTGTGATGGAAGAACTTGATGTTAATGTGAGGTAGGATAAACTACATGGCTCTTATAGAGCATCTCATCCAGCTGGTGAGCTGCAGGGGGCAGGGGCTGTATGGTGTGTTTACAAAGCTGCAGGATGGTATTTTCTGTTTGCCTGTAGATAAAGGTCTTTGCTCATGCAGCAATGCCTGATTCGGGGTTCTGTGATGATGTAGTGTCACCCTGTTATTTGTGTAAATATCAGATGTGGCATAGCCAAGACAAGGCCTTCCTTGCAGTAGGATGGATAGGGCCCCATCAAAGACCAGGCACAAGCCCATCTGTGCCTGCTGAAAGTCAGATCCTAGGTTTTTTCTTTTTGGTGCAATGGTCTAAAGACTTACAACCTCATCTCTGATGCCTTTGAGTGGGTCAAGAAAAAAAAAAAAGACATCTCTCAAGTAATTTCAAACGCCTGGGCACACTACTGGTATCAGTGAGAGACAAATTTCAATATGGATCGTTTTGTTCCTGGAAATGTGATGCCAACAGAAATTGTTGAAAAAAGCTGAAGATCCTGTTTGCACTTGTCCCTGGGACACAGGGCTAGCATCAGCTCTGCCATTCTCCCTCAGGTGTGATCTGCAGGGTCTTTCTGAAGGCCTAGGATTTGTACCTTTTGTTTCTTGGCCTTTTGACTTGCCAGGCTGCTGGTGATGCTGAACTGTGTGTGGAGCTGAACTAACACCCACCAAACTCACTTCACACAAGGACATCAAACTTCTGACCAAACCCATGTTGCTGGCCCAGACAGAGCAGGAACCAATATTCCATTTGCAATCAGAAGTGTACATTTCCACAAAGAGTTTTCTTAAAATCCACACAGGGTGTATCTTTTCGATGTCTCAGGTTTTTATTTTGGGGAGTGATTCTTTACCCTTCCCCTGCCTGGACACTCAAGTAGCAAGTACATGAGGAAATGTCTTGAGAAAATTGCTCTGACAGAGACAGATCAAATACATGTGCTCTGGTCTTCAAGGAAACCTTTCCCTATGGAGTTACTGAACAGAGATCAGGAGGAAATGCAACACAGAAAAGGGGGGAACAGGGTCTTACACCTAAAAGGGTATCCTCTCATGCCACCCTGTTCTCACAGATTTCTAGCTCTTCGGCTTTCAGGTTGGGATGTGCCTCTGTGCAAGCCACAACCCACTCTCTCCAGTTGCATGCACAAAGCAAGATGATACATTTTCAAAGACAATTTCTGTTCTTAATGAGACTTCTCAAAGTGCTATACTATCAGAGAGAACATCTCTGGTCTTCATTGACCTACTCAAGTGTCAAGAAAGTCACCAGCAACTCCAGGTTGCTGCTTTAATGCACACTTAGCAGGTCATATTTATAACCCGGTAATCAATGCGGAGAGGTAATGTGTTTTGCTTAATGAAATTTATCTTGCCTTTTTAATACCAGAAGTGTAGTTAAATGCATAGGCTACTGCTGTTTCTATGTAGAGGGAATTAAGGTGCTGACACCAGGCAATTTTCCCTACGATCTTTTCCTTCCTCTAAAACCACTAGGAAAAAATCTTCTGTTTCTCACTATGGTGAAAAAAATTCCCCACTATACATTTCATCAATCATAGAAGGAAAATCTGTCAGTTCATGAACACCAAGGGGCACAGAGAAACTGGCTCAGCGAGTGCCTGAACCACAAGTGCCTGGACACAGGGAGGCTATACCAGGAGGGAAGTGTGACATTTTATTTACCTAACTCATATATTTTTTTTCAGTAACATGCTATCTGCCTCTGGTGGAGACAGACACTGAATAGGTCTGACCAGGCATGGATGTTTTGAAGTGATCTATTGGAGTTTTGTAATCTGCTATTTGTAGCAACCAACAGATCATTATCTGTTTCTTCCTAATTTTGAATTTTACTGTAATTCTTATCAGCCCTAATCCTGCTCCAAAAAACCCCAGCTAAAACCCCACACTTTCTCCAACCCCCCAAACCAAACCCAAATAAAACTGATTCCCATCAGAATTAGGCTTTCTCTTTCTACTTGTAATACTTTCCAATATGTGATGTAGCCTGAATGCAATGAGAAGTGCCTGGAAGGAAGGAGGGTTTGGGTGCTTCTGGGGTGCCGGAGCATGGGCAGAGCTAGGGGGTTTCCTTCAGTCAGCTTGCTGCAGAAAATGCCCATTGCACAGGCCTGGGGAAGGTTTTTTTGGAAAAAGTCCCTCAAGAGACTGCTTTCTCGTGGAGGCTGGTTAGTGCAGCTGGCTGGTGACCCTGGCAGGGCAGTGGAAGAATGTCTGAGGGGGAAATTCTTGTTTGGTGAATTATTTCATCCAGCTTCCCATTTAGATGTTAAAAGAGGCAACACAAGGTATTCCTGGGAATCTGATGAATGAAAATCCATGGGAATTTGAAAGCTCTCTTGAATCAATATTGATTCACTGTTCCCCAGCTGTTTTGATCAAACACTGTGTTCACATCTCACTTGGTTATACTTCAGGAGTGATTTTATTCTTTTGTTCCTAGGGGCTCTTTCTGAGCTGGACTAAGGCAGTCCTTCATTTGTGTGATTGGTTGCATAAACAGACTTTGTGGTAGGCACACGATTTTATTTTGACTCCATGCTTTTCCAAACCATGAATTTTTGGTTTTGAGAGCTTTGCTTGTCAGCTACCAGTAAGTAGCTAATGTTTCTCCTTTATCTGCCCTGATTTCAGCTTTTTTGCCAAGATGTGAAATACTGAATATTTTCTGTTGAAACCAGGGGCTTCACTGTGTTGTTTTCCAGAGCTGCACATGGTGAGCTTGAGAGGTGGGAGCACTTGAGTTCCCCCTCCCCATCCCTGTGGAGCTCAGGGATGCTCCAGTGGGAAGTCTTTACGAGAAGGGGAGCAAAGCTGGGGGAAATGGGAGATGCTTTGACAACATGGGGACAACAGCGGGATGGGAGGAGAGAGGGACAGTTTGACTTTGTTTAGAGCTGAGCCCTGTGGAAACAGCATGCTGCTTTTTTGTTCAGAGCAACAAGTGCCACAGTTGTCCCGCGCCAGCCAACTGGGATGGGCATGGGATCAGGCCTTCTGCCCTCGACAGGTTTTGATGAGGTGCCCTACAGAATGCCACGTGATGAGTGGCTTTACATCTCTGTAGCTACCCAAAGCATTGCAGGCACATTCAACTGTACAAATGTTTTATTTCTGTGGGAAAATTTGCTTATGAATTTTGCAAAAGCTGCAGTGTGAGGTTAGAGAGACTTTCCTGGAAATTTTAGACAGTCTGCTTTGGGACTTGTATTTATCACAACCAAGGGGGGTGGCAGACCTCATTTTCTCTAATTCTAGAGTAGAAAAATAAATGACCTTGCAAGTATTTCCAATCTGTATTTTGTAGAATTTTTTAATTTCATGTGACTTGGTGATTGTTATTGGATGCATTTATTATAGGCAATAGGTTAATGAGATACTGTCAAGCGGTTTGGAATGAAAACTCGAACCCTTGAATTGGTTAGAGTATGGAAAAAAAAGCTGTTCCCTTTATTCTCTTAATTTCCAACAACTTTATAAAAATATTAGTCGGGCACACTACAAACAAGAGTACCGTGGTCCTTCCCACTGACAGGCTCTAGCGCAGCATGCACATAGTTAAGCGTGAGCTGTTTGCTGCTGATGCCCTCTGGCCAAAGGGCAGGAGCTCCTGCAAATGCCTTCATTGCTGCCCTCAGTGGCACAAACCTCTTCCTCCACCTGAAGGTTGTAATGTACTACTTTGAATCTTCTGTTTGGAGCCAGACCTGGTGCAAGGGTTTTAGCAAGCAGGCTGCTGCCCTGCCTGCTCATGACAAGGTGTTTGCCCGTGGTTCTTGTAAATTTGTCCAAACCTTCAAAACGTGTTTGCACTTCTCTTTTTCAGTTTTTTTCTGGCTTTTGGTGTATTAGACAATTTCACTTTCATACAAACGCAATGATTTTGACAGCCTTGGAGAAAGAAGGCTGAATCTCTCTGGGCACAAATGGAAAATATGCTCAGAGATGGCTTTGCTGCAGTTTGTTTCACTGTGCTACGCTTGCATTTCAGTGCAGAACAGCAGTAAGGGGAATGCTCCAGTTAGCCCCACATGTGGTATATCAGTTTAGATCACATAGCTCTTAGCAAGGGAACTTGTGAACTACATTCCTCTTGGAAGACATTAAACCAGCAGCTCTGCACCACGCACTCTGCAGTCCAACAATGAGGACTAAAGGCTTTGAAGCATGGGCTCAAACCATGCAGCTTCCACATTCAGGCATGGTGGGGAAATTTGGGCAGGGAGACCGGGCTAAATCTAATCCAAAATATTCCCCCACATCCTGCATAGAGTGGACATGTAGGGGCCACAGTACCAACTATTTTGATCTATTCTCATTGTGCCAAATTACTAGCTAAAATAGACGTAGTTTGGGTGTACAGAAGTCACCTGGCAGTCCATGGACTCTTGTTTTTCTGTGTACAAACAAGGCAGTTGGCTCTTACAGGCTGCGAGTAGGTACATAATAACTCTGCCCATGAAAACTGAGAGGAACTTCCTCATACCAAGACTGGCACTTGCAGACCTCCCTGAGCAATCTGGAGAGGTGCAAACAGGGAGGACTCTGCTTCTCTTGGGCAGTTGCCAGTGTAGGCTGTAAATGTGCCATGCACAGGGTGTGAGCAATGGCCTTACTAAAGACTGTTAAAGCCTTCCTTGACCTTTCGTAAGACTTTGATTGTCTCACTACAGAGCATTCCCTGTAGCCAGGAATGAAGTAAAGCTTCCCATCCGCATGCTGGTCCCTCCTTATCTTGTAGCAGTTAATCTGGCTCCTTTACACTGCAGGGAGCACAGGTGACTCAAATCTATGCCAGTTCTGAATGGCATGGTTGGCCATTCATGTGCATTTTCCCTTCTTTGAGCTTCAGCACTCATTGTTCATTCATTCATACTATTACTATGGGTGCTGCATGGCAGAATTTCTAGCTCTGGTGCTGCCTCAATTTTAGTTGAGCAGGCACCACAGAGGACTCTTCATGATGCAGCTCTGAAAATCTCTCACCACCCTGGAGCTGCAGGGTGCTCAAATGCTTTATTCAGCTAACTGCTCAGAGATGCTCTGCTGACACAGTTTGAAAACCATTGGCTCAAGCTTTTTGAAAGAGCTTTGGCACGGGCAGGCTCTAGTGTGGTTTAGAACAGCAAAACAGGTTTGGAAGTTGCAGTTGCTAATGAGAGGCAATCTGAACATTTCTCAAAAGCTGCAAACTGATCTTCATGTGCTGGCTGATGTTTCCATTGGCTGAGGACCCTACTATTGCGTGGTAAATACTGACTGCACAATAGTGTTTCAGGCAGCTTTTTAAACATCTGTTAGCATTTTAACCCAAGAGGGTGTGCTCTGTCTTCGAGAACTAGGTTGTTTTCCAGTTCTCAAACCAAACTCTTCAAGACTGGTTCTTCCCACTGTGACAGATGGAGTCCCATACAAGCTCCAGCACTACCAGCCCTTGTTACTCTTCACGTCCGTACCTGGGAGGGGAGAAGTGGAAGAGCAGCTGCCTGGCATTTACAGCCAGGACCGGGTGAGCAGAACCGTGGTTCTGCTGGCTGGAGCGCTTCTCACGCTCTTGGGCAACAAGGAGAAACCTCTGCTCTTCGAATGGGTACTTCTGAGTGTGGGCAGGGCTGTTATGTGTACTTCACGCTGCACAAAAGTTTCTTGCCTCCTCAGGTGTTGGGAAGAGACTGTTATGCTCATGAGAAATAAGCTTTTGAAAAAAAATCATGAGACCATTCAGTGCAAGTAAATAGCTTTTATATAAGCCTTTTTGTTGTAGCTGTTGGTGAAGGCAGACTCCCTTTGCTAAATCAACCACGGAGAAACAATGTATTATTTCAGTTTGTCAAAACAGTAATTGCTTTTTATTTTTAAGCTGAGCCCCCAAAACAGCTGAATTTTAGATTGATGTTAATTGCTCCCAAACTTGGCTTTATCAGCTTTAGTTTTCTCAGTTTGTTGCTGAAGGTATTTTTGTGGCTTGAAGTACTCTGAAAAACGCAGAGCCCTCCAGCATTACTGTGTGGGGTTCATTAATCTTGTCTTGACTTTGAGAAATGAGAGGCAAGGTGAAGGAACAAGGAATCAAATTGGTTGAATTAGTTGTGTTTGTTTGGAAGCAAAGAAAATATTCCATTATTTAACCAAGCTGCTGTTCCCAAAGTCCTTATACAGAGGCATAGTGAACGTTACTTCTGACAACAGACCTTCTCGATGATATGCCCTCTTGCATCAAGTTGTATGTTTGAGTGAGCCCCAAATCTGGAGCCTTGCTGTGTTGGCTCAAGAGGTTCCTTTCTCCATGGACCGCAAGAAGCAGTGCTGTCAATGGCTGGCTCTGAGACGGGTTTGTTACCTAAAGCTAGTACACCTGCAGGATGGCTGACTGCAGAAAGAGGCAGAGAAGGTCTTGGGTCTCCTCTCCGCATCCAAACCTGGGGGGGAAGCAGGAGCAATAGCCAACAGCGGGAGAGAGAGGGACCCAGAGCTCCATCCCTGAAGCCCCAGAAGTAGCTAAGGGATGTCCGAGGAGAGGACTTGATGTGTGCCCTCGGTCCCTGTGCTCCCCGTGCTTTTAGGACACTGGCAGCCAGCAGTGAGCACCAAGGGGGCCAAGACCTGAGCTGTGAGGCAGGACAGGCAGAAAACTGGGCTGAAAGCAAGGCTTTTGGTTTTGGGGGAGGCTGTTTGGGCAAGGGGGAGGCTGTACTGAGTGGTTGGAAAAAAATAAGCGTCTGATTTAATGACCTAAAGTGTAGAAAACGGAAGGGTTTTAGGAAAGAGTTTGTGTGCTCTTGAGTGCCTTGCTGGTGAGGATTTGTGGAAAGCAAACAGCTTAAGATTCCTCCAGCAGGTCGCAATGTAAGTGTTTATTCTTATATATATACAAGCTCTTTTCAAAACCTCTCCAACTGCTACATTTTGAGTCATTAAATCATTGTTTATCTCAACTTCTTCAATCACATTTCTGTTTAGGTGAGAAATACCAGGCTAAAATGTCATTTAACAGGCCAGAATTGGCCTAGAGCACTCATCTTTTCCTAGTCCCCTTTCTAAGGGAAGATCAACTCTAACCCTCCTGTAATACCTGCAGCATCCATCCAGAAAGGTATTTGCTTATGCATTTCTGTGGAGGCAGACATACTGATTGAGAAGATTTTCTACAGAGCCTTGTCTTCTCCGCCTGCATCCCTCAGGCAGGAATGGTGCAGCAATCAGAGGAGCAGGTAGATGAGAGCTGACTGTTTTCATCCCTTGGTATACAAGTGATACAATGTCCTGTTTTGCTTGCTGAGCTGATGTGGATGAGTGCACTTTCTCCTGAGGATAATGGCAGGCAGAACACAGGGTGACAGAAGAGTGAAGTAAAACCCTACAGATTCCATACGAGGCAAAACTTAACAGTATCGATTTACATCAGCTGTAGATATGATCATATACAAGCTGTGCTGTTGAACAAAATGAACCATTTTATAAGTAGCCATTTGAAAGTCAGCCGGTTGTTGGGTTTGTTGGGTTTAGTCTCTGCGTGCCTGGGGGTGCTGGGGTGGTCGGGCACAGCAGGGGCACCTGGGAAGCTGTCCACAAGCTGGGAGCACTAAAACACATATAAGGCATTTCTGCATCTGCAGCCATAGACTTTGCAGAGAATTTCCCACCTGCCGACACTGGATGCAAGAAGAGAGGCGAAGCAGGAGGGCACAGGGAAGCAAGGCATGGTGTAGAGGTTCACTTTCATATTTTTGTGTTACCAGCCAAAAACCCTCAGTAGCCAAAAAAGCCCTGCAAAAGAAGTTATCTCTGCCAAATACTCCTTACAGCCCAGGCACCTCTCAGCAAGAGCGATAGCTGTTATCAGCCTGGGTACTTTTCATATTGTTCAACTTTTTTCTCAGTTTCTAGGGAAACACTTTATAGCACTATATTTATTGGAACATCTTTCCAAATACCTCCACCAACCCTTAATTAATGGAATTTTTAAGCCTGGCTCCAGCTTCTGCAAATTAATATTGTGCTCCCTTATGGCAGCTGTGGAGCAAGTGAGACATATATACTCTCTGAAATAAGTTAGAGGGTGCAGAGGCAGAGGGGCAGCTCCACCATTTGTCTGTGTGTGCTCAGCCCCCCAGAGAGGTAAAGCTGTCACGCACTTCTGTGATGTTTCACTCCGCTTTTATTAGTGTGCCCTGAGGAATCTGCACAGATGAAAATGCCCTTGACAAAGAGCTGGGCCATAAAAATTAACTTTTTGGTGTCTTTCAGCACATCCTTTCTTTAGCTTCAGTGTTTCTGCACAGAGTGGCAGCTAGTGAAGATCTGGAAGAGGCTGTGGAAGGCTTTTATAACAGTCCCAAAGCCTGGGATATCCTGGGGCAGACCTGTCTCTAGGGCTTGGCAAAAATGGTCAGCTGCCCTAGAAAGCAGCAGATTGCCCAGACCAGGAAAGCAGGCTGGACCTTGTTGCCAGCTTTTGCCCACACCAGCTGCCTGGGAGGGCAAGGCTGGCAGCTGCAGCACCATGGGCTTTCCAGGACACTCTCCTTGACTTTTCAGGGCTGACCCTCAGCATTGGGCTGACAAAATTCAATTTGTCTCCATGTTTGGGATTTCTTGAGCCAGCCGTGCTCAGAGGTTGTGAGTAAGGAAGCTGGAAGGGGGTATTAGGGTGTCTTCAGAGACAGGACTGCTGCAAAACTGGAGCTGTGCAGCAGACACAGGACTGGATTAGCTGTGTAAAGGTTAATAGGGCAACATGAGTCATATTGACAGAGCTGTGTTTCCTTCGAGAGCAGACACGATGTTCTCAACAGACATTTTGTGTCTCAAAACCAAAAGGTATTGGCTGTAGGTGGAAATCTAATGGCTTTTGTTCTCCTCTCATTGAGTTAAAATCCCCCGAGTTGCTCTTGGAGAAGTGCAGAAAGACAGTCCCAAGGTCCTGGCTAGACATCTCTTCTGGGAATGCTGCCTTTGGAATAGGGTTGCGATGCTGATAGCTATGGTGAGCTGTTACCTACTCCAGATTCTGCTGTAATAGTGTGTGCAGCCGCAGAACGAGCCATTCACTGCTTGGGAAAGAGCATTTCTACTATCTCAGATATGAAAGGTGCCACAGCAAAACATTTTGTGCTATTCGCTTGGCCATGGTGTCTAGGACCTGCTATCAGGTAGTATAAATGACTGTTGATAGACTATTACCCTGGAGCAGAGTGCATCTATGATGCAGATAAGAAATGTGCTCCTCTTTTTACCTAGTTCAGTCTTTCCACTATTTATTTTGCCCTTACTTTACGGTGGCAATGAATCATCAACGGTGTGACTCCCTGGTCTGGCAAACAGTCAGAGGTCTGAACCTCAGTTGCTGGCTGAACTTACTGCCTTGCCCCATCTGTTAACTGAGGACTTGCCATCTTGTGTCCTCTGAACAGTAACCTCAGCCTCCAAAAGTCAGAAAGTTAAGTAAAAGCTGCCATTGTCTGAACACAGGCTTTGCCATCTGATGGACAGGAGCCCTGTGGAGACGAAGCTTTCAGGGAGTCTTTGGCTGTTTGGGGGAGAACCCATTGTAGAGTAGGTTATTTAAAAAAAAAAAAAGCAGAAAGAAAAACCCCAACTTGAGGCATGCTGAAAAATGTAGCAAAGCAATGGGTTCCTCCTCATCTCATGGGGAGACAAAGTGCCATTAGTGCTGTCAACTGTTGGGCTCACATTTGCAAAAGGACTTGAAAAGAGGCAATTTCAGCTCTTGTGCTTGAATCCCTTGATACAAACCAGCTGGAGGCCAAACTACTCTACCTTTAAACACATGCAGAGGAGGTGGAGAGGTGAAGGGTCTGGCTGTTGCTGGTGACTTTGCAGTTGATGCAGTTTCTGCTCTGTGTGGAATCTTTGAAAGCTTAATATGGCCTTATGCAACTCAGGTGCTTCCCACCATATGATGCCTGGACTGCAGGGAGAATTTGATCTAACACTTGCCAGGTGCCTCTCTATTTCTCACATTTGAGGAACAGTAAATCTGGAAACTTTAACAAAAAAAAAACCCCAAACCGAAAAAACATCCTTGCTGAAAAAACATTAGAAACAGAGTATCAACATTGGAAAGGGCTGTTGGGGACAGAAGCCAGGTTTCTGGCTCTGTGCTGGTATACCTGCGATAAATGGGCCAGCAGCTGACCTTTTGACTGCACATTGGTGTTGCTGTAAGCTCAGAGAGGACTGAAGGAGAAAGAAAAGGGCTCTGCTTGCTGCTAGTGATGGATGGGATGGGGTGAGCAGGATGCTGTTAAATTTCTGGCTATCCATTTGTTGATGGGTCAGAATGAAGGAGAGAGAGTGAATTGAGCAGGGCCTTTCCCTTCCTGGGGCACATGAGCTCATGCATACAGGAGATCAGAGGAGACATGTCATGGCTGGTTTTGGGTCAGATCTGTCTTCTGTCACCCCTCTCTAGGTTGGGCACTTATAGTTCATCTCTAACTGTGGCTCTGTGTATAGGCACAGTGTATTTCTACCTAGCAGTAGGGCGCAGACATTTTCCTTGCTTTTCCAGCGCCCCCCAAGCTGTAATGCAGCCAGTATCTGCTTGTTCATTCACTATGTAACTTTCCTAGCCCAAGCACCCTCCCCATGGGAATATTGGGTCACTGCTCCAACAGGGTACAGATAGAAGTAAAAGCAGACTCCAGCGACTGGGCAAGAGCATGTCCTGATGACTTTGAGTTGTTTTAAAAGAAGTCAGTTCCAGATGTCAAATGTGCGTACTTTGTAAAAACAAAAGTTTACTTCATTTAGTCCCCAGTTCCTTAGCCTAATCTGGAAAATCACCTGAGCTCCCAGTTGGCTTGTAGAGCTCAGATGATTTTTTTTTTTTTTCATCTCTGTATCTCCACAGTTATACCTATTGGCATTTTAGTTCTGTTCAACTTTGCCTTAAAGGCCAGGACCTGAAAATACAAAGTCTACTTCTTTCCAAAGCCTTCTTTCCACAGTGAGACCATTGGTGGCTGTGGTGATGGGCCAGCTCACTGCTCACTAGTCTGGAGACTTCTTCAGGGCTTGCTCTTCTCATGAACTTCCTGAGAGCTCTGAGGACTTATCTGCAAACAGGCTGTTGTCTACTCAACAGGAAGTTTAATAGGAGAATAAATAAATCCAACAAAAGAAGATAGGCAGGAAGGACCTGGTTCATGTTAATTTAGTCAAGAAGTTCTCAGGACTGAGACCTGAATGGTGAGGAAGCTGCCCAAGAGCTGTGACATGTTTCTGAGCAGACTCAACCAGGGGCTCGGGTATTTGGACAGCTAGGGCAAGTAGAGGATGTTACAGGAGTTCAGACGAATTTTGCGTTGCTCTGTGGAAAGCAGACGGTGGGAGGCATGGGCCATTCCCTTTGTAGCCTCTGCCAGAGAAGCTTCTTTGGGGCTTGTGCATCAAGATATGAACCTCCTCTTCGCTGGTAGACATCCCTGGAAAATTAATAGACTGCCTTACTTCTTTGGGTATTAAACTGATTTTGTGGTATTTTGGGCCATACTAGAGTGGAAGAATGCAATTTTTTTTTTCTCCATTCCCAAGCAGCTGGAATAGATTTGGTCCCATTACTGCCATTATTTGCAATTTCCATTTTTTATGGCCCATAATGGGGATGTGATTCTCAGGCAGAGATGGCAGCTACAATGAAACATTGGGGTTTTATTTCTTGCAATTCAGCTACTGTTCAGTATGCTTTCCTGAGCCCAGCAGATCTGGGTCTAGTCCAATGCAGGCACCTAGTGTTTTTGTATTGCTTATACTTTTCCCTGTAAGCCATGCTCAAAGCTCTTGTTGATTCTGTATTCTTGCAGCAACATGAGGATCTGTTTAGAATTACTTTTGGTGACACACCATAAAACAGAAGTTTTCACTGCAGCTCAGAGCTGTAAACCGATTCAGCTAATAGCATCCCTCACCTGAAATACCCAGTGAAGTTAGTAACAAAGTTTAAATAGCCAGAAAATTTATCACAAAACAAACTATCTTTCTGTACTCGTCCCATTAAAATGCACTGCACCAGCTTTCCAGAAATGTCACTAATTAAGATTTTCAGTGCTTTGTGATTGGCAGGTGCTACTGCGTTTTCAACAGCCTTGCAGACCCCTAAGCAGAGAATTTAAGCCCAATGGGAACATGCTTCCCTGGTTACCCCTGGATGAGCAGCCTGGCTGTTCAGCACTACTGCTGACCCTGAGTTGGGAGCCAGTTTCCCTGTTCTGATTTGGAACAAATTACCCACAAAACCAAATGGTTGTTGTATTCTGTTGTCTTTTTTTTTGAGCCTTGTGCCTCTATGCTTGGTCGGTCCCTTCTCTGACACTTGAAAAGATCATTGTGTTTGCAGTGTCATTTTCTAGGCGTATCCAAGATGCTGGGTGCAAGCACCTTACCTCTTTCTTCTTTGCTTGTCTCAAAACTTTACATAGAGGGCCACATGATATTGACGACGTGCCCAGCCTTTCTTCCTCACTAGGCTTTTAAACCCCTAAACTGATCCTGTGTTTCTGTTCTATTTTATCAAATTTCAGCTCTCCAGGCCTTTGGTTGTTTCCAAGCAAGTCTGGGCAGTAGGTTTTATTTCCAATAGGGCTCTTAGTTTATTTGTCATCCATATTGATATGCAGCTTCATGGCTTATTTTCTAGTCTAAAGAACTTACCTGATGGTGCTGACCCTTGAACCAGGACACCACAAGCAGTATCATTGCAGTGCTGCTGGCTTTTTCTCTCTGTTTTCCCTGTTTTTTCTCTGTTTTCTGCTTTCCTTTTCTTCTTTTTATCCCTCCCAGTTCTTGGACCAGTTTCCTCAGTCAGTGGCAGGGAAAATTAGAGACCTGTGGTACCTAGCTTATCAGGGTGTAGTTTATTTGCAAGTGGTCAGTTATCAAACTAAACCAGATTTTTAAAATCAGCCTGCACTGAGATAGCTGGGAGAGGAAGCAGCTAGCTCCCAGTTGTGGATCAAACCTGAAGTTCATAGAACCTGTGAGTGGAGAGTCCATACCTGATGCCATCAAGAAACCTCTAGGTCATTTCAGTTCTTTGTGGGGAAGAAGGTCTCTCCCTTCGCATTGCTCTCTTCTCCAGGAATGGCTGTTTCTAGGAATCTTTGTCAAGGGCTTCTGCAGACAAGCACAGTGAGACACTCCTCCTGGAAGCTCTTGCACTGTTAGCCAAAGGAAATCACAATGGAACAAACACTTCCAGAGCTTCTCAGGCTGGCCTCAGAGGCACGTGCTGGTATTGACTCCTGGGTGGGATCTGGGTTGCATCTGAGCTGAGTGGCTGCACTTACCATCTACAAAGCAGTCCCAACCGTTTGCTTTTCCTCTGTCTTGCTGCTTGCCCAGGTTGACATCCTCTCTTGTTTATTTGAAGTGAGAAATGTGATGAGGCTTTTGTGGAGAGTATTCAGAACATGCACTTAGCTGAGGACATAGAAGGAGATTTAAATAAAACAAGAAATTTAAATGCTTTGTTCTTGCATCAAGGACTTTCCATGTCCTTGCTTAGAAAGAACACTTATCTGGAACCTAAATACAAGAGCGAGGTTCATACAAAATGAGCTGCTGAACACGTACTCTGGGGGTGGAAGGTTTCTGGCTGCCATCCCTGGAATCAGCTGTACCAAACTCTGGTCTTTGTGGTAAAGCTCACATGGAGGTAGCAGAGTTGGAAATGTATGACGTCTCAAAGATTACTTTTATCCCGCTTGACTGGTGTGTTTTGTGTCAGTGTGCAGCAAACTGGTTGGGCAGTTCAGAAATCGTGGCACTGGAGAAGGGACTAAGGAGACACACCATTCCCTGGGGACACATGGCAATCACTCAGTCAAGTACTTCAAGGGCACACACCTTGGGAGCGGAACAGATAAACTCCACTATGCTGTGCCTTAAAAAAACTCATTGGCACAAACAGTCCTATGTTGTCTTCAAAAAAGAAGTGAAAGTACCTCCTGCTATAATTTGGTAATGAATGAGCTGGGAACTGTTTTCGTGTGGCTCAGAGGCACACGAGGTGTCTGGGGGGTGTCTCAAATAAATTGTATTCCAGAAATCAATGTATTGTCTTGTCTGTGCCAAGTCTTCCATTAGCAGGGGCAACAACAAGAAACCCTTTCATTCCTCTAGATTCTTGAAACTGGGAAACTATCCAGGAAATATTGGAAGTTAGACAGCCAATAGCTGTATTTTAATTTTATTGTCCAAGGTGTAAACAAGCAGTGGGAAAAGTACACAGCTTGGATATTTTAATATACAGCCTGATGCCTGGACTCTTCCACCCATCTTAACTAAATGCCTCTCATTTAACAATATTTCCCTGACTGCAAATACTGCTAGCAAAACCAGAGCAGGACCTTTATGCTTTTTGATTTGAAAGTCTTGCAACTTCCAGGCTTTCGGCAAAGATGGGAACAAAGGTTTTCCCTGGTTTGAAAGTGAGAACTCAGTATGAGAATGCCAATAAAGACTAAGAACTGCCATGACAGTGTTTTGATAAAGACTTATCTTTGGGGAAACAAATGTATGGGCATAGGGCAGGACTATTTTTTTTTTTACAGGAAAAGTTATAATAAGTTATTTTCTAATAATAAAACCAAATGCTTTTAGCCCAGGAGCAGCAGCTCATCCTTGAAGAGTAGCGGGCTCTGCTTGATCAGTCTCAGTGCACCCCAGTTTTGTACCTGGCTGTTGCAAGAGACGTCACACAGATTTCTGTGAGAAATATGGGCACTCAGAGTATGTTTAGCATGAGTCTAAACCTTGATTTTTCCAGCTCACGCCTGTGCCAGAGGAGGTTATGTCACAGATCTGCATCAGGTTACTGTTTCTAACAGTAACTGAGATGAAGCTTGAGATAGTAACTGAGATAAAGCTTGAGATAGTTGGTACGTGTATGTATAATGGTGATGTTGCTTATGTCTCTGTAAAGTAAAATTCTTTTGTACAATAATTGAATTACAAACATTCTTGTTCAAAAGTACATAGTAGCCTCAGTCTTCAACATTTATAGTATATGGAAGTGAAATGAATGGCAATTAATGGGAATGCTGGTAGGAAATAAGGTGCTTCATTAAATCAGATCTCCTGAGCGTAGCTATGTTGTATTTGTCATTTGAACACACAGCCCGCTCTGTTTAAGACTTCTGTATGACATGAGATAGGCAAGAGCCACTTACCTGGAAAACAGAGGATAATCACATTATTAACGTCAGGTTTATTTTTGTGCTTCTTTCATCATCTTCTGTTCTTCACTAAACTGACATGTAGTTTGGTAGATGTAGTGGGCTCACTTCTGAGGAGCAACTCTAATTAGGAACTGATCAAGACATTTCTGATTAAAGGCGTGTTTGATCTTTGGTTTTGTTCAGCATATACAAAAGAGAAATGATCGTTACAATATCTCTGCTGCACTTTTTAGTATACCTAAATTCCTACCTATGCCTAAGCCATAAATTTGATTTTTTCATAGTTGTAGAGTATTTGGTAACCTCATTAAAATAAGTAGACCCTACATATCCGAAAAGTATTGTTACGTGTATGTGAACATAAAAGAGGAATATTCAGCATTTGAAGGGGGCATTGGGAGTAAAATTTAGGGACTTGAAAGTATATTATAAGGAACAAAACATAATGCCAAGGTCCTGCAAACTCCAGGTAGAAGTATGATTGTGATTTGTGATTGCACGGGGCTTTGAAGAAGAGCTCTGCTGTGGCAGTTGTTAGTGGATCCCAAACAAAGTAATTGCAGCAGCTGCCCTTCCTACATATAAATACCATGATCTTAATCTAATGCCAATTTTGTAAGTTAATTTTAGCTTATATTTTAGGTGACAGTCTAATGGTTTTTAAGGGTTGTACTTACATGCATCAGCCTTCCAGCAATATCCATCCGTATGTGGGTGTGAATTATGTAATGCATGATCTGCTGCCTGGGAAAGAGCAGAGCCAGGGTTTCATTCTTCCTTGTGTGAGAAGTAGAGAGGGACGTGGCTGCTGGACTCCCACCTGACCTCCCCGCAAGGGGAGAGGCCCTGAGGCTTACGGTTTGTTTCCTACCTCTGTCACACATTTCCCACATAACCGTGCAAACTGCTGTCTCTCGCTCAAGGTCTCAGACCTTCATCTGTGTGAAGATCATGATAAAACATTGCATTGTTCAGGGGCAGTTTTCAGCCCCAGAGCCAACTTCCATCCAGAAAAGGCGAGAACTTCTGCTGGTGTAAGCTAAGGAAATTGCATGGACCAGCAGAAAGCTTGATCTTTTTCCGGGTTTGTTACATGGAGCCCCTCATGCTTTGCCTGTCAGCCCGAATCCAGGCAGTCTCAAAGCCTGAGGTGTGTGCAGAGGTGGAGACGTTGCTCTGGCCCCGATGTCTCCTGAGGTCCCACAGCGTCTGGCAGCTCCAGCATGCACCCGCTCCCAAATGGGAGAGCGCTCCTTGCACGTATTGCTTGACCGCGCAGCCCCCACACGGCAATTTTTAAAACATTTAAATAGCCTGTCTTCTTTGCTTCATCTTGACAATTGATTTTAATCAGTATTATCAGCTGCTTAAAACACTTAATTCTCTGAAGCACTATAGCATTCAGCTGCCGGCAGATACCTGGAGCAGAGGTGCAGGATCAGTGATGTTATCAGTAGTTTTGTCTAGGAGGAGGTGGCCTGAAGTCCTCGTTTCATCAGTCATGGTCCTGCTTGGGCTGCTGCTGTTTGCAGTAGCATGGTGTGTTTTCAGCTGCATGCAATCAGTGGAAGCAAGTTGGTTTGCAAAACGTTTCTGAGGTTCGAACCAGCACAAAAGGAGAAAACCTCATGCCTTCCCACTCACCACAAAGCTGCAATCTATTTGGTTAAAAAAAAAAAAAAGCACTCAAACTAATCATATGGCTGAGTTATTTTGATACATGGTATGCTGTTTATTTCTGGCTTTTCAATACTTTAATTTATTTCAATCTGTTTCTCAAACAGAAGTGAAGTACATAATTGATTTAAATCTGTTAGAAGTTGTCCTGCCATCTGCACAGTCTGAAGCAAAGCAGCACAGGCAGTGTGGCATTTGAAGGCATTAGAAGAAGTTATATGCTTCTGGATTAATGCTGACTTCTGATTAATATTTTTAGGTGGCAGTAAAAAAGAATATGGTAACAGCTGGAAAGCCATAGATCAAATAATATATTCCCTATTGTCATGTTTCTGTACTGAGACAGGCATTGTTAGGTTTACTTGTAAAATAACATATCTTGATTTTTAAGTGTTTAACACTCAGCCTCTGATTTTATGCCTAGGAATAATGAGGGGAGTAGAAAGGAGGAGATGCAAATGATGGCTTATTTGTAGTTAAAGACCTACATGAAATATCATGTCAGCTGGAGTTGCAGAGAGAAAAACCATGGCTTGGTTGAAAACAAAGCAGACCAACTCTTTTATGTATTCCCCATACACTGAGGCCACTGTTAAATCAAGAAGAAAGTTCTTTTCTAGGCTACTACTGCTCTGAGCTTTTAATCTTCTTCAGTGAGAATTACACATTACGAAGTGCTCATTATGGTCCCTGGCTACCTCCAGGAGATGCTCCAGGTTACCTCTGCAGGCAGAATTATTGCCCTCCAGTTTGGAAATGGGCCATCCAGCCTCCTTTTTGTCAGATGTGCTCCTCTGACCCCCCAAAGCAAAGTCTCACTCTCTGTTTCATCTCTCTCACTCCCACAGGAGGGTCTGTGCAGTGCCCAAGGTGCTCTCAGCACTGAGCTGGTTATTAGTGACTTTTTCCCACTGCAGTGGCAGGGAGGTCAGGGTGTGATGTGTAACAAAAACCAGAGGAGCAGTGTGCGTGGTCTTACCAACATGACTCATCTGAGTGGTTTAACTGCTGCATAAAATATGCAAAAGGACTTGAGGTCATTTAGAAAAGTTGGGGTGTTTACAGGAAAGTAAAAATTGAGCTTGAAAAAATAATTACACTTTTTTTTCTTCACATTAATGACTATATGGAAGAGTCTTTTGAATGTGTCCATATATGGGTTTTAAGCATTCATTCCACATCAGTATTTCACCTTTTTCCTTAAGTGATTTCTATATTCCTACTAACCAACAATCATTTTGTCTGAATCTCATTTCCTCATAATAGCAAACCCATCAATCTCTGCTTTATTAAACAGGGAAGCATGCTTGGAAGCCCGGGCACTCAGATTTGATCAAAGATGTTATGCAAACCATTGATTTTAATTTACAGCAATATCTACTTCTTCCATTATTAACAGCTTTGAATTACTGAGACTGAATAATTAACAACTATTCCTACTTGATTATAGATTATTCAGAAGGCAAATGTACAGACACATAGCCCTGATGAACATCCTTCCTGCACCCCCAGTGATGCATATGCCTATTTAATGTTCCCCGGGGGAGCAATGCAACATGGCATGAGAGAAATACTCTTTGGAGAGGTCTTCCAAATGCTTCTGAAACTATTACCACAGCAAATAACTCCACAGACAAGCGTGCCAGTGTGCATTTCTGACCTGCTGGTCTCTGTTCAGAGTCCTGGTCTGTGGCCAGCCAAGTCAAATGATGCAGACTGGGATGCCACCCCTTTCAGGGCAGGGTTGCCTGTGCCCACCGAATGGGGAATGTGGACTTAAAACCTTGCCCTGCTTCCTGGCTGAAGTTGAAGCACCCCTCAGTCTTCAAGAAGGGCAACATCTGGTGAAATGTGGCTCAGTGCTGGCCTCCTTTGGCATTTCCAGAGATTGTTTTGAATGGTAAAACTCAAAATCTCTGTGCACCAAAGACCTGAGGTGGGTAATTCTCTTCAGCATCTGTTCACTTGTACAGCTCTTGGCAGCTGATGAGGCCGGAAGGGATGGAGGTCTCTGTACCAGGCAATCAGCTTGTTCGCTGAGGAAGATGTCTGGGAGCACAGAGCAGATCTAAGTCTTCGCCTGCTATTATGGTCCCTGTCCTTCTTCATGAGCCCAAATTAGAGCAAAACATCTGGGATTCTTACAAAAGGAGACAGCCAGTACCTGCCTTGCACGGACAAATCTCCCATCTACCCCAAACCACATCCCTGCTTAGCAAAACCCAGCTTAAATTCAATGTGAATCTTCTTCCCCAAAGCACCAAACTTGGCCAATTCTAACTTGTAACTTCAGAGTTATAACTTCTTTGCAGCTGTAGGAGTTTTCTCTTTGATGCAGAAAATCCTGCTGCTAAGGAAGAGCATAGGGGTGTCTGCAGCTATTTCTGTCCTTGCCGCGTGGTGAAAATCATCGCTCCTCTCCACCTCCGGAGCCCTTTTCTCCAGCATCCCTCAAGCTCCCTCCTCCCCCTGGTCCCGCAGAAGCACCTGCGCCCATCATGAGCTGAGCAGCGGGCACTGAGGAGTCAGCAGCGCGTCCGGGCACCCGGCTGGCCCCTGCTGCCCAGCCAGGCAGCACGTGGGTGCTGTCACTGCCGGGGTGCGCCCTGACAGCATGGACGTGGTGCTCCCGAGGAGCAGGCGTGATGTGCAGAGCCTGCCCCGCTGCCTGGGGACAGGGCCATCCTTTTGGTGGCAATGGCAGGTGGCAGCCTTGACGTTTGTCGGGGTTTCCTGTATTGGCACAGCTGCTTTCGGGGGGGAGATGAGTGGGCAGTTTGTTTCACCCCTGCATTTACTGTGTGTTGTATTGGCTGCTGTGAAATGTTTATGTCCAAGCGCAAGCCCGTTGCCTCTAGGAGCAGAGCTGCTTATTCAAGGAATGGGTCAAATCAAAATGCTTCACTCCTCCTCTCTACCTCCCTCCGTGGGATGAGGCCCCAGGGCATCCTGACGCCAAGTGCCTTTCCCTGGGCAGCACAGCCACCAGCCTGAGAGACAGCGTCCCTGCTGCGCGGAGGGGACCGGGATCTCTCAGCAGGCAGCCTCAAAACCCTGGCGCTTCCCCTAAAAAAGAGCCAGCAGGCTCAGTTGCCAGCCCCCCTCCCAAGGCACTGCATGGTGGAGTGAGAAGCCTCGTCCACAGCCGATGGCCAGCTCACCCCCTCTGGCAGGGCTCGGGGACAAGGGAGGTGTCTCTCCCCCTCTGTACGTGTTGCAGAGTGCAGATGCAAGGTGCTCAAATAATGCAGTGATGAGAATTCTTTAGGAACAGCAGAAGGACAGGCAAAGCTAGATAAGACAAAATATAAATCTAATTCAGCCTGGCTCTGTATAAACTAAACCATCATCATCCTTTTTACCGCTGTGCTAGCGTGTACGTGCTGCCATGCTTACTTGGAAGGAAAAGGAACATCTTTTGTACGGTGCTATTCAGTGTTGTTTGACATTTTGTTTCACAGATGTAGCCACGGAGCAATGTTAGTCTATTGTGAAGCTTTATTTAGACAGGTACAATTACAGCTTGGCAGTGAAGGTGCCTTTGATCCCGGCATCCCCATTGTTCCTGAGGCTTTTCATCCCACCCGGTACCCAGGTAGAAGGCCTGTGGCTGGGACCTGCCTTTGAAGTTGTTTCTTTTCCATTTCCCCTTAGTTTTCATGGTGTCTTATGCTGATGAACATTATTGATGAAGGCTTTGGCATTCAGTTGTGCTCAAAATACTGACTCTTGGCAAGCGTCTGCCCTTCCCCAGCTTTGCAGCAGCCACATGTAGCAAGAGAGCAAGCGGTGGGCCCAGAGCGGTCTGCGCGGCTCCAGCAGAGGAGAGTCCTCCTGTGCATGGTGCCCACAGGGAAGGACCTGCTCCTCACTGCTCATCCTTTTCCAAAGGACTTTGCTGCACTGCAAGTTCATGTGTCAGCAGCTCCCAGCTTCCTGCCTCCCAAAATCTCCAATGCAAGACTTTGCTTCTTGGGAAAATGAGGTCTTTCAGATTGGATGTATGTGGAGATGGACGGGAGAGAGGGAGAGTGAGTTCTAGGAGGGGGAAGGAGTGACATCCTATTCTACGAGCAGCTGTGGGGCCAGTGACCGGTTCTGTAGGGTAGCCTGGGATTTTAGTGTTTTAGTGCTTAGTGCTTGACTCTGCATTTAGCTTGTTACTATGAGACCAAGGAGGAAAGATGCCCAGAGATAGTGTTCACCACGTACTGAGAGTTCAAAAGACAGACCGGAGAGAGGAAGGCAAAGGGATCCACCAAAAGCTGGTGAACACAAGCCCACTGTGATGCAGACCTTTGCGGCAGGAGAGAACATGCAAGGGAGGCACTGCTGTGTGCATGTAGGCATTTCATTGCCTACAGGCCACCGTCGGACAGAATGATGGATGAGGCAGATCCTTTTGATCGATAGGCATTTTCTTCTGTCAGATGGGAGGAAGTATGACTGGACCAGTGTAGGCAAATTGCAGGCAGCATTGTAATTGCAAGAACTGCAGCTACAAAATTCAATCGTTGCAAGAGCTGTCCAAGAACTAATGACCCAAGGTGTCAGGAAGCAATGCTCTCCAGTAAAAACTGGGAGAGCCCCGTGTAGTTCAAACAGAGCCTTGTCAACATTTCTGAATGCACTGAAGTATTTGTCCAGAGCTACCTGCTTCTTTGAGCCTTAATTGCCCTCACTGAAGTTGTGCTAAGTTCAGTAGACAGCTCTTTCTAATTAAGTGCAAACTCTTTCAGATGCTAAATAAAACCACATCTTGACTTTGCCTCTCTCCTCTCTTAGCACCTGTAATGGGCTTGCACAAAAATAAGTGTCTTGCTGGATGCAAACCCATGGCTATGTCTGACCCCTTCAACATAACCCCAGAGACCTTCCTACATTAAGCAGGAGTGGATTTACTGACATTAGCACTGAAAACCAGCAGGGCAAAAGAAACAGTCACGCCTTTGCCTTTGCCTTTGCTGGGATCATTCATTCCAACACAGGACAAAACCTGCTTCCTTACCAGGTACCCTTCACCCTGAGCCACCCGTACCCCCTCTCCTGGTACAGTGGTACCCCAGCAGCCCACCTCCAGGACACGTGCCTGGCAGTACTCGGGGACTTTCTGCCTGAAAACCTTGTAGAGAGGTGGGGTACACCCAACTGTCCACTCTATGTGACATTTATTAATCTCTTAGTTTTAACACAGGAGATTACCTGGAATTAAAAGCTACCTGTGCTCTTGCATGTGAGAAAGCACTACTTGGTATATGGACATACATTTATGAAACTAGGATATGCAGTTTCCTTGGACCTCTTTCTTATTATAGCCATAGAATTGTACTTGTTTTTGAGCCTGCATATATCTGCCTGGAGCTGTGTTTTTCTATGAAACTACTGAGGCCAGGGCATATCCTTTCCTCTTCTTTATTTGCTCATAAACATCCTCACCTGTCTGGATGAACCTATACCTGGTGATGTATTTCCTTGTAAAACATCGAAAATCAAGGAATTCCTAAGATATTGTTCCTACTCAATACAAAGAGTCCAACTTCAGCAGGCTGCCATCTCACCCACTGGTGCAACTGGCAGCAGGCAAAAAAGTCATACTCAAAGTGGCATTGCTTTTAGGGACAAAAATTGAGATTGTGATTAAATGGATGTTCTGCAGTGCAGGCTCAGGGTGAAGTCAGTTGCTAGAAGCTTATTAAAATGGCACAGGTAGTGGAGGCAGGACCTCAGCAGTCTCTAATCTTTTTTAGCTTTGCCAAAATCAGGAGAATTCAGTGAGATAAAGTGTAAAAGTCTGGAATGTACTTAGTAAATAAAAAGTGACCCCAGAGGAAGTCAAAGTAAAACAGAATAACAGTTCAATTTTTCAATTACCTGAACAATCTCACATCATTAGTCCTGGGTGCTGACTACCAGCTCTGTACGCTGTGAAGAAATTTCCCTGCTGAATTAGTGTCAAGTGCTGCTCTTAATGCCAGTTTATTTCCAGCCACACTTGATAACATGAACAAACACCCGTTCTCACCCATGTAGTGTAATAGGGAAAGTTATACAAGCAGGCGGAGGTTTAGGATGCATTTTGTTATGGATACATAATTAGAAATAGCTATAAAGGAAAAGTGGCTCAAAATTTTGTAATAAAACCAGTTTTATGAGGAATTGAACACCATTTAGTGCATGCTGTGTGTTACCTTCCTGCTTTGCAGGCTCTGAAAAAAACCCCAACAACTTTTTTTGAAACATTTAACAAGATAATTGTCGAACTGCAGACTTAAATACGTCCAACATTGTGTTTTCATGTTATCCTTCCTTTTTCTTTTCTTTCTCTTGATTAACTGAAAGAAATTATTGATGTCAGGGTAGGGGAAATTGGGCACTTCCTTTTAAAAAAAAATTATTTTCTTTTCCCTAATTTTGGAAAAGTTACCAAGTGAAAAAGAAAAAAAAAATATGCCAGACTGCCTCTTGTTCTCTGGCACAGAGTGAAGGGAAGAGAGAACAAGGGAAAAGATTATGCAGATTTCAAAATTCAAGATGTAAAATGCTCATGCTGAGGAAAAAACGGAAAAACAAAAGGAAAGAAAACCAAAATACTTCTGCATAGAAAATAACATTATTTATTGGGATGAAAACATTTTCATCCAGAGTCTCAGATTTGGAAGGGACTTTCAGAAATCAGGCACAGTTCACTCCAGCCCTCGGAAACGGGCTCCTCCACCATAGGTGTCGGCTTCTCTGCCGCTGGGAGACCTGGGTGGCCATGGATGTTGTGGCTATCCTCTGCCTGTAGCCTTTCTGCTGATGAACACAGGCCTCGCAGCTTTCCCCATAAATACGGAATGATCTTTGTGAAAGGTCTTGGTGGGAGGGTCGTCTTGCTGCGACAGGCATGGGGATGCTGCTCTCACACTCACCAAAACAAACGCCCATGCCTGGTACCTCCGTGCTGCCCGGGCGATCCCCTCCCAGTGCTCCTGCAGCTTCTTTTCTTTTCTTTTCCTTTCTTTTCTCTTTTTCTTCTGTGTGCTCCCCAGTTCGAGTGAGGGCTTCGTCATAGCGGAGAAGATTGTGCTGCTCACCTTCATCTCCGCCGTTATACTGATGGCCATCCTGGGGAACCTGCTGGTGATGGTGGCCGTGTGCCGGGACAGGCAGCTCAGGTGAGCCCACCCAGCCCGCCACTGCCTGCCCTTCCGCGGGGAGGCACAGGGGAAAATCCCTGCCTAAAACACCCCGTGCCCACAGCCGAGGGCGTAAATTGCCATGAGGAAGGGTGTCTCTGGCTGTGCATTGCACCACGGCAGTGTCAGACCCTCACACCGGCATTGGAGCACCTCCACTCAGATTTACACTGAGGTGGTGGGATCGTGTTAGTATCCATCCTCTACATTTTTAGTGTGCTCTATGTAAAAAAAACAGATAAATCAGTGAAAAAGAGAGCTAAGCAGCAATTCCTTGGAGAAGCAGTTTGGCCTCTACCCCTTTTCCATCTCAAATTTCCTAACAAGCCCATCAGAAAACCACACAGATCAAGGTCCTGTTGCAGTTGTGCTGCCCTGCCACAGCTTGGTGAATGCTGCCAGTGATTTGGGGGGGTCATAGGCAAAACTCCTGTCTCGAGGCTTGCTGCTACCCCTGGAAGTTGTTAGACCAGCCTCAGGAGCGGAGTGAGATATTCAACAGCCTCTGTTCAAATTCTGCGTGGGATTTTTAATGGATTTAATTCTATTTTATTGTTATGATTTAAAAAGTAGTTTTAAAGTTAAAATTACAGCTTCAGTCTAGATTCTTCTCAATGCTTTCTGGAACGATTTTCTCAATTTACAAGTTAAAATAAAATCCCTCTCCTCCACCCCAAACTCTCCAATCTCCTCCACCTCAAACTCTCCAATGCAAGCGGTGAGGCTGAGCCACATGCAGAGGCCTGTGAGCATCTATTTGCCTCTTCTGTGTGAGCAGAAAGATGCGTTTATGCAGGGAACATGGTGGCTATTTAGCTGTAGAAACAGGAACAAGCTAGGGGTGACCATATAAAGTGAGGAATACATTGGAGAGGACCTTTTAGTGTGATGGAGCAAATTAGACCCAAACACAAGCTGAAATCTCTGTCCACATGTAGAGGATGCTGCACTGAAACTATTCTACCCTAATTTTGTGATCTTCCTTGCAGGAAAATCAAGACCAATTATTTCATTGTTTCCCTTGCCTTTGCGGACCTGCTGGTGTCAGTGCTGGTGATGCCGTTTGGAGCCATTGAGTTGGTTCAGGACAACTGGATCTATGGAGAGATGTTCTGCCTGGTCCGAACGTCCCTCGATGTCCTGCTCACCACAGCATCAATCCTGCACCTGTGCTGTATCTCGCTGGACAGGTATGAACAGAAGAGAATAGAGAATAATTATAGTTGCTTTAAGTTTCTTCAGTGATGTTGCTCATCAACAGTAGCCGAAGGGCAAATATGAACCCGCTGGAAACCGTAGAGCAATAAATCTCTCTCAGTAGCTGATTTTGGCGAGAGCTTTCTGAATCCTCATCAGTGTAGAAAATCTTCGAAAGAAATGAGAGTTACATCAATAGATCAAGCCAGGCTCTTGGCTGCTTTGCGGCACACAGCTCTGTTTGCATTACTGATCAGACGTGGCACAGTTTCTTCTTTACAGTAAAGAAAAGACGCGTTAAAGACGTATCCGAAGGAAAGACCTGCAGCTCTTGCAGACAGAGGTGCCTGGTGCACAGGATGCTTTTTGCCTGGGAACATTGCTCTCCGTTACAATGTCAGGTGTTGCTTGCTGCCAGGGGCTGCCAGGGAGGCTTGGCTGGTGAACAGCTTCATGCGGTGTGTGAGCCCCATCTTCCTGGGGACTGAAACACTAAATTCTCTGGCTTTCTCTCTCTTGTCAAAAAAATATTTGGCATATCTTTCAAGTGCTATCAGAACTGCTCTTCCTGCTGCTAGCAGTCACACAGGCAGATGAAAACCAATACTACTAAATGACACATTGTGACATATATTACTGGATTATATGGAGAAGGAGCAAAAAGAGCAACCCCCCCATATTTTATGGGCTGCTTTTCTAAGGCATCCATTTGCACATCTCTACTAGTGACTGCTAACAAGGAGGCAAACAAAGCTGGTGAAAAGGTGCATAGGCTTTGTGGGAGGTCCTAAAAATTTTCTTTTCTTTCAAGCTTTTCTTGCAAAATTAAAATGAAACCAAAATCCTAAATAATTTATGGCAAACAATTCTGTTTTACTGTTGTCTGCAGTTTTTCAGGGTAAATGGCAGAACTTTCCATACAGAATAGCAAGAGTTTTTCACAGGATAAATGCTTAGAAGAAAACATTTTGTCCAGCTATTCTAATAAGCAATATTTAGAGCTTTCATCTGAGTTCTGTGTGGAGATTTCAATATCTTTAAAAATACTATTACTGAGTATTACTAATATGGCCAAAATAACCATAATCATTCTCCTCATCATGACAACTGATATTTAAATAGCATCTTTCATCCAAAGAGTCTGCACCCAGCCAGACTTCAAAAGGTACTTGATTACCTTCTCCATTGATGTGCAGCACTCCTTTGTTGTGGGAGAGAGGGGCACTGGCACACGCATTATTTTATCCAGAGAGAAGCTGATGTGCAACAGCCACTACGCGTTTCCTCATCTGGAAGCTTAGATGGCTGGAACACAAATAGGAAGCTCATTATCTTAAAAACGTTGACAAATTGCCACTTTGAGCCAATTACCAGTAAAGCAGATGTTAGGCACTGCGCTCTGGATGTGGCCTTGTTATATAAAATGTTGGAGTTTGATTCTCCAGGCTCTTAATTAAACACAGGGGGTTGTGTTGAGAAGGGGACATAAAGGGAAAATATTGGTTTCCCCCCCCAGTCTCTGACACCCACAGGGGAGGAGGAACCTCCCGTGTGGGGTGCACGGAAGGGAAGCTCCCACCTTTCTTCTGCCGATGCCACCCCCGTGCAGACCCCCGCCACGTCACGAGCTCTTGCTCCCACTGCCTGTCCCCATCGGTCCCCGTGCTCCCGGGACAGCCTTGTCTGGGGGTGGCGAAGGGCTTGGGGGCAGCCTTGGCTCTACCACTGTTGAAACGCAGGGCTCAGGCTTAATGTATTAGGGATATAGAATAGAGATCACAGTTTTATGCAGGAAGATTTTCTTTCTGTAAACAGACCCGAGGCAGAGCTTGCAAACAGCCAGCTCAGTAGAAGGAAATGGAAATTTAAAAACCCCCAAACTAACAACTTAAACCCTAAAATGAGATGTATTAGATTATTCTGTACTAAATGAAACATCCAGAGCAGAGTGTGAACACCTGTAGAGGACTACAGCTCTTCTCTTGCTTCTATGCTCTTTTATTCTCTGCCCAGGGAGTCTCGAATTCTCTCCACCAGATGCAGAGCTGCTGTAGCAATGGGTGAACATTGCTGCCTACAGGAACGCATAGATGATTCCCCTTCTTTTGGACAGAGGCAAATGGGGAGCTGAGTCTGGGGACCCCCACTCCATCCCCCCATCCCAAGCCAATGCTTTAGTCACTAGAATACTGCACGGAAGGGGAGAACGGCTGTCTTGACAGAAAGCAGGAGCTGTAACTGTGTTCTGGAGGAAACTAATTCTCTAAGCTTGTTCCACATGTGTTCTGAGAAGGTTTTGGGAAGGTGCAGCAGCCCCTGCACTGGCATCTGAGGCTGATGGGCACTGCACTTGAATATGTCCCATATCAGCATTGTTCCAGTTAAACGGCTCTGCCTTCTGTCATAAAATTATCCTGCTTTTAAAGATTTCTGCTTACTGAGTGTGTATTCGAACCTGTTGCTGGTACAGGAACTTTCTTCCTATTTCTTCAGAATTAAAGATATTCTTTAAAGTAGAATGAAAAAATGACACACGAACTGGCTAAAAAAACCCCAACCACCAATCTTGGTGCCAAGCTGATCAAAAAAAAGTGTTTAGAGCTCTGAATTTGAAGTTCCCAAGAGCTGGAACTCATCTTAAGTGTCACAGCAAAAAAAAATCTTTCAGAAAATGCCCGTAAACTTTTTTGTCATGAATGCACTGACAGAGAGAAATCCCCCAATGTTTGCCATCTCTCCAATATTGGCCATGTTAGACTAAACTGCAGTCAAATTGCTTGAAAAAAAGCCAAGGATTAATTCATTAATGAGTGATGGGTGTGCTGAAAACCTCTGCATGTTCAGGGGTGAGAGAGCAGAGCTGCACTGTCTGGGATACAGAAACACAGCAGCAATTTTTGACAGCTGACAAACCTGACATTGGCAGATGTCAGGGAATTATTTCAGGACACACAAATGCTCTTTCTCTTTCACATGTGTTTACCATACATGTGCTGTTCTTTGCTCTCAGGCAGAGAGAGAGAAAAGGTTCTCCAAGCTGGAGGCTGGATGCAGCCTGACGTGGGTAATTATTGCAGCCTTTATCGTTTGCTTGTTGCTTTCACGCTGAAGAATGATGCTGCTGCAGAGTAGCTGCAGAGCTGATCTAAATTTTAGGTAATTCTCTGGTGCTGTGTTTTTCTTGTTTCTCTTCTCAGAATGGCTTTATTGAATGCTTGTTAGAGCAATGACTACCACACACAGCACCACTGGCAGAGCACTAGCAGCAACATCCCTCAGACAGGCTGCTCCTCTCCAAAGGCACTTGAATTTGCCATAGAAAGTTTTCTCTATCATCTAATCTCTGCAGGGCATATATGGCTCTCCTAGCCATTCAGTCTTGCTGCAGAAGTTCATCTTGGATGCTATTTTGACTCCACGGGTAATCATTTGTAGCTTTGCCACTGACATGAAAAAAGCCAGGATTTCATCTTAGACATTTCAAAAGGTATATTTCTTCTCCCAGTACAAGGCGGCACAGTTATGTCTGTGTTTGCTGGCTGTGAGTGTCATCTGAAAGAGGAAGCCCAAGATCTCTCTGTCTTGTGTGAAGAGGAGAATCCCAAGTCAACTGCGTGGCTTTCATCACTTTCTCTTTGATCAGACACCTCAATATGAATCTGATTGAGTCTCGAGATTACGGGCTTCCAGGTTCTCCCAGGACCAAATGTCAAGTTCAGACTACCCACTGTGGTGCTCGAGACAGACTGAGGTGCCTCCTGTAGCACTGGACTAGCTCTCCTGAACTGCTGTAAATGAAAATATTGTGGAGGTGGGTCAGTCCCTAGTCATCTTCCTCTCTTAAAGCTGTATTTCTTCCTCTGATTGATTGACTGACTGATTAACATGATTTTCAAAATATAACTTAAGGACACCAGTAGGATACTGTAGCCACCACTGAAGTTGTTTAACATCCACCTGGACATCGTTCTTGAGCACAGAAACAGCCCTAATCTGACCAGGAATTTCTGTGCTAATTCATGAACAATTTTGTGTCCCAAATACTCTCTTAAAAAGATTTTCTTTCTTCCTGAATTACCACTGTATATGTTATTTCACATTCTGCAGTGCTTGCTTGCTGGCATGGTCTGGGAGCCTAATTAGGTAAATCAGAAAACATTGTATAAAAGCAATTGTTTTCCACCACACAAGCAGCAGACCTTGACGCCTGCAGACCCAAAGCCTGATACTCCTTACCTAGCAACACTGTCAGGTCTAAACATTCACAAAGATGGTTGGACTCGATGATCTTGTAGGTCCTTTCCAACCTAAATGATTCTATGATTCTATGACCAAGGACGTTAAATTTTTTTCCTACTGGGCCTGTTTAATAAACCATTTTCTGATTGAAATGAAACATGAGGTCTTTCCCTCCATCTCTCAGAGGAGGCATTTGGGTGGAAGAAGATGGAGAGAACATAGACATTTTGATTTTGGCCCTTACCAACATCCCTAAGGACATGCCATGGTCTCTTCCTTGCTGCATTGAGGGTGATATTACACTTGTGCCATGTCATGCTGTGGGTCACCTGAAGTCCCACTTCAGTCCTGTGTCCTCTTCACAGAGATTAATTCACTTCTGCAGCCATGAATTTGGATGCTGTTCCAAATATCCTGAGCAAGCAAGACAACAAGGATTTTCAACACAGCTTGGATGGAGTAGTGGATACAGAGTAATAGATTCATTTTCCATACCAAAAGAAGGCTAAACCCCACCTTGTAAATCTGCCTTTTTCTCATTCCTGATGTGCCAGCCCCTTGCTGTGACTGTCCTGGGAGCATCACTTCCAGGTGTGTTTTGGTCCGCGATCATCCTGAGAAGGGCAAGGAGAAAATTTTGACTGACCTCGCTTCATGTCACTGCTAGAGATGACAAATGAAAATATCCACACTTTAGTCACATTTTAATAGATACAAGTACAAAAATTTTCTAAATTCCACCTATTTCTTGAGCACTTTGTCAATTTTTGAAATCCTTTTCCTTTTGCAGACTGAACTAAAAACGTTGTGCTGTTCCTGGTGCATATTATTTAAAATGTGGGTACTCGACAGCTCAGTCTAATAGTGATTAATGGCGTGACAGGGTAACCATCCTCTAACCCAAATGAGCAGTGTACCCCACACGTGCTGTTCACAGCTAGGATTTAACAGGCTAGCAAAGTCTCCTGATTTCCGACTGCTGCACCAGATTTTCCTTTTGGGACTTGGACTACAGGCTTTCAAAGTGTATCTCTCCCTTGTCCAGTGCAAACATTAGCTGAGATTTGAAAAGACTTCCAGACAGTTTAATTTTTGTGGTATTCTGCAGTCATCTCCAAGCAGCTTTCAGGTCAGCTCAAAATACTCACCCTAATATGAGTAAGAGCAACATGTCTTTCTTCTCTGCTCTTGTCTGCAAAGCCTCAGAGCTAGGCTTTAAAGGTTGCTGGCAGAAACTTGAATTTCTGTGACAATTTTGGGTTTTTTGGGGTTGTTTTTTTACCACAGTGAGAACCGACTCCCAGTGTTAAGAGGCCAGAACAGATGAGGAGATAGTGGTGGATGGCCCTGAGAAGGTCAGAGCAGGTAGATGAATGCCTGGGTTTCTGTGCAGGGAAGGGTGACTCAGCCCATTGTCGACCAGTTCTCCATCACCACTGCTTCACCCGTGCTGGCAGCTGGGTTGGAGGTGCACTGACAGCATTGCTTTCTTCACCGTGTTTTATTTAATTTTTGCTATCTGTTGCCCTTGTGTTCATTCAGACTTTATGGGAGTATGCTTCTTCTAGCTGGTGTTTTTCCTGTGATTCATATATTTCCTGCCTTCTGTTTTATTTCAGAGCACACAACTGTGGGTTTTTTAAGAAAACTGGGTGGTTAATCTAATCCTCAGGACTCAGTTTGGAAAGTCATTCTTTTCAGTATTTTCAGAAAGTGTTGCTTGAAAAAACTTTTATCTGATAATATCTTGTATCTATTTCCATTAGCGCCTCTAAAAAAGAAAAAGCATTCAGGCTTTAATTCTTAAAGGAATTTGAGAAAATCTGGAGAAGTCACCACAGGATAAACTGATCTTACCAGTCAAACACAGGGAGCAAACTACTGTGGAGACTTAGAGACAGTCTTATCTGAAAAAGTGTTTTTCCAAGTACCAGAGGTATCTCAGGGCTTACTGAATCAAAATTTTGCTGTTGCTGGGTTATGCTTTTTCATCATCTCTTTGGTATTCTAATGTAAAAGAAAGATTTAGCCTTGAATTATTTATTTATTACGTTTTATGCATATATATCCATTCTTTATGCCTGTGCAATAAAAATAATTGCACTGCATATAAATAGACCAAGAAGCTATGATAGTCTCCAAATACAGTTAACCTGTCAGGAAAGGTAGTTTTCTTCTCCAGTATTTGCAGTACAATTTGCAATACAATTACTTCTCAATGTCTTGGGGGAAAAAACCCAACAGTGAAACAAACAGGTCCTAAATGCCTGTATTCTTGGCCTTAGATGCACATCTGGCACCTCTGCTCTTCATGCAGCCAAAGCATCCCGCACCCTCTCTCTGCTTCCTCCGGCTCTCCTGGCTGGGTCCCAGCCCCTGAAGCTTTCTGCCAAGCCTACGTCTCTGCTGGGCACTAGGTACACTGTTTGCCTGGCGTGTTCGAAACATTTGCAGATTTGCTATGTAACACGCAGCAAAACAGACCTAACTGTGTGTTTGTATATTCAACGCTAATCTTACTGGAATTCAAACACAGCACATAATCACTGCTAAATAAAGGCTAAAGCAAAACAGATGTATCCAAAGAGTGTTGGAGCACCAGAGTGACAGATGCTCGTCGCGCCATTTACAAACATTAATTAACATTAATGCACTGTTCAGACATCAAATTAGCACAATCCCTTGAGAGAGACAGCGTTTCAGAGATTCCGGAACCCTGGTGCTCTGCCGTGGCAGTCTGTCCGGAGAAGCAGCCCTCTCCCTGCAGGGGGTGGGAGGGTCCACAGCCGTGAGAGCACGTGCGGGGGGCACAGGAGGGGGCACGGTTGGGTGGCCGCTGGCTCTGTCCCCCCTGCCCGCTGCATTGACTGGCTCGCCGAAGGATGCCTGGGCCATAGTGGGGCTCCGGGTCAGGAGCGTGACATCTTTCTCAGGGACAGGGAGAAAGCAGCTGTGCCCAGCGGTGCTCTGCGAAACATCTGCCGGCTGACCAGGGGCAGGGGGACGTTATTAGTGGGGAGACTTATTAGGTTTTAAATAGCTGTCGGTAGGTAATGATTAGGCAGCTGGTAATCTGATTATATGACACAAATTCCAGCTATAGTTTTGAACCAGGCCGTAAATCCCCCATGCCCTTTTCAGCTGGAAAAGCGTCTGATCTCGTACAGCTCCTGGGTGCCTAGGCAGAGGGACAGGGAGGCGGCAGAGGAAGGGGCTGAGCAGGGGCAAGTGGAGACCCTCCACGAGGGCTGCGAGCCACAACACGTAACAGCGGAGTTATCCCCATTGTCACTCAGCTTGGCAAGAAAGCTAACACGGGATTTGCAGAATTCAGGTCCGAGAGCATTAAGAAAAATAACGGAGCAGATGGTCACAGCACAGCCTGAGGGATGCACCGTCCTTTATTAATCTTTACAAACCCTCTAGAAATATGGTAATTTATTTTGCCACTGTTGCTGTCAATAACCCTCCACACACACCGACCTACACGGGGACCATGAAGGAGTCCTCTATCTCCATTTGGCAACATATATTTGTTTGTATTACTAGCTAAATTTATCCAGTTCCAATTAACTGTTCTCTTTAGCATTTTTCTCAGTGTAATTATCTCAACATCAGCAGGCCGTTGTTTTTCTAATAAGAATTTAATTTTGTTAGATATAATCACTTTAGGACAATTTTTTTTCTGGACCAGCAATGCATAACGTTGTTTTATTTGGCACTGTCAGAGACCATAGCTTATTTTCTCAGTGGAAAAAGGGTAAAGGGAAAGAGCTGTTCTCTCCCCAAAAATATAAAAATCTGGTTATGCAGAGGCCAGAATCTGGTTTCACTGAAATATCAGCAAAGCCAGTAGTGCTGTTTTAATTTCACACAGGCACAAATAAATTGAGATCCTAGGTTGTTATTCATCACTTGGTCAGGGTTCAGCTGAAGACTCCTGCCCAGCCTGGGTTCACTGAGGGAGAGGAGGAGTGTGCAAAACCACGCTCAGATGTGGGTTTTGTGGAGTGCACCAGAGTAGAGCTCCAAAGAGACTAAGGGGATCTTCCAAACTAGCCAAATCCTTATATATAACTTGTGTTCCGTAAGGAGAAGCAGCATCTCTCTTCTGAAATAAATATCCCTGTTGCCTGCACGAGTTTTCCATCAGTGCGGTTCAGTGTCTTCAGCATCTGGGCTGGCTGCCCGGGCAGCAGCCCCCAGAGCCCCTTGGCCGGGCTCAGCCTCCTCCCAGCTGTCGGGTCAAGAGCAGAGTTCCCTGTGGTGGCAGCTAGCCCAGCCTGGCTGTCTCCTCTTGCGTATCTTCGGCCTCTCTTTCCTTAGGAACTCGCAAACAGATCATTCCCACTTTGGTGTTTAAGATGTGCTTCAGCAGACACAGACATAGAGCCTATACAGGCATGGTTGTTGCACCCTAACTTTGGGAGAGAGCTAATAGCACCCGCAGTTATCCCACCCTCTTGTCTTCTTTTTTCTGGATTATTGGGGGGGGGAGGCATAAAAAATTATTCAGTATGAGTATTCAGTAAATTTTCCCTGGCTCATTTTGGCCCCAGTGGTGATAAAACATATGGTATGTATATAATACATGCACATGACACCAAATGGTTTTAAATGTGGGCCACCCACAGAACCAGTCTGTTTAGTAAAGGTGGGTGTGTATTTGTCTGTCTCTGATATCCAAGGAGCTTCTTGCCAGGGTAGTGTCTACAAACCCATAGCTCAAACAAAATTGTATTGCAAACCAGGGAGATACTTTAATTTTTCTCCAAGGGCAAGGAATTACATAATGCAGCTAAGTAATGATATTTCTGTAATGCGCAGAAGGCAAGGAAAGAGCATCACTGATCCTGAGGCAGGAGCTGAGGACTCCAGGACTGCTCTCTGGAGATGTGCCCAGGGCAGCTTCTCTGCTGCCATGGGCTTGAGGAGGCCCTTGGATGTCCAGGCTGATGGGTGGCCAGATGTGCTGGCTGGTGTATCACTGCTTGCTCCTGTTTAACCACAGAAACTAGTATATGTTGACATTATTGGCCCAGCTGGTCATGTAGATTCTTGGACCTTTGATTTCAGTCCTGACCACAGATCCCCGTCACGAATGGAGTCTCACTGTGTTTGTGCTTGATGAGTATGCAGACAGTCACTACCACAAATAGCTGTCCTTGCCATGGACCACAGCTAAATTATACTGCTGTCAGCTCTAGGTCACCAGTGTGTTGAAATGCAATGCTGTTTCTCAGTCTCAGTCTTTCCTTTCTTAAGAACCTAGAAGCTATAAACTTTTAATAACTACAGGTGTCATCACTTAAAAGTTGATGTGCTTTTCAAGAATCTTTTTCTTTCTATTTTTTTTCCTGGAGGAAAGGCAGGGTATGATACAAGGATTGTGCATACATGTGTGTGCATATATGCGTGGGATTTTTCATACAGACAAAATGGCAACAGCAAACACCCGTGTTTTACAGCACTTCCACTTCCACAAAAGCCTTGGGCCACCACAGCAGATTCAGCATTCAGTTGTACAAGGCAAGAATATAACTGGGGTTCATTTTCTATTTTCTCTTTCTTGCTTCCCTCTTATCTGCCCTTTCCTATCTTCACATATACACAAGCTTAACTTAGGCAAGCTGTCCATGATCCTGCCACTGAGGAATGTGATATTATGTCTTCTCTACCCAAAAGTGCTGAAGGCTGTTAGGTACCAATAGATTGCTGATATACAGTTTATCAGGCATTTATATCTGCTTTCTGGTTTTACACGTAGCACTGACTGTAAAGAGGAGCTCGCCAACAGGCAAAGTGCCATTCCTGTTGGGAAAGGATAAAACATTTTGCTTTTACAGCTCGTGGACACTGTGTATGTGAGTGACTGCGGCAGCTCCTGCTAGTGTTGCATGTAGGAATAGGGAGGAAATTGCGCTGCGGACTGGGGCGCTGAGTCACTGAAGCTTCAGCATTTTTAATAGCTTTTATGAACATAACGGAGGTGCACCTGCATCCCATCAGAGGTGCTGGGAGAGTGTTCATAAAACACGAGGTCCACTTTTGGGAATTGACCCACTTGGCACTTGGTCGCCCCACATCCGTATCACTGGAACTTCCACTGGAAGACCAGGGAGCATCGCATTCATGTTCCTTGAGACAGTCTGGCCACTGCACGGTTTCATGGAGTCACCAAGTGACACTGGGCAGGTCGCAAAGCCTCAGTAGCCGGACATATCTGCAGTGGCCAAAAGAGCCATAAGTAAGGCCATAGGAGCTATGGATTTCTTCTTTTGAGCCACCTGTAAAATGTTAGCACTTGATTCATTCGTGTGGCAAATGTCTGATATGGGAAAGGAAAAGTAGTATAGTAACCTTTGCTTTATGGAGCTACTTGGAAGATATACAGCTCCAGGAAGGGATTCTTGTATTTCCCCTTCAGCAAACAGTGGTGTAAACAGAGGCGGAGGAGAGCATGTGTTTCACATCATCTGCTCTGCTATAGGTAACAGGGAAGTTAACATTTTCAAGAAACTGCAGAAACGTGTGTCTTGACTGATAATAGTAAGAATTAATATTTAATTAAACCTGGGAATCATATTAATCATGTGTATGCATTACATTTTATATTCATCAATCACACTGTCATACTAGTACATAATAGATATTCTTTATGAGCACAGGAAAACAGCTTTAGCTTGAAAGAAAGCAGAAATGTAGAATAAGAAAATGTCTTTATTTCAGCTTTTGAATAAAACTATTGATAATCTTAGAGCTATAATTACTTTTCTCTCAGTGAATAAATAGCTGCTTAAATGCCCAAACCATCACATATATCAAATCACCAGCTACTGCAAAAAATCGGTGTGACTTCTGTTAGCGTACACAGATTTCTAATGGAAATTCTGCTGAGCTATGGAAAAGTGGACAGTGTGCTTCTCTGCCTCCCTCACCATCAGCAAAATTGTCACCCACACTCCAATTGTGGAACCTTGTTACTGATAACAGTGTAGGGCAGGAGGAACCCAGCTCGAGTTTCTGAACACAAGGGAAGTCATGGTAGCAGCAGTTAGAAAAAAACAAAAAACCCCCAAAAAACCCTTTTGACATGTAAGTGAAGGAAAATTGCTGCTGAATCACTGGGAGGGAAGAAATATGAGAGCTTAAGATGTCATTTTTACAGGCATAATTTTTACTCTAATGGCCTTTAGTAGCATGTACAAGTCAGTGTAATGCTGTCAGCTGCAGCAGAGATAGAAGCACAGAAATGTAGTAACTCAAACTGCTTGGAAGAATTGTTTTCCTGCTCTAGTTAATTAGCAGTGTATTGTGGTTTTCCTTTTCTGTTTGCTTATTCAACTTGTGAAATGGTAGCTGGTGTCGTGGCTGTTCTTTCCCATTTATTTATTGAATTTCTTCTTCTGCCTTTTCTGCAAATAAATGTAGTCTCTTGTGACTTGCAGTAACTTGCCTTCAGGCATGTTACAGGAATCCTTTGATGTCCAGCACTGGGTAGCACTTTCCAGTAGGTGCCTCTCAGACAGTAAACAATTAAATATGCCAGATATATATCTCCCTTCTGTTTAGTCAGAAGAGCAGTTGCACATAATGCCAACAGAAGCACCATCTGTCCTAATAAGCAGTCAAAAACATTACCGAAAATACCTGTTCGAATTCAAAGGTCAGTTTATTACCTGGGGGGAGGAAATCTGGAGAGCAGGGGGAAATCCGAAAGCAATAAGCTCTAGCAACAAAGGACAAGGTTACACAAACACATTGTGGCTGTCATGAGGAAGGTAGTTATCCTAGGAACAAAGGAAATATTTAGTCTATCCCCTGAAATCATTAAGATATTGAAATCTGACCATGATGGTCCTCATTATCTGATAGACTCAGAAAAATGTAGGTTGGAAAGGACCTCTGGAGGTCTCTAATCCAGCCCTCCTCTCAAAACAGGGCCAAACTCAAACTTAAATCTATCTTCCTTTAATTAGGTCACTCAGGGCCTTACTCAGTTGAGGTTTGCATATCTTCGAGGCTGGATACCCTCACTTGGTCAACTCGTGATCCAATGAAGGCAAAGTCCAAAACTAAGTAAATCCTATTCCTGTAAATTATTCAGCTTCTCCTTCTCCCTCGTGGGAGGGATGTGAGGACCATGTTAGTGGGGACAGGAATCAGACCCACTGACTGCCATGGCTGTTCGCATGAGCTCCACAAGAGGAACATTTCACCCAATGCTCTAAAAGAACAGTTACTGTCAAATATACCATTTCTTTGAAAGTGAAACTTTTCAGAGGAACAGGCTGATTTTCATGCACACGTGAAACCAGAAGAGAATGTAGAAATGATCAAATTGAAATAGTTGAATGCTTGTTTCCAGATTTTTCCCTTGTGACGTTTTGAATCTCGTTTCAAAGAGACTTCTAAAAAATGTTTTCTTTTGACACTTTGATATTATTTCAACTCTTTGTGTGGAATATGTAATCTGATTTTATCAAAATAAAGCAATTCAGTTGACTCCACATGACTTTTTTAAAAAAGTCTTTAAAAAATCTGGAAACTCCTAGATTTTTGTGCATGTTTAGCACAAAAGTTTTGGATCCCACTCAAATCTTGATGAAATAAATCGCACACCTCAAGGACATCTCTCTAATACATACACATAAACTGTGTATGGGTGCATTCACATATGTCTTATTTTAATGTGCTGCTGGCACTTAGAAATTCTCACAGGCATCTCCTCAGATTAGTGGTCCAGCTTTAGTGTGTGTTTGCTAATTTAATGTCTCTCGTGATTCTGCTGACCTCATAAAATCAATTTTTATAGGCATTCAGCAGTGAGGCTCTCTCTAGATACGTATTATACCTTGATGTTGAGGCTTGACACAAAAAAGTCTCTGACAGACATTATTCATTCCCTTTATAAATAGTTACTGAAACTGTGGCCACTTCTTCAATGCAGTGCTCATATCCTATGGGGCACCATATTGCATAATTTCTGTGCTTGCCAAATCTGGAAACTACATCTACCAGATAATCAGTATTCATTCACTAAGAAAACGTATTCGTCAGGCACATAGCTGAATGATATATTCAGTTATTTAGAAGACCTGAGAATTTATGGGCACTTCTTGTGTCTCTGGACCCCAGTTCCCTGTCACAGCTATGGGGACATCAGTACTGGCCTGTTTCTACAAAGTGTACTGAGATCCAAAAATCTAGAGATCAAAAATATTTCATTGGTAACCTGAGACAGACTGTCAGGTCAGGACCACCAAAAATCTGCAATAGGATGATACGGTTGCTGATCTGCTATGCTTATGGGCATATATTAATTTCAGAGCAATGAGGTTTCCAGTTTTAGGTTTGATCTACCTTCCTGACCTAGAAATCTGCTAGCAGGTGAGTAGAACAGGGACCAAGAAAAGAGAAGAGTTATTTCTTATCTCTTTGAGAAGACATTTTTAGTTTATAGTTACTTGTTATTTTAAGAGCAGGGACCTGTCGTACTATGAATATGTTGGATGGATCAGGAGGAGAAAGGAGAACACAGGGCATGTCCTCCTGACGGTGAAAAGACTAGAAGCCCCATGCAGACGGTTGTCCTGTCCTCGTGGCAGAAGGTTAAAGCCTGGCCAGGTGAAAGGCTGATTCTTGGGAGGTAGAAAAGGAGCTTGGTTATGGGAAAAAACACTTCATTTTACTGACATTTTCACAGCTTTGAAACACTTTGTTAATTTGCAATAACAGCTTTTGCAGTCTGTCAAAATAAATGTCCATTGCAGTTAGGAAAACCCCAACAGTTACTCAGTTATGGCTACATGGAAGGAAGGTGTACTCATTCACCGCGGTAAGGAGGGTGCAGACAGCTTAGTGACTAAGTGCAGAGGGAGAGGAGGGCTGAATATGAAGTCACTCCCTTGCTCTGCAACCTCAGACAAACCACAGCATTAATCTGTGCCTCATTTTCCCTAGCTGGAAAACAGTAAATACTGGCTTTCCCCTGCAAGGCACTATGAAACGTTATTTACTCATGCTGTGAAAACATCCTGAGCTCCTTGTGTGAGAGGCAGTCAATGGAAATAGGCTATAGACTCTTTTTTTTCCTCTGTTTGGAAGGACAGGAGGAACAAGCTGGAGAAAATGCTTTGCAGTTTTATTTTTAGAAGACTTGGAAGTCTCCTTTGATGACAGTTGTTCTCTCGCTTTTCTCCTTGCAGGTACTATGCTATCTGCTGCCAGCCTCTGGTTTACAGGAACAAGATGACTCCATTGCGCATTGCTGTAATGCTTGGAGGGTGCTGGGTAATCCCAACATTTATTTCTTTCCTTCCTATCATGCAAGGCTGGAATAGCATTGGCATCATTGATCTGGTGAGTAGCTAAGGAGGTACCCCAACCTGGTATCAAATATATTCGGTGCTGTATACTCTTCTTTAAAAAAGCAATATTCAGAGAAAAGAAGGCAAGAGAGGCTGAAGGAGAAACTTCTTGTTATCAGTGCAGAGGGGCTGCTGAATTTCTGGAGGATGTCTTTAAGGGGGTTTGAAATGACTCTGTCCTGGAAGGACTGTTACAAAGACAGTGGTGGCTCTGGGAGAGGATTTTACCCAGATCTACTAATCAGTTCAGTGAGTAGTACTTTCAAAACACACCAAGCTCCAGCTGGCTCCTCATGGGCACCTCAGGAGTCCTCGGTTCCCCTTGGCCCCTGCAGCTCTCAGAGAAGTGCTGGCCACTGCTGGCTCAGCTCGAGGGTCCCTCCTTGCTGTGCTAGCGATGTTTGGAGATCCAGGAGACCCAGACATTCCCAGAAGGGATGGTGCTTTGGGCCAGTCCCATCAATATCCCCTGTCTTGGTATGAACCTTGAAATGGGGGAGAAAGTGAAATTCTCCTGTGCAAGTCATTTCAACAGGAGTCAATTTTCCCCACTGCAGACTGGCTTCATTTGCAGGATCCCATCTACAGGGCAAGATGTTAAGAGCTGCAAATCTGTTCTCCTTCCAATGTAGAGATGCAGGAATTAAAAATGGCAAACTGTGAAAACACCTTATTTAGAATAGCTTGTTTAAAGAGTTGTGGCATCTTCTATGCCAAGTCTCAGTCAAGGAGCTATGAATACTTTTTGGCTCATGGAGAATAACAGGTACAAGCTGCCAAGCCTCTAGACAAGGTGATAAAGCCAAAATTGCTTCCAGACAAGCACCTTTAGGACATGCAGCTGGTAGAAAAGGGAGGTGCATTTTGTTTATTTAACAAACCATGTCAGCTATCTGGTTTCTTCCACTAATTTCTTGCCCCCACCTTTTCAGAAAAGGCTCCACACCCAGCTGTCAGTACCAGCTTTTCTAAACACCAGTGCGCACCCTGCCCTTCCTTGTAACTTGCTGGCATTTACCATGCCAATTTCAGTAGCTGCATGCTGAGAGGTAGTGCAGGGTTCAAACACCACCTAGTGAAAATGCTTCATAGTTTACTTTAGAGGAAAACTTCCTTACATGCCCAATTAAATAATTTTGGTATTATAGTTTTAAATAGGAGATGGGGTTATTCTCCTGTTGGAATAAACACCAGAAATTATGGGCCTGATGGACCTGCAGTGATATTGTTTTGTAGCAGGAATAGCCTCAGAGAAATCCTGTCTGTCCCAGTTATGCCCCCTGCTCCCCAAACTCACATGCAAGGCACCTTTCTTCTCTGCTCGCTCTGTTTCCATCACAAGTCATTGACCAGATCACAGCCTGCAGACTCAACCTGCAGACTCCTGCCTACAGCCCCTGTGCCTGGGAAGCCCGGTGTCACCCCCAGCCTGGAGCTGCCCCCACATGCTGCAGCCCAGTCCCTTCCCTGTCCATCTGGTCCTTCTCTAACACCCCTGCGGGACTCAGCTGGGTGAAACTTGTGCATCCTTGCTCTAAACCCACACCCTGATGAACAGAGCAGTGAGCACTGAAAAAATGCGTGACACAAAGAGAAGTTATCCCCCTTCGCCGTGTCTGAACTGGGGAGCGAGGCTGATTTTCACTAGCCAGGTTGAGGCATGCGCTAGGAAGCCAGAGCTGCAACGCGGGCTGATCCTGCAGACCTAGGGACCAGCAGGGCCTGAGAGCCCATGGCGTGAGCACAGGCAGGAGAGGCAGCGGTGGGTAAGGCAGGTACCGCGGGTGGGAGAGGGGAGGGAGGAGAGAGAATTGGAAAGCAGTGGTGAGGTGTCCTGGCAAACAGACTGCTGGTATCGGAGGAGCAGTGCTGAACTTCTTTCCTTCTTTGTCCTTGTCCTTCCTCCCCCTGCCCCAGATTCAGCAAAGGCAGTTCAACAAGGCTTCCAACTCCACTTACTGCATATTCATGGTCAACAAGCCATACGCCATTACCTGCTCTGTGGTGGCCTTCTACATTCCCTTCCTCCTGATGGTGCTGGCCTACTACCGCATCTATGTCACGGCCAGGGAGCACGCCCGACAGATCCGGGTGCTGCAGCGCGCGGGGGCCCCCACTGATGGCCGGCAGCACCACCCGGACCAGCACAGCACCCACCGCATGAAGACTGAGACCAAAGCTGCCAAGACCCTGTGTATCATCATGGGGTGCTTCTGCCTATGCTGGGCTCCCTTCTTTATCACAAACATAGTGGACCCTTTCATAAACTACACGGTGCCGGGAAAGCTGTGGACGGCTTTCCTGTGGCTGGGCTACATCAATTCAGGGTTGAACCCTTTCCTCTACGCCTTCCTGAACAAGTCTTTCAGACGTGCCTTCCTCATCATCCTGTGCTGTGGTGATGAGCAATACCGAAGGCCTTCCATCATGGGGCAGACGGTCCCCTGTTCCACCACCACAATAAATGGATCGACTCATGTACTAAGGTGAGTGTTTCTCGGATGCTGCAAAATGGCTGGAGTCACTAGACAGACTACTTCTCCAGAGTTTTTGTAAAGGATTGGTTTCACTTTGCATTTGAAATATCTGATGGATTAACTGTTTAAAAAGGGAGGAGGCAAGAGAAGCCTCCAGAAAGCCTTAGGGTGCTCAAAAAGAATGGATTTGTAGGTAATGGATAAGTGTTGGCATGCACAGTTTCTCCAGAAGTGTTTTCAGGAAAGAGTTGGGAGAGCGCAGAAGTCATATATGCATTTTGGCAAGCCTTGTTGTTTGGTCTGAGGGGAACAACTAGACCCCATGGGGAGCACCTTGAGGGAGGCTGCCTACTCCGTCTTCTCTAGCAAAGGGATCATGACGCCCATTGCCCCTTCTCAGCTTCTGCCTTTGTAGCCCCACCAGCCACTGCTGCATCTGCTGAACTAATGAAAGGCAAAGGATGAACTTGCCCAAACGTCTTGACCCTGCTGGGGCACTTCAATGGCTTTCTGGGAGGAGAGATACTTGCGGTTATGTTTTAGCAGCTCAGAAAATGCTGGGGTGTCTGCCTTTTACTATAACCCAGTCAAAGCCTGCCCCTGTGCAAGATCAGCAGCACCCAGCTCTGCAGGAGACCTGGGAGCTGAGTGTGCCTCACATGGGCTACAGGATATAGTCCTGCTGGTTGGCAGTTTGGGGTCCCAGTGAATTTGAACGCCGCGCCTCACACACCCCATCCTTCACTGAGTACCACAATGTGTTCCTTGCAAGACAGAGTGTGTGGGCTGTGCACTGTGGGGCTGCAGAGGGACTCGGAGGGCTCCTTGGTATGAGGGACCCTCTGTGGTCTTCTCCTCACCGAGTGGAGAGGTGGGAGGCAAAGCACAGGAGGAAGGCAGGGAAGAACAATTATCTCCCGTAATATCAGAACAACTGCAATCTGTGAAAAAAACCCATAGGTGTTTCTATGCAACTGTCTAGAGGAGATGTGGTTCCTTTGGTAGATGGATTCACAGCTCTTCACATGCAGATGAGGACTTGGTAACCATGTTTGTGTTCAGAGCTGAACTCATATGGAGACTGAATCAGATACTGAGCACTTCCCATCTGAGTCTGATCTGCTAGTTTGCCCCAAGCTCCCTTCTGCAATGATCTCTGAAGTTTTGGAAGGAGTCCTGAGCCGTATAATGGATGGAAGATGGGGCAGGGCTTGTCACAACCTTGAGACAGATCTCTCAAGCTTTTTAAGTAAGTCATAAAGGACATTATAACATATTTATCTTCTGCTGATTAAAACCTGTTTGGGGGCTGTGGTCCCAGAGCCCTCTGTCTGTGTTGGATGCATGCCATGCTCAGCCTGTATGTCTATCAGAGCTGTGCTCCTGGGGACAAGCCAGATGCTCCTTTGCTGTGGTTAGAAGGATTGAGAGATCAGCCCTTGTTGGACGCTTTGTGCCATCCCGCAGCGAGCAAGGCAGTACCTCTGGCTGGGGAGCTGTGGGACTGAATGCTGGCAAGGTGTCCCTGTGCGGGGAGAAGGACTCGCTCCCATCCCTGCTTAACCGGGGTAGCTCCATGCTCTCACCACAGGGCCAGCCTGGTGGCCTGAACACAAAGAAAGAGAGTGGCATCTATTTTGGCTAGTAAGCACAGCAACAAGAAACATTTTGTTAAGTATACAAGGCAGAGAGAAGACAGGGAGCCTCTCTTATGTGTGGGTTTGAGATGTGGGGAGGCAGGGAGCCCATCAGCCCAGAAGGTGAATTCCTTCAGTCTGCACTGATGTTTGAACTCCAAGTGTTGCAGATGGCAATGGCGGTGCCTCCTCATGTCTCCAAGTTGTCTCGCTGCTTTTGCACTAAGTTATCTTGCTGTGAGACCTCATCATCCTGCCTGTGCCCTGTGGGACAGGCAGGCTCAGGCCAGCACTGCCCTGGGGGGACGCTGGGTGGTGGAGAGGGGCTCCCGACAGAGTGAGCAGCCAGGGAGGCTCTGCACACCTCCAGGAGGACTGAGCTGCTGGGGGTTTCCTTCATTCTGTGGTGAGTGTCCCTGAGCTGACAAACTCCTCATTTTGAGATTCTGTTTAAACATATCGATGTCCCTGCGATGACCAAAGCAAATGTGATGAGTCACCTCTGCTTCAAAGCTAGAGGTTGCCATGGTTTCGGCCATCCCTGCCAACTAGGGAGGCTCTGGTGGGCTGCAGTAAATGGTGGATCCCACCGTGGAGCTGAGATCAGGGCTTCCTCATTTCCAGCTTCGCCCTCCCACTTGTACCACTCTGCTCCCCCATACAAGTTATCCATGGAAATGTATAAGTCCTGTCAATCTAGATGTGGCGACCATTCCAAAAGGCCCCATAAGAACCAAACCCGCACAGGGCATCTTGTCCACTTCCAGCTTTTATGAGTACTTTTATGGATAAGAGCACATTGCCTCTCTTCAACATGCTACAAGCACAAGTCAGATTATCTCCCGCCCTTCCACATCCCTCCAGCTCCGCAGACAGCCCTTGCTTCCTGCTGCCGCATCCCCTCCTCCCTCTGCTTTCTGGAGGGATGTGGCTCTGCACATCAGCACTTCCCAGAGCAATTGTTTTCCTCTGCTTTGTAACTGATGAGAACAGCGTGACTTCTTTCCCTGGTGCAGATTATGCACTGGTGATGATAGAGGTGTGGGGATTAAAGGAAAACTGACGACCTGTAGAATTTGTACAGTTAACCTCACTTGAGGAATTTGCATTTCTTCAGTGCTTCTCTCTTAAATGCAAAAAAGGTTGGACTCGGCATGAATGGAGGAGAAATTCAGTGAGGCAGATTCTCTCAAGGTATAACATACATTTGCTTTACTAGCAAGGAAATACAAGGCGTTTGTGCCCAGCAGCTGAAATATCGAAAGCTTCCTGCATGGGTTGGCTTCATACCAACCCATCTGAGAAGCTGTGGGGCTGGACCTGGCTCACACGTTTCTTTTCCAACCTCAAAGTTGTTTCTTCCTGACCAAGAGCTCCGGCAAATGGGGAAGTTGTGCAAGTGGGATTTTACAGCTGCTTTTTGTACCCTGGCAGGGAGATCAGTGAAGAGAAGGACAGACCTTGTGCCGATCTAGGGCAGAGTTCCTCCCCCCAAACCCACGGATTTGCAATTATGTGTTAAGCTGACGTGAGTCATTGAGCCTCAAAGGGAGTCAGGAGTGGCTGACAGTAGGTCTGGGATTTCTAACTCCTCTCCACTTCCAGTCTTGAGAAGATCTAAACTTTCCTTCAGCTCTACCTGTCCAAACCATTCTGTCCTTGCTCACAATCATCTCACAGGTGCATTTGCAAGTGCAAGAATACGTTTGTCACTGTTAAAATTCAGGCTCATGCTCTCGGATGCATCTGAGCTGTGAGAGTGCCTTCCAGGGATGGAGGGCATTTCTTCTTTTTTTTTCTTCTGATAACTTTAGTGTCAAAATGTTCTGACATTCCCATTTTGGGATTTTTCACATTTATATTAGGAATGGCAAAAAAAGAAGAAGAAGGAACAGAGTGCAATAAAACACGGCAGTGAGAAGAGACAGAAGCCCTCACCACACACAGACTGAGACCACTTGGGAGATAGTTCTCATTCCTTCTGTTTTTTTAAATTTATTTTTCAAGTGAACTCTGAAGACTGTGGTGCTCTGGGTGACCCAGGTAGGGAGAGACTTTTTGCAAACCCACAATGCCTATGGGGCAAGGGAACAGATTGTGCAGTGGCTTGACCGTGATGTGAGGGTGACCACAGCTTGCTTAATCCCCTGGCAACCACCCCACTTTATCTCTGAATTATGAACCAGAAGATGGGGAAAGGATTTCCTGTCACCTGTTTTGTTCTTGAACTCTCCATCAGCTGGTGTGAGAGACACCCATTCCTTGGGCGGGGTAAGATGTGGTGCAAAATGTGTTTTGAAGATGTCATGAACAGCCAGGAGACAGGATTTGGTTAGAGCTGGATCTATGTGTATGATGGGAAAGAGTATTAGAATTAAATATTCAGCTTTGAAAGAAAATTTTTATTTGCCTGTTTTCCAAGTTTGCTTTCTTCAAGTGTAGGAATTGCCAGAACTTTTTTTTTTACCCCTGGATATTCACTTATTTCAATTCTGATGTGTACCATTGACTGCAAAATTCAGGCAGGACACATGCAAATGGTGAATTGAAATCTGCAGGTGTGGCTACAATCCAAAATTCACGCCCTATTTATTTTTCAATGGCTGAGATTGCAACTCACATGTCATATACAAAGGTTTGTCTCTCTGGCTGCAGTACAAGTTGTGTAATTCATTATAAATATTTGCAATTCATAGTTCTAATAACCTATGATTTGGAATATCATTCATTGAAAGGACTTGGGAATCATTCTGAATAATGAGTGGATAGGAGGATTTACAATGAGCACTCAACTAACATATGGTAAAAATTAGTACAATAATTAACTGCAATAGATACGGGTTTCTGGATGGCTGTAGCATGTGTTCAGGAGTTCTGTGAACCACGAGACTGAAAGCAAAATGCCATAATCATCTGAAAAATGCTGTCTTCCCCTTTAAACATATTGCTTGCATATCTTTTGTCATGCATAGATATTTATTCAACACAAACCAACAAACTCATGCCTTCATGAATCATTAAACTCTCGTACTGCACAAGTGGATGGGAACCCAGATCAGCATTGCTTGAATTCTTGGATAAAACAAGTTCTGAAATTTTGCCACAGCAAAGAAGTTGACTTTGGGTAAAATATATTTGAGCAATGATCAGAGTAGACAAACTCTGAAACGTTTGGGTCAAGGAGGTCACTTTGGGTATTCCCTGTTTCCTCTCAGAAGTGCACTGTTCAGCACAGCACAGTGTATTAGTCTTTTAAGGGAAAGCTATAGTGAGTGGTTTATTTACTCATTTTCCATCACGGAGAGGTCTTCTCAGACAGGGCTGATGCCAATTTTATTTCTCCAAAGTAAAACACATCCTTAGTTTCCTTTTAGAAGAGCCAAAAGAAACAAAGTGAAAAAAAAGCATGCACCTTGGGGGCTGGAAGTTCGTTGTCTTCATAAATACAAAATTAAATAAATAACCCAATCAGCCCACACTCATGTCAGCACTCTGAAAGTGCACAAAATGCTGGGAGAAGTGTGCGGTAAATCATTGCACGCAGCCAGCACTCAACACCAGAGCATTGCTGCGGAGTCTTATTGGTCCCCATAGGGAACATGAGTAATTGCGCCAGTAAATGTCCCGAACTGCAGAGAGCCCCAGTGCTTCCTTGCTGCTGTTGGAACAGGCAATGCAGCAACTCGTGTCTCCAGTTTTTAGTAGTTTAGCAACTCCACAGCTCACAGATCTGTTGGAATACAAGTAAATCCACCCTGGTTGGAGGGGAGAGGTCAGCGCTACTGTGGAGCGAAGGAAGAAGTGATGTGTGCCTATCAGCACGGGGGTGGTCGTGCCCCACGGCTCAGTGCCCTCCGCAGCCCTCCCGCAGAGCTGCCCCAGCTCGGAGCTGGCAGCCCCTCCTGGCACATGCATACCGTGAAAGGTCTGCTAATTTGAGGGGAGACCCATCGCAGCTCTGGCGGTGTCTGCGCAGCGAGGGGAGCTCCGCGGGTGCCCTGGGCACCCACTGCCCCTGCTCCATGCAGCCAGACCTTCCTGTTGCAGGGGGCTGACATGCGGGATTGGCAGGAGGGTTGGGGCTTGAGGATGAATTTGCACCTGCGTTTAGCTTCATATTGCCACTTGCAGTCCGTAAAGGCAAAGGTAGGAGCTCTGCCTTTCTCCTAGTCTTTTCCTGGCCGGGAGCAGAGGAGCCTTTGGGCTAGAGGCTACTAGATACAGGCGGGATGGGTGGGCTGATAGCATTGCATTACTATATGCAGCTTTAAAACAGTGAATAAGTTAAAGAGACTTTCCCCCCCTGTTTATGAGGTAGCTTTTCACAAAAACAAGCAGCCATCCTGAAACCCTCCTGGCTTTGCAAGGCTGCCAGCTCAGAGCCCCATCTCCCCTTGCTCCTGGGCTGTCACCGACACCCTGACAGGGAGGACCCCCCTGCCTGAGCAGCAGCCTGGGTGCTGCCTGCAGCAAATACCCATCGGGATGCCCAGATGCCCACTGCTGTGGAAGCAAGGCAATTTGCCTGTTTTCAAAGATGATTTTGAATGACCATACCTTCTTGACAGCCTTAATTTCACAAGGTCATTAACTCCATCAGTGCTCAGTCACCTCCTCACATGTGAAATCCTGGCTGGACGGGTGTCCCTGTGCCACCACACACTGTCCCCTTCTCCTGCAGAGTCGCCCTCAGGGGGACGGGCACATTTGGTGACTGGCGTTACAAATCCTCCAGCTGTTTCCAAGCTCCCAGGCTCAGAAATGGCTTCACAAGATGGGTTAATAGTGCTCTGCTTTCCCTGCGCACCCAGGCAGTGAGTATGGGCTGAATCACGCAGCAGGTTCAGTGCCCAGCGTGGGTCATTCCATTTGCGTTCCTAGTGTGTGGATGGAGCGGCAATCCCATCCCGCCTGCGATGGTGGGATTTCATGGGCTGCAGTTGTGGCTTGACCCAGAAAACACAGAGGTTAGTCACTCAGAGCTGCTTTCTGACGGAGCTGGCAGGTGTCTCTCAAGGATCTGGGTTTACAAGCAAAGTATCTCCTCCTGTTCTGCCTCCTCCTGTTCCTCTTATCTCTTATCCTTCCTTAGGCACTAAGACAGCCGCAGAGACCGCAGAGCTTGCTGAGGCAGAATATCACACTCGCTGCCAGGGGTCGGAAAGCCCCGGCGGCTCCGCAGCACCAGCACCAGCACCAGTCCTGGGCTGGCACCAGCAGTGGGGCTTTCCCACCCCAGCCCAGCCGAGCCTCCAGCCAACGGCTTGGCCTCCTCTGCTGGCCTGCCTCTTCTGCAGCTCTACCGAGGCAGAGCCATCCCTTGGCGTTTGGCAAGCCAAAAGCTCTCCCTGCATGGGTGCTTCGTGGGTGAAGGTGCATTTAGCCTCAGACTGGGGGGACACGTGCCTTCATTACCGCATTTTCCCGCAGGACGGAGCGGTGGCCGCTGGCACTGGCAGAGGTGTGTTGGAGGAAGGAGGGACCGTGGCAGCAAGCGTCGGGGGGACAGGTCAGGCACAGCCAGGACAATATCTTGGCCCTCCCTGCTGAAGTCCCTAAAAACTGTATCAGTAGCAGTAGAGAGGAATCTGAGCCCAGGTCTGCTGCTGCTACATGATGCTAAATATTTGTCTCCCCTCTGTTGTCTTTCTTTCTCTCTCACACATGTGCACACATTCGCGGTAACAACTAATTGTGTAAGCCAGAGGGAAGTTATTTCTGGAAGGGAGATGTTTGTGGGCTGTGTTATCAGGGAGATGTTACACCCTGCTGTGTTTGGGATGTTGGAATAGAGGATGGTGCACAAGGGCTGCAGCAAGAACCAGGAATTCAGCTCCAGGCTGCAGCAGCAACCAGCTGGGCTAGGCAAGGAAGGGCTTCAGTGCTGCTTTAAAAAAAAAAGAAAAAAAAGCAAAAAATGAAAGAAAATGAGAAATTTCAGTACATGCACAACTTTGCTTGGACAAACTCGCAAAAGGCTCTGATCTGCAGCTGTCCCAGAGGTGAAAGATTACGGTTTGGGTTCAAACTCAGGGTCTCAGGACTGCTCCCAGCTTCAAGGCCAGCTATTTGCATTCCTTGTTCACTCTGCTAGGCTGCCTGGGGGCTCCACCAAATTAGTTAAAAGGGTAAAATCCTATATTTATTGGTTGTCCCAGAGTTTCTGAAAGGTTTTTTTTTGCTTTTGCTCTTAAGAAGGAATAGACAAGCAGCAGGTAGGCACCTGGGTGCACAAAACTCACAAACAGACCTAGCAAGGGAACAAAAAACATCAATTCCAAACATGCTATTTAAGCTTGGTTTGACTAAATTTCAAATTGATGTGGAAGTGAATCTTCACTGTGACTCAGTCTTTAAACATAAAGGATGCAGGTCTTTGATTTAAAGTTAGAGGGGGTTATGTATTTTAGCACTAACTACAACATGAATACCCTTCTAAAAGGTTTTTTTTTTTCCTCTTTACACAAATTGAACAGATTTTTCTGTAGATGTTCTGTGATTTTTTTCTTATCACTAAAGTATCAGTTGGAAAAGAATTCCAGTGGCAGAATAGTACTGCCCGAAGCTATACAGTTGTTTAGAGCAAAATCAGACTGTTAGGGTTAAAATTTCTGACTGACTGGCAGAAGCTGCCTGGGAATTTTAATGATCCTACAAGATGGATCAGAGCTTTGACATATGTTACCATCTTCAATTACAGACTACTAAGCTTTAGGATGTGTGTTGTAATTTTTCCAGCAGTCTCCTTATTAATGGGACCAATAGGCAAGAACTTCACCCCTTTGTGAATGTGCTGATAAAGCACATTCCCACTAAGCTCTTTTTAGGAGGTTTCTGAGCAGAAGATTGAGAAACACAAAAAATGATGACATCCCCCTGACATCTCCATCCCCTGCAAATTTTGCTGTTCTCTTTTTGACAGGAGTTTAGTGGAAACTCCCTGTGGAGAGACAAATAATTTTTGTTTTCAGAGAAGCTTATGAAATACTGCTAGGGTGCAGCTAGTATCTGCATATGTTTGGACTGGGGTTTTGATTCTTGTCCCTAGTGGTAGGGATTTATTTTGCATCATCATAGCAAATAGATGCAAACATCATGTCTGCATGCAAACCATCATACTCCTGTGATTAAATTACTCTGTTTAGCAGGACTGTGAGCAGCCACCCTCAGCTGACTGTACCTTGCAGGCGCATTATCGCATTGCTCTGCGGTGGCTGGAGGACCTGAAGGAACATCCTCTACTGCACCTGGGAGGGCTCTGTCCTTAGGGACCCTCCAGCGCTTAGCAAGAGGCACAAGAGGAGCTAATGAAATTTTTCGTTTAATAGACATAAATCTTGGTGGACTTGACTTTAATTGCAGTAGTGTCATTTTTCATCAGGTGCAGGTGCCTCGATAAGCAATGCTGACATCCTTGGTGCTGTCAGGCAGCTCTTTTCACTGGTGTCGTACACTTTCCCCGTTACAAGTCTGTGAGCACAGCATTAGGCATGGCCAAAAGCGTGCCCCATGAAGCACGAGCACTGCTAGAAGGGTATTGGGCAGGTAGCTCTGTGCATCAGTCTGGAGGCTGTTCATTCCACCTGGTACGGAGCCATGCCAAGGAGAGAAACCTCATGAGAGCTCTTCATGCCAAGGCGTGAAATATTATATCAACCAAAACATTTTAAAATGGTGACTTCAGAGGTGACAAAGAGCATTTCCTTCATTTTGGCACAGCCCCAGGGCTGAGCCCTTTGGGCACACAACCAGAGATGGCTCAAGATGTGTTTTCCACTCCAGTAATTTCAGTTCAAGTATCAGTTCCCTGTGCCGGCAGAATCGGCACCACACAGCTCCGTACCACAACCCGAGTACAGCTGGCTTGCTTCATCTAGCAAAATGGAGGCTGAGGTAGGATCCGATTGCTGTCTGTAAATACATCAGGGGGGTGAAGACTGGGAAGGGAAGGGAGAAGAGTTTTTTAAACTGAGGAATAACACTGTCACAAGAACAAATGGATATAAAGTGGCCAGGAATAAATTTAAGCATGGAATTTGATGAAAGTTTCCAGCCATCATGGCAGTGATGGTTTGAAAACAACCTCTTCCTAAGACTAGTGGGGGAAAATGTCCAATTTTTAACAAGCTGAAGCTTGATGAATTTACAAAAATTATCTCATTATATGGTATAACTGTGATAGCAGGAAACTGCCTCAGGACCACACAAAGCCCCACTTTTGCCTTAATTCTTACCTTTGTGGAAACCAGAAGCAGAGCTGAACTGCTTCAGGTCTTGTTAATACCTGACCACCCCGCCTACGTAAAGTGCAGCTTTCTCTCCCACCCTGCTGATTTTGCATCCATCAGGGAACATGGAGAGAAACAGAAATTGTCCCAATTTCCCAAAAGACCTCACGGGCTGGGTCCCCGTGCTTCCTACCTCACTGTTCCCCTCTGGGCAGTGGCTGCAGTGCAGTATTACCTGCTGGCTGGCGCGTGGGCTTTTCAGGATTGTAACCCTGTGTATCAGCAGCTTGGTATCCTGAGGTTGCCTCTGCCTCATTCCCAGGATCCAGGTTTGGCGCAAAATTGCACCCACAGATAAATAGGAAGGAAGGACATGGTCCTTAAGTGAAAGCGTTTGATCTAGAATATCACATAAAAAATCTGAAAAGACAGAGTAATGTTTGTACCACTGGTAAACATGAGATTATAGAAAGTAGTTCTCAATCCTCCAAACTAATTTTATTTTATGAGGTTGCAATTTGCAGGAAGTGTGACACATTTGACTTGGTACCTACATCAGCATGGCACATATTAACTGGATCAACCCCATAGTTTGTAAATTATAGTAAAACTACCATCTTCTAGTGGATGTATTTCTAGTCAGGACTCTAAAGGAACAGGTCTTGGCCACAAGCTGTTTACTTTTAATCTCCTCTCTGGAGAAAAAAACAAATAATTGCTGATAACATATGCAGATAGTACAAGATTAGAGGACTAACAGTAATAAGAGCAAGCAGCACAGGGCTACTCTGCTCTCTGAATTACTTGATTAACTGAGCACAAGCAAAATGTTTCCACAGAGTTACAGAAACATGGCCTTTATGGCTGTGCCTCTTGGCATACTGAACACAGACCACAGGCTGATCTAATGAACAGCCAGCGTGAAACAGGCTTCAGTGCTGAACAGCAGCTCCCACTTGATCCTGAGCCTGACGGGTGAAGTGAGCTGTTCCCGCAGACACGGAGCCGGTGCTGCCTGCGTACCCAGCTCAGGCAGGGCTGGCAGCAGGGTACCGTCCTCCGGGAGGAGACTGGAAAAAAAGAAGTATGATTAGAAGTTCCTAAAGGAGGCTGTATCAAAATACTCCTGGCACATGAACTATTTATCTTGTACTAGAGAAGGCAGAGAGATCAGTGTCTGCTTGGGTACAGAAGTCTAGTGCACAGATGCGTAGCAAGGGGAAGACCTGGAGGTTTAAGGTGCACAGAATTGCTTTAGAAACACTGTGTTCATTTTTAACAGTGAAAATTGTAAGCCATGACAACAGATTATCATATGCAGTTTTCTACCACTGTGGTGGGTTGACCCTGGCTGGACGCCAGGTGCCCGCCAAAGCTGCTCTATCACTCCCCTCTTCAGCTGGACAGGGGAGAGGAAATATAACAAAGGGTCTTGTGGGTGGAGATAAGGACAGGAGAGATCACTCACCAATTACTGTCATGGGCAAAACAGACTCAACTTGGGGAAAATTAACTCAATTTATTACCAATCAACCAGAGTAGGGTAATGAGAAA
>JAVJGG010000043.1:9128774-9183225 GCA_035590195.1 Aviceda cuculoides | reverse complement strand
CCGGCCCGTCCCCGCCCGTCCCGTCCCGGCCCGTCCCGTCCCGTCCCGTCCCTTCCCTTCCCGTCCCTTCCCTTCCCTTCCCTTCCCTTCCCTTCCCTTCCCTTCCCTGTCCAGCCACCTCCCCACACCAGTCGCCTGCGCTCACCTTCCACCGATGCTCCCATCGCCAAGCCCTGGACCACCTAGCCTTCTCAGGTCTCCTCTGGCAGCGTTCTTCTCACTGTTGAAGTGCAAGGGTTAAAAAGGAAAACTGGGGAGAAAGGGTAGAGAGCCAAAGCCAGTGCTAGAGCCTGGCCGATTGCTTCAGCTAGGGAAAAATGCACACTTGCAGCTGTGCGTAAAGGGGAGCTGGTGCCAGCAGAGGTTTTGGCCCCTTTTACTTGACAGTGACACACACACATCTCCAGGCCTTTTCTGTCGTACTGTAACGTCACCCCGAGGGGAAGGGAGCGGGAGCTGCCGAGAGCTGCCGGGCTGTTTGGTGTGGTGTTGCCTTTGGGCTCCCACTGCAGAAACACCCCCGGGCAAGCAGCGCCACCATCACGGGTACCAGCCGCTTCCCACATCGTTTAAAATCCAAACGTCAGAAAAAAGCATCCCAAAGGCCAAGAGCTGCAAAAGAGGAAGGGAGACTCCAGCACAGACTGGAAAATAAAGAGCAGGATTTGCACCATTAATTGAAGCTGGAAAAGCTGGGGCTGGGGTGGGAGCTTATGGCAAGACATGGTAGTTGGGAGCCTCTCCGAAGCTGTTCTTACTGCCTAAGGTAGAGCCCCTGCTCTGCCCCTGTCTCGTGGTTTTGGGAAGGCAAAGCGTGTCTGTGCTTACTGAAGCACCCACCAGCATTGCTGCACACAGCGTACCTCCAGCTCGCGTGGGGAAGGACTTATTTTTTTATTGTGGGTGTTTTCTAAAGTTATTGCTGAAGCCTTTCTTTGTATTTGGACATGCAATAGGCTTTTTATTGAGGTTAGTTTATCCCCAGGGTAGGAAGTCGAGACACTAATTTCTTTTCTCTCAGCTGTCATCTGTGAAGTCTGAGGTAAGGTTCCTCCTCCCACCCCTTCCCTGCTTTTTCTTTCCTAGGGATCTGTGCTAAATTTAAAAGCCAAACAGTTTTAAGATTTTTCTTCTTTTGACATTTCAAAATTCTCCTGCAAAAAGGTTAAAGTCTAGGGAAAAAGCATGGGGTGACCTTGGCTCCCCCTCCCTCAGCCACACCAGCTCCCTGGGATGATGAAGCGCTGCCGGCATCACGTTGGGCTGTGCGGGCAGCGTGTGTGCATCGTCCCTTCCCTGGTCCTCGCTGACTGCACACCAGTCCCACCAGCCAGGCAAGTCCTGTGAGACCCACCGCCAAAGCAAACCACCTGTCCCAGTACAAACCAGCTCCCCCAGGGACTCCTGCCCTCGTGTAAGCTGATGCTGGCATCTGCGCTGCACCTTGTGTCAGAGGAGGCTGGTACCTTCCTTCACCCAAAACCCGCTTGTCTTGCCAATAATCAGGACACTGATGAAGCCTGGTACATAGCTCAAAAAAATGCCTCGCCAGAGGAAACAGAACTTTTGATAAGAGAAAAGCTTCTTGTAATTGTACCGAGTGAAATCAAGATATTTATCTTCTTTCTTACAGAGGAAAGAGGGGATTAGGGTTTTAAAATACTGCAGTTTCCTTCAGTTTTAGTGAGGTAATCTCTTTCAATATGTCTGCGTATTGGAAAAAGAGATTAGAGCTAAGATAAACCCCTTTTTGTTATTTGGCCTAATACAAGATTCAAGGTCAGAACTTCTCTTCTGCATCAGTTTGTTTCTGGTAGGGAAGCCAAGGCACTGAAGAGCACCTTGAGCTTGGAAGCAACCAAAATATCAACTGATTTTTGTCTATTTTTAATTGCATGACTTGTGCTTTGGGTAACGAAGGCAACTGATGTATTCTGGTGGGGCAGGATCCCAGTTAAGGCTTTCTTTCTGGTCTGAGATCTACTTTTGCTGATGTTGCCCTGGTTTATATCTCCCTAGGGAATGCCCAAGCCCTGGTTCAGTACCTCCCTGTTTGCAGTATGACCCATATAATTTGGAGGTTTCTGGGAAAGCCTTTTCTGCAGGAAACAGTGGGGATTTTGTACTCTGTGGGCCTTCCAGGGAGGCTGGGCTCAGTCCAACAACCCCAGGAGCTGCCTGCCTGCCCACAACACCTTGCGTCCTGCTTGGTCTTTGTATATATCAGCAGCAAAACCTACATAACCAAACCCCTGGCTTAGCCCCGTTACTCTCTGCAAAGCCTCTCTTAATCTGTTTATTGTTTATGAAAAATGGAAAGCAATCTGGTTTGCAGAAGTTTGCAGTGGTCCAGCTGATGGTAGCCCCTCCAGTGCTGTTGGAGGATGGTGCTGGAAGGAAGGGTGCCATTAGGAAAAGCAGAAGAGGGGAAGAAGCCACAGGGATGACTAGTCCTGCTGCAGGTCAACATTTCTTCTCTGTGCAATTATTGTTGGGTTTCACATCACTGTCTCTCTGATTCAAATGGAAACTTTAAGTAACTTACATTAATTGTTGTCTTTTCCAATTAAACCTTTCTGGTCTTTGACATGCATGACTGTTTCTTATTTCTCTCCGCTTTGCTCAGCCAGTTTGCATAATGAACAGCGTGTTCCCAGGATTTTGCAATCACTGGCCTAGAACACGATTGCCACATGGAGCCCAGGCAAGCTCTGACTGTGCTCTCCCAAGAGTTTCAGAAACAACTCCCTTGCTGCAAAGCCTCAGCACCTACTGCCGTTCCCCCATCTGCTTCCCTCCTGTCCAGCATCTGCAGCTGTAGTCAAAATTTCCTTTCCTCTCTCCTGCGAGACAGTGCAGGGAAAAAGCAAGGGAGTGCGTGATGAAAATAGGAACATCATCTGTCTGGTGGGACTCGCTCAGTAAAGATGGGCTAGATTTCCACACATTTATTTTTTCATCCTTCTAGGTCTCCTGACAGTAAAAGCAAACAGCTCCTGTTGTATACAAAGTGATTTGAATGATTATTTTAATTGTTTTGGAGGCCTTGATGAAAAAGCAGGACATTATCTGTTGGGAAAAGCTCTAATCTGATTTCACTTGAGTCCTTACCAATACTAAGCACCATTATTGGACTGCCTAATTTAATCACAGCTCTGCTTCCTGAATCAATGATATGGTGCTAGATGTTTATTCAGGTTTATACACCTAAAGTGGAAAGCTTCTGCTGAAAAATGAATTCTCTCTCATGTAATGATATTTAGCTGAGATTCTCAACAGCAATGTGTCCTGTGCTGGGAATACAGGACAGGCTGAATAGCTGGTGCTGGGAATGGTGCAATGAGATGGACAAAGATGTGTGTAATTATCTGCCTTCCAGCTGTAATTCAGAGTCTGTCGCCTGTTGCGGCAGGAGCCGGCACCCATTGCCCAGAGAGGAGCACTGCTGGCCATAGCACTGCGCTCCCTGCAGCTGGACTGCCTGACCTCTCCTCCTGCCACACGGCAAAGCCCAGACCTATTGAAAACATATCACTTAAATAATTGAATGCAACTTAAACAATTACATTTAGGTAAATACATACATCCCTCATAATACATGCTGACGTATTGAATCTGATTCCAAGACCTTTAGGACTTTCTCTATTCATTCCAGAGGGACAAAACAGGGTTTTAAACTAATTTTGGTACCTGAATAAATTCTATTATGGGTAGCAATTTACTATCCACTCACTTCCCTTCTGTTTCAACTGCATAGCTCGCAACCAAGACCTTTGCACAGCTAGGCTGAATGTTTTGGGCTGTTCCCCTCCTCTCCAGAGATTAATATGTTTTATCAGGCAAAGTAGTTTTAGACAATGCATATCAGCATTTGCAAAGAGCTCCACATGCCTTAGGGCTAGAAATGCTATATAAATCTAAGCAATTATTGTTATATTCTATTATTCGTTGTGGCAGAAAGCATCTCAAACTCAGGGCTAATAGTTTAAGTGCATTTTAATTTTAGGCTAACTTCTTTTTTTCTTTTTCATTTTTCAATAACCCTCTTCCTTTCTGACTTCTGTAGGAGAATTTATTTAAGCATTATATGCACCACCTTGCTGTGTAAACTCACACTGTGGAAAAAGCTTCCCCATTGCTGTAGTTAAAATTGCTTCTAAGGCTTTTGGTGTGTCTGTGGGAGAGAAGAGCCCTGTTTTTCTCAAGACATTTTGGCCAGCTCTTTGGTATCTCCAGGAAGGTGTCAAGGACTTTCAGTACATCTGCTGTGATTTGATTGCCTTTTACCACTTTGCAACTTTTTGGATTCTTAACCTTTGCCTGTATTTCTGATTGCTGGGTGGCTGCTAGTGCCAGCCTGCCTGGTTCACACGCTTCATCAGATTCGGGTACCTGCTAAACCTGCTGTAAGCCTGTCTCCAGTGCTCATCCACCTGTTATTTCAGTTCTTAGTCAGCTGTAAGCATTTTTCCATCTTAAACTGCACATTTCAAAACAGTAAATTGGCCATTTTGAGGTTTTTGGTTTTATTTATTTGACATAGCAAAGATTATAGTTGCTAACATCTGCTGCTTGGTATACATTTGCATCCTGAATTGATGATCTGACCTGTGAATTGATACAGATGTGATTTTGTTTTGGTTTTGCCACCAGTAAAGATGCAATATTTCTTTATGTACGCCTTTGGGAGGACATAATGTCTTGCAAATACTACATCAACCATTACAAGCAGCTGAGTAAGGCTATATCTGCATTAGCTGATGATTTCCAGTCCTTACTTCTGCATTACTCTTTCTGTTCTTTGGCTATCCCAGGCTACTTCAGCATTACTATCATCCATCACAGAAGACAGCATTTTTAAAATTCAGGAAACCACATTTAGGAGGCAGTTTTGGAACTCATCTTTGTTCTTGTTGCTATGTTGTGCTTTATGGTTCCATCTTTATCAATTACATTTATACCTGGCATATGATGCCTTCATTGATCACAACCCTATCAATGGGGGATTTTTCTGAATTCTCCCCTTGACCCTATGTCTTCATTTAATCCTGGTTAAACAACATGATTTCTCTTGCTTAAAGAGCTCATTGAACCACACATGTTGCCTTTTTCTTACTGATGACAAAGTGTAGTCCTCTCCTTTGAGATGTACAAGCTCCTTGATATCTGAAGTCTTTTTCTTACATTGCAGGGATAAACCTGGATGTATTTTCTTACTACTGATGTCAAACCATCTGAAATCCTGTAATCTGAAGAGTGGTTTCACAAAGAGCCTTCATATTTTGCAGGCACTGCAATCAGAAGAGTAGTCATATCTTAACGCACAAGATTAGTACCTCCTGGCTGGGGGAACCTGACTGACACATGTCAGAGTCCTGAGTCTATTTTCAAATATCCAGAGACAAAACAGATTCCTAACCCTCTGTAGGGAACACATCCATGATTTCTAATAGCTTTCACTCTTAGGTGTTTTTTAAGTTCCGTTCTTTAAAAATAAGTCTTTCTGTAAGTTTTCCTGTTACATCCAGTTAATTCATTTACTAAAAACTCCTCTTTCTTGATATTCATATCCATGGCATCTTATACCAAAAGTCTACAAAAGTAGTTAGTACAAAGCAAGTTAATCACCCTCTATTTTACAAACTCATATTTGAATTTCACCTATAAACATTACTTCAAATTCAAAACCTATGAGCTTCCCAAGAGGTCACTGAAGCATAGAAAGTGTTACTAGGACACTCCATGTCCAGTGTAATTAATTGCACTGTGAGATGCCAGAAGAAGGAAAGACTGGCTGTAATACCTGTGCAGCTAGAACGAACTTTTCTAGTAATGTCTGCTGTTTTGTATGAATTTAACTTCTAAAGGTTTTAACTTTTAACTTCAACAAGTGAGCAGGAACAGCATAATAGATCCAAGTGTGAAGGGTATTTGAAGGATATTATGAGGTGTTGATCCACATTAAAAGCTCAGAACTTTCCTGAGCAATGTTTGGAGGTTGTAACTGTGCTCTGGCAGGAGTCTGCTGCAGGGCTCCAGACCACCAGCAAAGAAGTTTGAGGGTGGACTGATTTGTTTGGATTAGAAGAAATAATATCTTCTGGAAGCTTAAGAGATCTCAGCTGGTACCCCTGATGTCAATGGTAACCGATCAGATAGATAGATAGTGGGACTCAGGCATCACTCTCCATGGAGAAATGTGCATTTTTTTTTCTGAAAGATCATTCTGAGGGAGTGGTAACATGAAAACATCCGGTCATAAAGAGGCGCGCTACTTCTTCCACAGATGTCATATACTTGGATCAAAGTAAGCCTCAGCATTTTCTATGTAAATTGTTTATAAATTAATACTCAAGCACAGAGGCATTCTAACCCTGGAGGAGAAACGGCATAGGCACTGTCAGATGCAGAGCTGACTGAAATTGCCTCAATCTCATACTTTCACTGCAGAAAATGTGGGGATTTTTGAGAGGGCAGCTCCAACAGTTTTCCCTTCTTCCTGTGAAATGAAAATTTGTGCTTATTAATAGAGTGAGGAGTTAACTAGCAGATAGGCTCACCGATAATTTTCCTCCTGTTCTTTCTTCAGGGGAGGAAGACATGTCAGCTCTAGCAGAAGCTCAGTTTGGCTTTGTGTGCTTCCCCATATAGCAGTCAGGGACTCCTACCATGGAGTCTTCAGCTGGGCTTTCTTTAATTCCAGAAAACACAAACACATTACAGGCATAGGTTTTGAAATGAGTTTTGCACAGCAGAGCAATCCTTAGGATACAGTTGAGCTGTATTACTTTTCCTTGCTTGAAAAGTACTGTGCTGGAAAGGAGGAACATTGCTACGGTCCATCCTGCATTCTTCCTTTCTCTGATCCTGCTTCCCCTCACAGAAGTCAAGGTAACAACCTTGCTTTGTTAAACCTTTCTTGGCAGTGACTGAGCCCGTAGTTTCAAAGTCAGTCATGTCCCTCAAGCAAGCATGTTGATCCTGTCTGACACTTGTTAAGTGTCACTGTCGCTAACAGTCTTTGAAGAGATGTTCTTGCAGGCTTAACAGAAGGGATGTTAATTAGGCTGTTGATTTGCATTATTCCATAGGCCCATCAAACACAGTGCAGCACTTCAGTAACTAAGGAGCATTTAGCTTTATCTATAAAGTGCTATTTATAGCACTTGGGAAGCACTTCCCACCTGGGAGGAATGTCAGGTATCAGCTAGTATTTGTTAGATGTTGTTGCAGCAGCCTCCTTTAAATACCGACATCAAATGTGCAGTGGGAATGCACTCTGAGACTCCTGCAGGCAGTGGAATCACCTGCAAATGCTCCTACCTCTACTGTGAAGCCAAGTGCAGCTGGATGCGTTTGTTTTCAAGATCATTAACCTTCTTCCAGTGCAGAATGATGCTCTTCCAGGTCAGTTGTTGATCCTTTGAAGCTAATTAGAGGTTTTGTTAGTAAGTTCATTCAATTCCAGGAGGATTCAGTGTTGCAAAGGACCACCAACCCATTGGTCACAGACCAAGCGTTAGCCTGCCTATACCTGAAAACAGGCAGGTACTCACGTGGCCCATAGCATCAGCCAAGCATTGGCATGGCCTTTGCAAGGGCATCAGCCTGCATTTTGCACTCTCCTGGAAGAAGGCATAGCTTAGGAGACACCACTGTAAAGCATAACCCTTTCTGGACTGCTTTCCAAATCATCCAATGCAAGTATGTGAATGTTAGACTGAATTTAGCTTCTCTTCATGTACATCCATGTGTATGAAGGGAAAAAGGAAAAGCTAGTTCACATCCCCTTACATCCCACCATATTTTTTCTCCATTTTTGTGCTTTGCCTTGGCATTATGTCACACAACATATAATGTGACATCCTCACAGGAGCATTATACTGCTCTGAAATCCTTACCTCTCTCAAAATGAAGTATAGAAACTCCTTTAGACTCCTTTGGAAGTCTCCAAAGGTCTGAGTTCTAGCAGCACCACTGAAGTGAAGCCACCTTCGGAAAGACACGTAACAATCATTTAAGTGCAAACCACAGTAATAGGTGTTGGGGTTTTTTTGCTGGTTTGGGGTTGGTTTTGGTTTTGTTCTTTTTTTTTAAGAAGTGGAGGAAACACGATATGGATTTGTCACTTTGGAAGGAATGGAAGGATGCAGCATTGCTACATGAAACTGAGTGTAGCTAAACAGGCAAACTCAAGTACTAGTACCAAAGAAAAGAAAAATCAATAAGCCAGTCATACCTTATGTTAATGTTATGTATGAATAATTTTATCATTGATTGATCTGTAATCTGCCTGGTAGTGCACAGAAATGGTAACAGTTTACATTAATGTATTAAAGGCACATATAATTTATTCAGTGAGATTCATGCCCTATGGTGCTTTTTTGACAAGTTTTTATAGCACTGTAGTTAGTGTTTACTAGCAATGAGAGCACTTTATAACACTTTGATACAATATTTGGGACAAGAACTGCACAAAGCAACTACTTCATAGGCAAGAAAGCAATTACAAATGCCACTTCAAGAAGTGTTACCAAGAGATCTTCAAAGGGCTCAGTTTCTTGTCATCAACACCACAGCACCTGGCAATGGCACAGTGCTGTCAGCGCAGAAGACGGGAACGTTTGCTCAGCTCCACCCCAGCAGGAATGTCACATCCACCTCCTCAGCAAGGAGATGCACCTTCTGCGGCACCTCGGCATCCCTGGAGCTCCCTCCTTGGGCACAGCCCCCATTCAGCTTCTGTGATCATACGGGAGTGAGGAAAGCAGGGTGTGAGAGCACAGTCTGTAAAAAAATAGCTCAAAGATCTTGGGGAAATGATCCACTTCAATTACACACCACTTCTTTATCTGTTTTTGAAATAATCTCTGTTCTTAATAAATTTTAAAACAAGCCCATAAAATTCCTTCAAAATAAGCTACAGGCTAAATTAATTTCCTTAAAAATCTCTTTTCCCTATGCACAGGTTCCCACGGGTTTGTCTTGGAAGATTTGGCTGTAAAATTGTGTATGCTTACGTTGGGCTCCTTATTAATCAGCTTAATTAAGGGTTGAGCAGTACAGGCTGCTGTGCTCCTCTGGAGCTGTCCTGCCTCGCCTGCATATCTTTTTTGAAGTCGGGAGGCACACACACAGAGTTTTACAAGCAAGTATTTCAGAGCGCCCCAGACTAAACAAAAAGGCTTTGATTTTCAGCAGTGCTTCTCCCTTTGGCTTCCAGTACAGACCTGGGTGCCGAGTGTTTTGGAAGCAATTAGATCATCAGTGATCTGCAAAATCCATACGTGCCTTTAAGTAAAAAATACATATATTGGGAAGCAGCAGAGAGGCAGTTAGACAGAGATTGGTCTTTGGAACATCACTCAGAAACATCAGACATACATTAAGGGACAACTCTAAATCATATTCTCATGACATAGGGAAAGTTGTCTAATTCAGATTAATTTTTAGATGCCTGAAATTTGGTTTCTTCACTAATCCAAATTCTCAGCTGTTGTTGCCACAGTTTTTGTCAAACTATGACACAGATAACAGAAGCGCAGAGATATTGCTTGTGGTTAAATTAGCCTTACAAAGCTTTCATGCCCAAGCAGGATAATTTTCAGCTATTAATTATGTTGTCACTGCCACTGATGCTACTTACATGACTACTGCAGCCTCTTAAGCCAATTTGGTGGCTTTTAGGGGAGGAAAAACAGGCAGCTCAAGCAATATCCAAGAGTCTGGGTGTCAGAAACATGTCTCTCCTGTAGAGACAGCAGAGGTCTGAGATAACTGCGAGCCTGCAGTTACCTGGGGCAGGTAGTCCTGCCGCCCCATTGAGGCACCTAAACTGGGACATCCCTCTTGCCCCAGAGAAATCACTGAAGGCAAGCTCCTCCAGATGGCAACTCAGGGCAGTGAAATGCCTGAAGCTGGGCTCTGAGGGCACTCCACCTCTGCAATCAGGTGTGTCACACAGGTGTATTGCAAAGCCTTCCCTCCAACCCCCATTTTAAGTCAGCAGAAGGAGAATAAAACCCCGTCCTAAACATCATGCAACTCCCAGTATGATGCTCTCAAAATACTTCATGGGCAGACACAAGAGTACAAGGGTGTTGTTGGGCTGAAAGGAAAAGGCTCTTATTAAACTAGAGATGTCAATAAAAAGCAGGGAAATGCAGAAAATAAGCCAGGTCTGTTAACTGTTTGTGCAAATCTTTTCCTTCTTCTCACAGTTGGCCCTAATGTGTAATTCTTTTCTTCGTCATTCAGTGGAGCTGCTAAGTCACTTGTGTTTGCACTAACTTCCATGTCCACAGCTTGTGACACCTTCTTCAAACCTGCAAAGTACGTCACGTTTCCTGACTTTTTCTGTCCTTTTCTATTTGGCAAATAGTTTCTACTGCACAATCCTCTTTCCATATATGCTGCTTTATTTATAATTTTATTTTTATTTTTGATAATTGTTGCAGAATAAGGTCTAGATCTGTTACACCTCAGAAAAATAAGGGCTACAGCTGATGCTCACATTTTTTAAGAAGTATGGGATAAACCCCCCACCTTCCCATCTCATGACTTTCAGCTTAGGTTCTTGGAAGTGTACCTGTAGTAACCTGAATATATAGGTGGAGATATCCCCCCAAGGCTGGAAAGGCAAACATAGGTAATCTTCATTCCACTACAGCTAGATTTCAGCTACCTGCTTCTCTTAGTTCCCCAAAACTCCCTTTTTGGGCAGGTGTAGGAGGATCAGAGTCCCCTTTTCTGATCCCCGTGAGCTGTTTGTAAGCGGGGGTTTATCAGGGGAAGGGATGGGTCTGCAGAGGATGAGGCTTGTGTGTAATCGAGGATGAGCAAATCTGGCAGCTCAGCACATCTGTGGGTCAGGAGGGCAAAAGGTTCTCTCCTGTCCGCAAATGAAGAAATAAAAGGAATATCAAGTAGAAATAAAGAAGTGACCTCTGTACTTGACATGGTGTACTCACAGGCTGTAGCCTGTTCTGATGTGCCCAGATCAGGAACATGAAAAAAAATCAGAAAATTCAGGGGGAACAAAGCACAAAGTAACTGAAGTATTTGAAAGCCTGCCTTACAGTGAGAAATGCACAGACAATCTCGTTCGGTGCCTAAAGGGGATGTTGGTCTTTAAGGCAGTGAAAAGAGGATCCTGTGACTGGAAGCTGAAACTAGAATATTTGTACTGAAAATAAGGCACAGATTTCTAATGTGAGGGTAGTTATTCAATAGAGAAAATTATCAACTGCAGCATGGCTTTTCTTTTACTTATATCTTAAGAAATTAAAGATTCCCCCCGCCCCGGGATACAACTGGTTGAAACATCAGCAAGGTCCTGTGCTATACACAGGCAATAGGTGAAGAGAACAGTGACATCAAAATCTACAACAGGGACCAAGGCCTGCCTGTAAATCTCCAGGCACCTTCCCAATGGGGAAAAAAACCAAACGAATCCATCAGATCCAAGGAAATCCCCATTTATGAAAAGGTCTAAGAAGCTCTTAACTTTTCCACATCAGAAATACTGCTGTTTAGATAGGAAACTTTTCTTCTCCATTTGCACTTTATCAGGCTCTTTGTTGGCTGGTTAGGTTTAAAATGCAAGACTAGGAACAGGAGTTACAACTGTTAAGTGCATCAAGAGGCACTGGTAATTCTCTGTTACACTTCAGAGGATTGGTGAGAGACCCATAGTACCTTGTTCACAGCCAACAGCAGTATATTTTTAAAGTTAGTATCAGGTGCTGGCTAGCAGCCAGGTATAGTTATAACTTTACAAAAAGTTAAATAGTAACTGCTGTATTCCTGCACTGCAGTTTGACAAAATCAAGGAGCTCAACTATTACTCCCCCATCTGTACTTAAAAAAGCAGACCGACATCTCCAGCATACTAGAACTGTCAAAAGGCTCAAGGATCACCAGCCAGGAATCTATGGCAGGACCGCATTGCCTCCATAAATCAAATTTCTCAGCAGTGAACATGTCAGTTAGCATGGGTAGGAGTTAAGTGACCTAGTTACTACTCCCTAGACTTTTGTTTTAAGAGATACAGGTGGTTTCCTCAAAAGAGGATCCTCAATCAGACCAAATGGGTTGGTGGTACTCATAAAATTAGCAGGAGAAAGACAATATGTAACTACCAAATTCCCTCCTAGAGCAATACTGAAGAGCTTTTGGAAAGCAGGCTCAGCAGAGCATTCGTGCCGAAAAATCCTATCATTGAGACAGGAAAAGGATATTCTTGAAAAGCTGAAGGATTCCCAAAATGGGTTATAGAAAAAAAAAAAAAAAAAAAAAGGACCCCACCTGATGGCTCATACAGTTATAATCCAGTTACCAGCACTACTGTAAAAATCAGGTTTCCCCTTTAGTGGGAGATTTGGGGATGTAGCTCTAACTTTGACACTATTGGAATATAAATTCTTGGTGTTTAATGCAGGCTAGCTGGAAAGCATTTTCCTATTAACTATCTCTGTGTTTTTTCCTTTCTCCCTTTACTACCGCACTGTGTCTGTCTTTCCTCCTTTCTGCACTAAAAGTGGCTGTTCCTCTGTCTCCAAGCTCCTCCTGCTCTTCTGCAGTAGACCGGCTCCTGTCTAACCATGAACACGCTCTGTAAGTCCTTTCTTTTATTACTGCAGCTCTGTGTGTGTGTCTGCTCAGTATTTGTTGTAACACAGTTTAAAGCCTCATTTGATGTATAGCTTAAGATTTGTGGGGTAGAGGCAGAAACCCCAGCTGAATGGGGGTGTTTCACCCCAGGAGATGGAGGGTGGGCTCCAGCCTGCAGGCTATGGCAGACAGCATGCAGCAGGACCGCTGCCTTCGGGGGAAGGTTGTTCTCACTCAAAGGACTGTCTTACAGTAGTGCAGGGTCTCACCAGTAGGTACCACACAAAGGAGTAGAACAAGATACAGAGGATGGTAACAAACTGGGATTAATTTCACATTAGAGCTGCACAACACCATATATCACAGACTGTGCTCAGGACAGAAGAGCTCTCTGCAGCCCTTGGCTGGACCAAGCCTGACCCATGCATAAAGGATACAGGACTTTTAATAATTCCTAGAGTTTAGATACAGCTATGAGAGGTTCTCAGAGGGATATGGAAGACTCCAGCAACTCCAGTACTGTCTTAAGTCAGTTAAACCTTCTGACAGCTCTGAGGCTTTCTCTTCCCTTAGGTGGTGTGTAGGGTTCCAGCTGGGTTCCTGCCACAGTGGGACAAGCATCACGGGAATGCTCCAGAGGCCAGGCACTTCCAGACACGCAGCTCCAATTAGCTCAACATTAAAAAGGGAATAAGTATAAAATTGGCTTCCTGCTCAAGATGGTTTTGGAAAGAGGGTAGGGAAAAGAAACAGAGCTCATTTTGGGATTAAAATCCTGGTGGTCACAATTACAATCTCCCTACCTTGAAACTGGGATGACAAGTCACAAGAACTGATACTTGACCAGCCTTTTGCATCTTCCATCAGGAGACACACAGAATGCATCTGTCCCTCCAGTGCCACACACCCACCCACAACTGCTCCAGCATCTCAATGTTACCAATCCCTCCACCTTCTCTCCAGACCATGCCCTCTGTATCCAGCTGATGAAGCCACAGACCCTGGGGACATTGCACCTCCCAGTACCCACAAAACCTCCAATTATCCCAACAGATTTGTGGCAGGCAGGGGGTTTCACTCCTTTTTCTCTTCAATGCTTTTGCTTACTCCTCATTAAGACACTCAGATATCAAAGAGAGGCAGCAGATTTCAACAGTTGCTTTAAGACAGCAGAGTTCAAAGTGGAGAACACAGTTTCTGCCATCTATAACTTTCCGTAGTCAGATTCCCTGGTTGGGATGCAGTATACGCAGAGTCAGAGCTGTGATCAGGCCACAATCTTCTCCCTGTATCGGCACTCAACCTGCTTTTGAAGTTTTGCACTGCAGAACTCCCAACCACTGATGGAGAGCTGGCAACATCCCTTCAAAGGCTGTAAGAAATAAAGGACATTCCTCAGCAACAAGGGGTTGCCAAAATGCCTTTTTGAAAGCAGCCAGTGGAAGCTGCATAAGCTGCTAATTTAAAGTAGATGAGCACGAAGTAGGGACCTCAGGCACAGAGAGAGCATCCTTGGCTAAATAGGAAGGGAATGCTGAGCACTTCTCAGAAAGCACATTACTAGAAAAGAAGAAAAGCTTGATTTTCACCATCCCCCCATTCCTGGCCATCACTGAAACTTGAAGGATTAGGAGGAGACTCTGGGACATTTCAGAGCCAGTTGGACTGTCTCCTGGATACACATGCAGGAATAAAAGCACCCACGGAGCAGAGCTCCTCAAAAGAGAGATCTTCTTGCCCTTTGCAGTGTCCAGGACAGGGAGAGCAGTCTCCCAGCAATGACTGTCAGCATCACCCCCGCACCATTTTATCCCCAGTGGACTCAGTTCCTGAGCCTCAGAGGCTCTGACAAGCAGCTCTGGTTTTCAGCAATGTTCAGGTCCTTCCACAGCCTCACAGCCGCTCACAGCTAGACACGCAGAGAGAAGAGAGAGCACCGTGTCTCACTTGGGAGAGAGGAAAGACAAAGGGAAGCACTTGGAAGAGCCCAGGTACAAACCCCATAACTCCCAACCCACAAAGATTTCCTCAGCTGAAACAACTGTGAGTGAGAGCAGGATTAACACAGCTGTCGCTCCCTCTCACAGCTATCTTTTGTAATATCTTTCCTTCACCTTTCCAATACTCCCCACGATAACAGAGAACTAATACAGCTCCTTTAATCACCACACCCACGCCAGCACCCAGAAGTGCTGCTCTCCCACCTTGGCTCTTTTATTTCCTCCTCTCTACCAAGGCACTTGGTGCTAATGAGGCTCATTAGGCTTCCTGCTGCCCTACCCAGGTCGTCCCTGCTCTGCAGGGACAGCTGTCTCTGGTAACCCTCTCCTGGCCACATTCACAAGCACCCTCAGCCACATTTCAGCTATGAAAAAGACACTGTTCTACAGCATCAAAGGACACTGTGAACAGGCAGTATCTCAGTTCAGGGAGAGCTCCATTACCTGCTCACGAGGGTGAGCTCTCTCACTGAGGGTTATAATTTTGCAATTTACTCCTTTACCTAAAGCCCCTGCCTGGGACCAGCTGACTGTCATCTTCAACTCATTTTTGCATGTCTGTTAATAAGCATGCACAGAGTGCAAGTGCAGTCTCAGGCCACCGTACCCTTTCACCACGTTGTGTCACCTTCTGCAAGGCCCCATGGCTTCTTCACAGGCGGGACACGAGCTGTGCTGCCCCACAGGGCAATGAGAACGAGGTTGGGTGAAAGAAGCGCCTCACTCTGCTGGTCAGACTTCTTTGAGGTGCTTTTTTGGAATGAGTTGCAGAGGGCAGGTCCTCCTGGTTCATCTCAGTTGTTGATGTGCTACGTGATACTGCCGTATTTAAGCAGTCAGTGGCTTAGGAGATGGCACTCACCTCATCTTCCTTTTCATAAGCAGAGGCGTTAGCCACAGAAGTTAAAAAGTCATCCTGCACTGCATGTGTATTTAAATACTTGTGAAGAATGGAAAAATGCCAACAGGAAACATGAGCAGGAATCAGTACTCAAAAGCAGTTACTAGTCTGGAGGTGGTGGGTCATTGTAGGATGGGGGAGAAACAAGTCTGACTCTCAGTGGGAAAAAAGAGACCTGAAGCCTGAACCCCAAATCCTTTTCTGCTCACTAAGCTGCTGTCACTAACGCCAGCCTGTCTGAGCTGACGCGATGGGGCTGGGAAGCTGAGACTCTGGGTTAGGAGGCTCCTGCAGTTTTTGCACAAGGCAGGTTCATAGCTCTTCTGGGTTCTTTGCATCTAGGGATCTAAGAGACTTTAATGGGTGCTCATAATTAGATGGGGGTTGAGCACAGCGTTCAAAGGTCTAAATTTCAGACATAGATGTCTAACGTGTCTGTTACTCCTTCAGTTCTTTGTGTCAGGTGTTTGTGAAATGTCCTCACGTGAGTTTTTGTGTCTGCTTTCCTCCTTCTGGCAACTTCTCCACTGTCATTTCCCATCATATGGCCATATGCTCTTATCCCTACACAAACATCGCCTGGCATGTCCATCACTTAATTGTAATCCATCTTTGCTGCAGTTCTTCCAAAAAGCTCAACTGAAGAGAGCAAGCAAAAGGTGATCTACAGTCTCCAGCTTGGTGTGCTGCTGTCTCTGTTTTATGGTGAAATAATTTACTCTGCCTGGAACAATCCAAGCTAACTGAGGTGCTGCCAAATCCTGTGACCCACTAACACTTGAACGTAACACCTCTCCACTTGCTCTGCTAGTCACAGAGAGGAAAATCATGAATTTCCGTAGTATAGTCAATTGTATCTATGCTAAATAGTTACAAAACCTTACCAGTCTGGTCTGGTAGGATTTTAACTTTCCTGGTCAAAGTGAAGAATACCTCCCTAGAGGTGAGGACAACAGGACAACAGCGAAAATAGCTCAGTTTTTGAAAGCAACAAGGAACAAGGACAAAAAAAAAGCAAACTGCCGCTGGCATGAGCCAGTTCATGCTTGTTTAAATCAGCACAGTCCACTGCCTCTTAGACTGCTCTACCTACCTAGCACCAATCAGGGACCTGACCCCATGGCTTGGCAGGTGCCTTCACAGGATGGACTCCTGCTATCCTGGCTGTGAGATGTGCAGAGCTGTATTTCACAATTTGACGTTGATAAGACTAGTCCTTATTTATCACAGTCTTTAAAGTCACTACTACTTTGATTAGGGTCTGCAAAAAAACCTCCATGCAGGCTGCCAAGGCAGTCTCTGAACCACATGATTCATTCAGAAGTGAATTTAGCTGTTCCAAAACATGGAATTGTGATGAAGTGAGAAACCCTGGCAGGCTGCAATGGTAGAGTTAGTTAGGAGCAGTACTTTGGTTAGGGCTGTCTCACTGTTTGATGTGGGTTTCTCCATTTCTTTTGTGAAGGAGATGAGTGACTGTGGCTGGGAGAGAGTTAATTTTCTTCATGGTAGCTGGTATGGGGCTATGTTTTGGATTTGCACTGGAAACAGTCAGTGTTGATAACTCAGAGATGTTTTCGTTATTGCTGAGCAGTGCTTACACAGAGCAAAGGGCTTTTCTGCTTCTCCCCCCACCCCACCAGCGAGCGGGGGGGGGGGGCACAAGGAGTTGGAGGGGACACAGCTGGGACAGCTGAGCCCAACTGACCCAAGGGATATCCCAGACCATAGGACATCATGCTCAGCATATAAAAAGCTGGGGGAAGGAGAAGAATGCAAGGGACATTCGGAGTTACGGCATTTGTCTTCCCAAGTAACCATTACATGTGATGGAGCCCAGCTTTCCTGGAGATGGCTGGACACCTGCCTGCCCATGGGAAGTAGTGAACAAATTTCTTGTTTTGTTTTGCTTGCGTGCGCGGCTTTTGCTTTACCTATTAAACTGCCTTTATCTCAGCCCATGAGTTTTCTCACTTTTACTCCTCTGATTCTCTCCCCTGTCCCTCCCGGGGGAGTGAGTGAGTGGCTGCATGGGGCTTAGTTGCCGGCTGGGGTTAAACCACGACACTTTTCCTTTTTGTCACTGGTGAAAGACAACAGGAGGTTCACTTTGTGAATCAGAGCAGAGAGCTGGATCATCGGGGCAGAATGAACCTGCACTACAATATTTTGGTACGACTATCTGCTGTTAAAAAAAAACTTGCTAGCTCCTTTGGCCAGGAAGCTACACGTTATGGGGTCCCCAAATGGAACGCCACAGGGATGGTCAAAGGGAGAAGTTTTCCAACAGATTCATTAAGCCATTGCTGAACTTAGACAATTACCTACAGAGCCAGAGCAACACAAACACATTCCTACATTCCTGGTCCCTTAAACAATTCTTTACAAAATTCTGACAGCATACATTTCCTGAAACACTAAAGAAAGCAGATCTCAAAAAACTGTAGTCAAAAAGGACGATTGACTGTGCTGCTGAACAACGATTTCATAAAAAACAATACAGCACCTTGCTTAAATATATTCCTTTCATGGGCCAAGTAAATTCAGAGTATTGCCAAGTCTTTAAAATCAAATTGCCACTTAGAAAATCCCTGCTCAAACCTATGCAGATGTTTTCTCTGAGATAGTATTTTCCTTTAGAGACCTTTATATTATAATCTGAATAGAAAATTAAGTTGTTTATATTTCTATAAGATAAATAGACTCCCTAAATGTTATTTTAGCCCTTGCATTAACCTTGCTTTAAAAACCTGAGTTACTCGTGATGCCATCCTGAACTGTTAAACTGAAGGCAAGAAATGTATGTGGTAGGATGCTCTGTGTAGGCGAGGATGCAGAGCTTAGGGAGGGCAAGCAGCTACTGCTAGTGAAAGGCATGAGAGTCAGTGGGGTCCTCTGGCCAATCCCCAAGGCTGACATACTGTGCTGGAGTTGCGTGTACACCCCAGCTGGCCCAAAAGCCAAAATCACTACCCAGAAGGCTGTCCCAACTGGTGGGCACCTTTGCTTTCCTTCTCACGGCCATGGCACCGGCAGCTCTGCCAGAGATGGCAGTAGTCTTCTCGCCAACCCCGTGAGCCAGTGTCACCCCCACATGTTATACCAGCTCTGGGCCAATTTAGCATGGGCTAGAGACAGAACTAGGATGATAAAACTGCTTCTTGTTCTTCTGCTTCTCTTTTTGTTTATGTCCCACAGTTGATTTTGTCACAGTTTGTTATTGATGAGATAATCAGCGAGGCTGCAGAAAAGTTATCTGAGATCCTGCTTGAGTTTTTTTGAGGCTTAAAAGCACTGAGAGGAAAGCTGTCAGCGCCTGTCATAGAACACAGCTGATTCAAATGCTTCAGACATCAGAAAAAGTATTTCCAACTTGTAACACAAACCTTTTCCCACAATCATCCTTGGGGACTGCAGGTAGGATGCCACTGCCAAGGAGAAGGAAAAGCTAGCTCCTTTTTGTCTTTCTTCCTACTTTAACAATGCATGAAATGTGATAAGGATAATCTCTGGTGGGAGTTATGGCTGCAGTCATACAAGTTGTCTTGGAAAGATGTTTCAGCAACACAAATGAGAGGCTGCACAATTTTCCAAAGCATAAATCTTTCTGTTTTGAGACTGCTTTCAAAGAGTGACTGGAAATACCCAGCCTAGAACTGGCTTCCAGCTGGAAAGGGCAATAATAATGATCAATGCTTCATTGCAAGCAGCACAATGGGATTAACTGCAAAGTGGATACCCAGCAATTTGCTTGGTAGGTACAGTGTGCGCGTCATACCCTGCAAATGCCACATGCTTGTTCTCCAGGAGAAATTAATGTCCAATCTTGTGCAGCATTTACTAACTAGTCCCGGAGGGAAGTGCAATACACTTCCACTACAACATCTGGACTTTAATCAAAAGTGAAGGAAAGAAAATGTGCCAGTCATGGGGGGAATCAGGAAAGAAAGAAAGGCTTTCCCTTTTTTCCCTGTTAAACTGCAGGGTAGAAGAGGAAACTGGCACACGTGTGTGTGCGTGTGCACATGTGGCTGTGCCGCTGTATTTCCCTTGCACCGCTGCAACAGCCTCCTTAGCGTTTGCAGGGAATAGCGTGCGGGGGGCCAGTGCTTCCCCTGACTGCCAACTGTAGCAACAGCAGCAGAAGACTGTGCAGCCAGGATCTCCTTGTCCTTTCCTCCAGAAAACCACAATGGGAACTTCAAGGGTGCTTTTCTTTAAGATTTCTCAACCGAAATAGTGCCTCCAATCTCATTTATTTCAACTAATGACCCGGGAGTTGTGCTGTGTTTTAGCAGGACACTTGAGCACATAGAAGAGCAGGGCACAGGACGGGTCCTGCTGCAGAGTCGCGTCCTGGGGATGAGAGCCACGGCACCATGGTGCAGATGGCAGCGCCATTTTCAGAGCTATAAACAGTATCATTGTCATAGCTCTTTGAATGGTACTGCCATATGTACCGGAAAACCAGCATTTATGCTTGTAAGGGCTTTGGGCCAGCTGGATTTTCTCCCCATTTGGATGAAGCCGATTCCTGAAGTATGAGTGAAAGCTGCATGCTGCTTTGGAGTAATTCCCCCTCAGTACTTATTTTTGAGTCTCCAAGGATCATCACATTCTCATCAGCCTCCTAAACTGCAAAACCCAAGTGTCCTGCACGTGGAGAGATTGCTGATGCATCTAAACCTCCCTGCTCAGTTCAAGAAGAAGCAGAAAGTTCATGGAAATTTTGATAGCAAACCAGTCAGGCCCTGCACGTTTTAATTCAACAAGTATTGTACTTTCACCGTAAAGTGTATTTGACTGAGTGTATATGTCTGTGTGACTGGATGGGTGGCTGGAGAGAAAGCATTTGTCTTAAACAATCAGTCTTCAGGGGTCGCATACCTCGCCTGGCTGCCAGTGCAGCTCACGTTGTGCTCCCCCTCCATTTGTATTGCTGAAGGAATAACAGCCACGTGCAGCAAAGTGAGAAAAGTGTGACAGCAAAGGGTGCCACAAGTCCAGTTGATGAGCAGAGCAGCACCCAGCAGTGCAGCAGCATCAGGGACATGCTGCCCTGGAGCTCAGGGCTACAGTCTGCTCAGCTGAGTCCCCTGCCTTTGCTCAGCTTTGTCCTTGCTGCAAGAGTTTTGCTGCGATGTTCAATTTTCCACTGGCCCAGCTTCTTTTTGGCAAAGAAAAGGGGGAGGCCAGCAGCTCTGGGCTTTGTTGAAAAAAGAAACTAGTATGGCCCTGCAAAGATACGCAAGCAGGTGGTAGGGAAGGAAATTTCCCATTTGTCATAAAGCCATCGCAAACCCCGAGATGCTTTCCCAGGAGCAGCGGTCCTGCATTGCGCTGGTTCTGCTCTGGCGTGAGTTTGCACCGGTGCACCATATTTCCCTGGGCAGTCGGTCCCTTTGGAGAGGTGGCTCAGACCATAGACCACAGCTGGGGATGCAGAGAGGGGCCAGTTCACAGGGACTAAATGTTTATGGAACAAGAGCAAAACCATAAACTCTCCTGGGCTGTGGCCAAGCCCTTCAGCTGACAAATGCCAGATATCTTTGTTTAATATTAGTCTGATTTGTACTTCAGAAGAGCCTACAGAGATCTGAGAGCCACGGAACTGGGCAATATGTTTCTGATTATTCTGTGTATATAACATCAGCAATAGAGTACGATGACTAGTGAGTCCAGGCATTTGTGACAAACATGCAGTTTACCTGGCCACCCGTTTAGAGACATATTCTAAGAATGAATGAATTCTTTCAGTTTCTGGATTAAACTATTGTGCAAAACATCCCATCAACCAGAGAACATTATACGGTATGTTACTGTAATTAAATAAAGAGATAATTGAGCTCGAGAGATGCCCACAACACTTAATTAAGATTAATTAAGCAACATGATCTTCAGCTGGAGAAGATGAAACTGAGCAATTCAAAACTGGCTAGACAAGGTGGGTGCGACATGCTGAATTCATAAAGGCACATATCGGGAACATGTTGTTCAGTAACACTGCTATGGCAGCCTCATCAACCAAGTTGATTTAATGAGATTGTGTTTAGCACCTGGAACACACCCTTTTTTTTTTTTGGCCAAACACAGGCTTGCCTGTTACACAGCCAAGAGTTAAGATGTTGGTTGCTGGAGGCTTGGTAGCACAGATAAAGCACTGCCAAAATATACACAAGACTTCCTTTACAAGCCCTCTCTGAGAAAGCAGCTAGATTAGTGTGTTCTTAATTTCTCTGATCTTTTACTCTGCTAGCAACACAGTTTATCTGTGTAACAGAATTATCACACTCCAGGCAGACAAGCTGTATGAAATGGTTGGGAGAAATTAGCATTTCTTAGCCTATTCAGAATGAAAGGATAATTCCAGTAATTGGTGTCATCAGCTTGCTTCAGGAGAGAAATCCTAAATTGTCCCTCCCATAAAAAAAAAAAAGCAAGAAGCTTAGTTGTTCTGGGTCAAATTAAAAAAACAAAACAAACAACAAAAACAAAACAAACAACCAAAACAAACAAAAAAAAAACGCAAAAAAACAACCAAAACAAAACCCCAAACATTAAAGCAAGCTGAGATTTTTTTTTTACAAGAACTGGGAAATCCCTCCCCAGAAATCCCCATTTGACCTGTTACAGTGTCACACCTTTTGTGCCTCAGCTGTGATGTTCTCTTGCTATATATGTGCTCAGGGCATGCCCATGTTCCAGGCAGAAATCTGCAGCTATTCTTGGGTCTCCTGATACATTTTTTTCTCAGCTTCTCGTTTTGCAAACCCAATGCCTATATAATAGATGATCTCAATAGGTAGTCTCTCTCCATATCTCCATATTTCTCAGCCATGACAGCCTCGTTTTTTTAAATAGCTGTTTCATTAAAGCATGCATCCTCCTAAACAGTCTGAGGTCTCAGTACTGCAGTGTCCTGGTTTTGTGTCCTCATGGCATGTTCACAGCCAGTTTGGGAATTCCCACCAGAGTTAAGCAGCAGTATATTACCAAGTTTTGTAGCTGAAACCATGTTTTTCAGACTGTTGTTAATCACTGTGAGATCTTGCTTAGTGCTTTTCAATCACTCAAAAGCTGTAAAGCTCAGCAAGAAAAACACTCTTTGCACCAATATAGTCAGCTGAAATTACTTCCATGTTGGTCACTGAATTGCTTTTTTGGATGGTATATGATGTGACGAGTCTATCTGGAGCCACCAGATCTGTGGACCTGTTTGAAAGTAATTTCCTGACTGCATAGGACAGCACAATTGCCACCTCCGCTTGCTAAATAAGGGTTATTTTTCAGGTAAACCACCCTAGGCTCCTCTGCTACACTGCTAGGGAAAACACAGAGAGATTTGGCTGCAAGCTCAGTGTGGAGACCATGATATGTAAACCTATTTTATGGGTTTGCAATAGCAAACAGTTTGGGGGTGAAGTAAGGAGGTGAGCTGGTTTTTACATGAATGATGTTTGTGATCAAAAAAAAATTCTTGTTGTTTTAGGGTGTCTGATCCTAAAAATCTTTTGTTTCCCTGACATAATTGGTATGATTGAGCACTGAAAACCATGAGTTTCGTGATCACCTGTTTCCTTCTAATCATTCCCATGACCATGGAGGTAATTACAAGAGGCATCCTGGGGGCTGGTTGCTCCATGGCTTCCAGAGAAAGCGAGAAAGTCGAGGTTGGATGCTTTGACGAGGTGGCAGGAGAAGCTGCCACCTTGAGCCAGTGTCTTCAGCGTCCCAAGTCCTTCACAATCTTCTGTCTTTCCATGTTGGTGAATTGTAAGGGGGAGACAGCAGTGAGATCCTAAGGCTCTTTTACTTGTTGTTTTACCCTTACTTTACTGCAGTGTACTCAGCCCAGAGGTTTTAAGTCAGCTCATCTATCTGTGAGCTTAAGAGTCAACAAGACATATGTCATGAAAACAGGTGTACTGAACTCTCTAACAGGTATAGTCAGCTCTTGTCATGCTGTCTCTCAACACCTCCAAGCTCCAGGGTCCCTCCTCTCTTGTCAGTTTAATTGCATTTATTTATTTTTGTTTAGAGAATACTAGAACAGAGAAAGGGATAGACTAGGTGCATCTCCTTCTTCAGATCAGCATTACCATGTATAAGTCTCTCCTCTGTATTTTGTTAGTGCCTTCAAAACAGTACATATTCCTTTATTTTCTTGCTCCATAGAGTAATAATTAGTTTTTATTTTCTCTGTGTTAATCCTATGTTCAAATCTAACCAAAATATTTCCTTCCCCCTCTCTCATACTGCAATCACTTGTAGTCTCATGCCTCCCTTTCACTAGAATAGAATATTTTCAGTTGGAAGGGAAACTAAACTATTCTATTCTATTCTATTCTATTCTATTCTATTCTATTCTATTCTATTCTATTCTATTCTGTTCTTTCAGTGTGAGCAGCTGGAGCAGAAACCCAGAGCTCTCAGGGTCACATCTAGCTTTGAAACAGGAACATTTAACCAGGAGCTCAATGTTGATATTCTCAATATCATAGGGGATGTTTGGAAACTTTTAATTTCATTGCTATGTATGGCTGAAATCACACTTCTCAAATGTGCTCATTAGCCAAGGGCGTGACAATGCCCTCCCCAGACGATACTGTTCTCAGATATTAGTTTTAAGATAGTGCAGTTCTGGATGGAAACCAGTGCCACAATTTAGATACCCAAAGGTAAATATTTGGGTTTGCTCACTTATAAATAACGAGTGATTACTAGAACAAGTGAAGGGCTTAGAGGCATAGTGTGTGGAAACCATATGCTTTGGCCAAATAAGAGATCTCTGCTCTAGAATAAATCATTTACTTTTAAAAATAATTAATACTCTCAGACCATTCTAATAAGTGCAAGCATTGGTAAAATAATAAACAACAAATGTCTGCAAAGTCCAGCACACCTCTTGCAGTTTCACTTGTAAGGCCTAATACACTTTCCCATTTTTTCTAGAAACAGAGATGAGTTTACATAAAGAGAGGGTAAAACCTTGTATTTTTTACATGTAGCAAGTATCATGCTAATCATGCAGGAGTGTGATCTTTTGCTAAATTATTGGACAACTGGAGGCAATTAGATTGCCTCAATGTAACACAAAGAATTGCAGGTACAAAATTGGGTTTATTTCGTAAGAGGATGGACCCGTGATTGTTGTAGTTAAGCCAAAACTTAAGTCAGTTACATTTGAAACTTGCTGGCTAAAATGCAATTTTCTGTTCCATTTGCTACATGTATCATTGCTTTGCTTTTCCTGAAGAAGGGGAACAAACATAAATCCCAGCAACATTTATTTACCAAAGCAGAGGCTAAGACAGAGATTTATTGACTACATCGTCTTCTCTGAAGCAGAAAATACAGAGGCCCAGGGAGCAACCAAGGAAAGGGATATCACAACCTTCAAAAGTTTGAACTTACTTGCTTGCTTCTGCACTTTAAATTTGAAGGCAATATATAAAGCAATGGACCGGTAGGATCTGCCAGTTTTGTGAGCCCTGAAAGATACTCATAACTGCAGAAGGACTAAAAGAAATCACAAAATAGCGAAGTAGCCTAGTGTTAACAGCAGACATATGCAAATAAAATATTTACACACACAGGTACAAACATCAAGGGACACAGACAGAGGGTGACATTCCACCAGCTTATGCCAAGGCTCAGAAAGCTGCAGTATGGTGGGTTCAATGATGCATCTGAGTTACTGTACAGCATAGGACTGTGGTGCTCTGGACATCAGGTCCATAGGTTGAAGGGCTGGGGCCACCAGTGAGAGAGTCAGTACGTGAGAGGGGATAGAAATTGCCTCTGTGGTTAGCCTGGCTTAAGAAAAACAGCTCTGCCTGAAGGAATCAACCTCCAAGGCATCACGTGCAGATATCCTCACTGCAGCAGCAGACAGGACAAAAAGGCATAATCTGATCTCCCCCTAAAACTCCTTAGCTGACTGTTCCCAGCATGCTTTCATAGCTGCGTTTGACTGCTGGAGCAGCATTTTCTCTTTAAACACCCTCCTTCAGTCTGGGAATCCCTCCGGCAGCAACAGCCTCCGAGATGTCGTTAGTTACAAAGACGGGGCAGAGCTCAGCCAGGGAAGCAGGTCTTCAGGGAAAATGCTGCAAGGACATAGTCAAGGTCCAACCCTCTAAAGCAAACCTGACAAATACAACCTCACTTGCTCAGGCTGAAGGACCTAAACCAGCATAAACTGAGGAAAAAGACAGATGGGGTTTTGCTTACTTTATGTCTGTTTTCGGTTTTACATTTTAAGCATTCTTTGTTTAAATAAAATACTGATATTTCTTGTACTGGATAGACTATAAAGAAATTTCTTAAGTAAGCTAACAGCAGTTCTCATGTAGACAGAAGTTTCATTTGTGGATTGAAGGGAGATTTTGCACCTGAGGCTTGCTGGGACATCCACTCTTCTTCCCAGGCACCTGTGCTTGGGTTCTTGTGCTTTCTGAACTACTTGTGCTGTGGAGAATGGTTGTACCTGTGCTAAGAAGTGATGAGACTTTGAGAAAGCTGACCTTGCAGAACAGAATTTGCCATGAGATTTGGTGACTTTGGGCTTATCTGTCCCATGTGAAGCAAATCAGTCTCTTGCTTCTGAACCTGTGTGATATTTAAAACATACAACGACTATTGCCACAACACAAATGACAAGTATATTTATGATCTGTCTTGACAGTTAGCATTTGGATTTATGTACTACATACTGTCGTGGTTGTTCTCTGTCATTTGCAGGTGTAACTATGATATGTGACTTGAATGCCCATGAAAATATATATTCCACAGACCCATTCCAACAAACTCCAGAGCTTCCCGTGTGCTTAAAGGACTCAAACTTGGCTGAGTCAATCCAAAGACTCAATATTCATAAAGTATTTTTGGATTGTTTTCTGCCAGCATTTCACTTTACATAAAGTAGAATAAATGACTAGTTTCACCTGAAGCTTAATTTCCCCACCTTGTATTTCTTCAAGGAAACTGAAAACTTAATTGTGTCAGCAGGGGAAGTAATATGACTTTATGAGCAATTATTGTGTGTGTTTCTCCCAGCTGATTGCCAGATAGCTTGATTGCACAAGTTACCTCCTCCTATGATCAAAATCAATACACTGATCAATACAGCTCTTAAGTGTCATGTTCCAATCTATAAGGCATTTGTGTAACAGAGCATCTCAACAGGGATTGCCTAGGGCTCTTTTTACTTTATGAAACCCACCAAAGCATAAATGTATGCTTGATTATGCTCCCTAGTTTCCTGTATTCTCCTCACCCTCCCCCGTATTAGAAACTGTTTGCAGCTATGCTCTTTCCTCTTCAGACTTTTTGCCTCTCCTGACACTTGGATAAGTGTCCTTGGACATGGTGCATTCAAATGTTCAGAATGAGCTTGACATTTTTCTTTTGGACATCTTCAGAAGAGATGAGGTTCTGCTTTCTATGATGCTCAGATGAGGAAACTGTTTCCTTAGGTCCTTCTAGCACACAGAAGTTCAGAGAGTCCCTGAGTCTGGAAGGCAGCAGTAGCTGGCATCACTCCTATGAGATCCTCACTAGCAGATGTCCAGGAACTACTCCTGTTGAAATTGGAAAGGCTGAAGTCAGATAACAGGCTATCATCACAGGATGTTTGGGGATATAGCTAACAGAAGATTGGGACTTAGCAACCTCTGAATCATATTGAAATGAAGAAGCTGTCAAAGGCACCTCCTGTCCTCCCCAGCACACTCCTGAAGACGATCTAACCTAGCTGTGAAATAGCTCTTGGCAAGGAAGGTGGATGAGCAAATGAAGCATCATCCTTCCTGAAGAACAACAGGGGAATGAAAACACAGCCACCGAGCAATATGTACTTATTGGCTTATTTTGGTATTGGTTTTAACCAAGCTAAAAATGAGGAGCAACTGTCTTTGAAAATGAGGCAGCGAATTAATGTTTGCAAGTGGGGTATGTATAGGAAGACAGAGTAGGATGGGGTATGTATAGGAGACAGAGTAGGATGGGGGAGCACAGAGGGTCTGCTGCTGCCCTTAGTGCACTGATGGAAAATGTGGTGTCCGTTTTTCAAACCAAAGCTGTACAGAGGAGAATATGGAGATCTTACTCAAATTAAGCACCCACTTCCAATGTCACCATCTGTGGTTTGACATTTAATCCTAATAAAATGCTTACCAAATAAGACTAGTTATGAGCACAGCTCAAAAGCTTGCCATGTTAATATTTTTCATAATATGATGTATAAAGTTTTACAGATTCATACACAGTGGGCTGTAAGAGAGAAGCGGTCTAAAGTCAGGAATGTGCTAGTTAATGCATATCATAGAAACACTAATTGAAAAACCTTGAGGAAGAAGGAAGACAAGTGCAACTCCCATTCAACACAACATAGTGAAACATGGTGTATGCTATCTGACCTGTCCTGCCCCAGGAGCAGGATGGATAGCTGAGAAAAGGCAACAGCTACTGTAGCCAAAGAAGCTTTAACTTCAATTAGTAAGACTTACTACTACAACTTAACCTAAAACAAAGTAGATACTAGTTGAGAGGTTAAAGGCACCAACAAGGATCTTTATTATTAATTTTAATCTTCATACTGTCTTTTGTTATTTAATTTTTGTGTCATTGTTCCATTACCAGAAAATATAATTTTCAGATCTTACCATTAGGTGCCTTAAGATATGTAGATTCACAACACAGCCTTCAGCATATCCAGAAGTTACCAGGATACAAACCCATAGACATTGCATGGGCACATGTGTGAACCGGCCCTACAAAAAGCAGGAAAGGATGGTACGTACCCTGGTGACCAGAAAACTTACTGGCAGGCTGTAGAGTAGGAAGGAACATGTGTGAGCCCCAGATGCTGTGAGGGAGGTTGTGATAGTTTGCTATTCAGAAAGGAACTTAAACTAGTGACTGACATTAACAATGTGCATATGCTAGACTTTTGTTATAAAACACATAACTCTTTATAGAAAGTCTTGTTTTGACACAAAAAAGTTCTGCTATTGCACACATGAAGTAGACACATGAAATGATGAAGAATTTTGTGCCAGAAGATTTCAACAAACTGCAGTTGTCATTTTTCACTGGATACTTCACTGCAGAAAAGGCACCCATTTCCCAGATAGCTGCAGTTCTAACACTGTGGCACGTTTGAAGCCTGACAAACAAAAGTCAGTCTTGGGGCTCATGGCTCCTGGTCTGTGACACATTTGGAAATCGTGGTATCTCCATTGCACAAGGGAACAGCTCCAAGTGTTTTTGCCACTATTTCGTTCCACAGCTTTGACTAATGTGTTTTTTTCCTAGCAGATGAAAGATCTAATTATGCCAGTTGAGAGATCTCAATTTATAAAAAAAATTCATTATCTTCCATTTGAATATTCTTAATTGATCCTGCTTGTACTTCAGTAATTGAAACACCTTACTTTAAAAACAGAAGCCTATTATGAGCTATCCCATCTGCGGGTAGTTATAAACTGCTCAATGTGATGCTGTGTATTTCTAACATAAGCGAGCACTTCCAAGTACTCTCCTAATTATCAGATTTGGGCCTCTTATGAATGTTGCATTAATTATGGTGCAAAAATGAACTGTAGGCCAAAATCAGCAGGTAATTAGAGCATATAATATAGTGCCAAACTTAACATTAATTGGAGAGAAATGGAAATACAGAGTTAATGTGAGAAAAAGGGGAAAGTGCCTGTCTTCTGCAGCATAGCATTGAATGGCTTCACTCATTGCTTACTTGTTTACCCTGGTGTCTATAATTAGCAAATGGATTTAGATCACTGAAAACAAATAGCTGCTTTGTTGATTTTAAAGTTAGTTTAGTTTCTGTCCTTCAGTGCCCAAGTTTCTGTTTCTCTTGTGGAAACATCAACTATTGTATCATTACCAAGTTGCAAATCTGTGATGGAAGACATCGACAACTCTGGACTGACACCATCATCTTGCTTGCTGTGTGGATCCCATGTTTTTCATCACCAGTCATTGTCACATTTACGTTCATAATATCCAAAGTCCAAGGTCTTTTGCTAAAGTTGAGCAGAACGTCCTGCAGTGGAAAATAGGGAAACTTATAAACATCATTCAGGTCAAGCAGCTGAAAGACAGAAGCTTAAGGAGGCTGGGAAAAGAGAAAACTCCAAGCTGGGATACAGGACAAGTGTCATTAAGATGACTGTCAGCAAAGCCTGTCAATGATGACATCTATTAGCACATGAAGTAGTCTCCTGAGGGAACCGCGGTCGAAACACCTGTTGGATGACCAAAATTAGGCTGGATAAAGTAATGGCAAGCGGTACAGCCCTGTATTAGCGGAGAGGTTGCATGGGGTAGCTGACAGTCTCTGTCATATCTCTAGTGCCTCCACTGGATTTTTTAGAACAAGGAAAAAGTACCTTTCAGCCCAGGTGCCTGGGGACCTTTCTGATGATGCCTTCTTCATTCCCTGGTTCACTCTGACATGAGATCCAAGGCTGCTTCTCCAGACATTGTCTCAGCAGCTCTAAACAAAAAGCAAAGCAGGCTTATTTTTAAGCTGTTGCACAATATGCAGATATTTTGCAATAGTCAAGTTCAGCAATCAAGGTGAGAGGGGTCTTCAACCCCTCCAGCGGGGTCAAGAGTGGCATTAGCTAGCATCACCTTTCTGTTTAAGACCCGCAGTGCTGCTCAGCACCCAGAGCTGGGCGGGGGGGGAGAGCTGCAGGTGCCCATGCCCCAGCAGGTCTCCGTGAGCTGGGCGGAGGGGAGCAGGGAGGTGGCATCCCTTGCACATCCCGAGTCAGGTGTTTTTCCGCATAGGGGTGCCTGTGATTCTCATCCTTACACCCAGGAAGAGGTGAGATACAAACTGCTAATCTTTCTAGCAAGGGGAGAGTGAGATGCATTTGGGATGTGCTGGAGAAACGTGGCAGCTATTGTTCTGACAGGATCAAAACTGCTAATGGTATAACGAGGCTCATTATTTTTACAATGAGTTTTGCTGTTTGAAAGCTGCCACGCTTGACAGCTCTGGAAGGCACAGGCACCTGCTTGAGCGAGAAAGGGAAAATGCAGTCAGGCCACAGGAGAACAGGGGCGACAGCTACGAGGGTTTATCAGCTCCCTGGGAAACTGAAACTTCGTTGTCGGTTGAGCATTGTTGCTTAGGTCAGACTAACAGCAAAGAAAACTCTGACAGCAGCGATGGCATGTTTTGGGTATGTGGTTATTTGGTTTAAGGTCTGGTTGAGCCCTGTCATGTCATGTCTGAAAAGCCACCGAGCCATCAGCAGTTCAGTGTTCTGGCTCATGGAGGAGATCTGGTAACCATCTCCCAAAGTATTAACTTGCTCAATGGTGACACTGCTTTATGCCAAATATTTAAACCTGTTCAGCTGCTTGCTACTGAACGTTTGGTTTCATAAGACAAGGGGTAGGAAACGGGCAGGCAGGAAGATACACAAGCTGTACAAACACAGTCACAAACATATATGCTCAAGGGATCACGTGCTGTATTTCTCGCCTCTTCCAGGCCCCACTCAGAGATTGTTTGTTGTTTTTACTTTAAAAGTTATTAAAAATCTCAGGCATGTCTTAGCAACATCCATGTTACAATTAATAACCGACCAACAGTGACAAACATCAGATGGACATTCAGAGCAATCTCCACTGGAGGCAATGGAAAATAAACCTGTTCAGCGTGAGTCAGGGCCAGCAGGCACAGTGCCTGGCCAGTCTCAACTGTTCCCCTTGTCTGAAATTCTGTCGGGTAAAACTGAGATGCTGAAGTTTAAAACAGGACAGCAGTATTATATGGTCAGCACAAGAGAGGACAGCTGCCGGTGGGTGCTGCTCTGCACAAAGGCAGTGTCGTGTGCCAGCGCTGGGTCAGCATCACAAGCACAGGGCTGCAGAGCTGCAGCGGGACCATTACAGCACAGGGAGGCTTCAGCCTTTTCAGTAAACATTGCTACAAGAACCAGAGGAAAGGTGGAATGTAACTATTGTGACTGTGCAATGAGAAACAGGAGGCCCAAAGCAAACTCAGTCATCTCCCTGGTTTTATTTTGCCAGCCTGAGAGCACCACTATGGTCAGTGACCCGAAGGCAGCATATTCCCAGCCTCTGAGGGTATGAAGGATTTAGTGCAGGAAAGAAGTTCTTCAATAAATAAAACACCTTTCCTACAGCTGTAGGTTGTTCTGTCCTGGAAAGCATTTCTGACATTTTAAAATCAAAACAAACCATTTTTATGTAAGTGATTAATTGCTCCTGCTGGAGCACCACAGCCCTGAACCAAACTACGATTTAGTTGTACTAGACACTATTCATATCTGATAGAACACAATGCTTGTTCCAAAGAGGCTAAAATCCAGACATGGCATGCAAAGGAAGTATTATTGCCTCTATTTTATCCACAATGAAAGAAGGCTCAGAGAAATGGCATGGTTTGCCCACAACCAAACAGAAATTGTTGGAAAAACCACCTCTGCAGTCTTGAGGTGTCCCAAGTCCCTGGTAATCCTCCGTCAACAATTTCTTAAAATAGCTCACTGAAGAACTTAGCTGATCTTTGTTCTTATTAGCACATTTAGCATTTGTCTATTTGCTTAGCATTAAAGTATCTGTAGTCATGTTCCTGTTTTTAACTTTTGATGGCTATCAAGAATGTAATTATTATCTGAAGAGGTTATTATTCAATACAATGAGACTGTGTAACATCATGCAAAAGGTTTTAGCCAGTACCCAGAGATAATGACATAGAAAAATGTGTTCCTTCAGCCTTATTTTTTATTCAGTTGGACTCTTTGCTTCTTAGCTGATCTATGTGAAATGCCTTGGCTGACTCAGGCCAGGCCGCTAATTAGTTATCTTCATTAATCAATCTCTATCCAATCTATTGCCTGTGCCAAGTGAAGGGTTGGATTCAGCGCTCTACCAGAGACATCAATGTGATTTTCCTGCATTCATGGAACAAGAGTCTTCTGAGCAAAGGAGCAGTGTGCTGGGATTAGCTGTTGAAGTAGCTTAAACGTGTTCCTACAATTTTTCTTAGACCAAATTCATTAATACAGCCTGGCAATAAAAAGAATTAAAAAAGGAAGATATAATGCGCACTTGCAGTTCCAGGGAAACAAACTGATTGGGTCAAATTCAGCAAATTTTTTCAGCAGGAGAAAATGAAAAGGAAAAAAGATGCTGAAGTGTTTTGACATTTTATTTCAAAATCATATTTCAGTTTATCATTTGCCTGCACTTTTCAAAGGAGTTAAACATCCTCCTTAAAAAAGATATGCTTCTACTGTAAACACAAAAATAAATGAACTGGAGGGGATTTTGGTCTTGTTTTGCCAGAAAAAACTATGAAACATTTCTATTGTACATCAACCTAAAGCACTGGGGCCTATGTGTCAGTGCGGTCACACATCCACTAAGCGTTATCTGCACAGCTCTGCTTTTGGAGACGAGGACCCTCGCGTAGCTACAGCTGCTCTTCTGGTACTATATGAGAACACTTTGGCCCGTGTCTGACTGAGCTGGTCTGGGAAGGTGTCCTGGAGCTGCGGTCATTAGAGCAAGCGGCAGCCAGAGCTGGCTTGTAAGAGTGTGAGAGCAGGCGAGCTTCAGTTGAGGAAAACATCCTTCGGGAATGATGGAACAAAGGACAAAGAAAGGAGAGAAACAAATGTATTGCTAGATGCTTTCTTTGTTTTCTGTGACTTCTCAGATACAAGAAAGTAATTTTTTTTTCCAGTGGTATGTTTCTCTCACTCAAGGGCTTTGCTTACTTGGAGAACTGTCTGCTAATTTTAAATCTGAGGAGGCATGTAGAAGTCTTACAAAATGTACTGAAGGCTGGATTATGTGGGCTGGAGACAGCTGCTTTTAAAACCTCTAACTGAAATTTAGTAAAGAATGATGAGTGCTTAATTCCAGCTCACAAGGTCTGAACAGCATTATTTGATTTAAAGATAATTAAGATATTTACCATAACTGCTCAAGAGTGAAAAAAAATAAACACTTGTCATGAGATAGAGACAAATTTGTATTTACATTTGACTATGGAGGACTTTAAAATCAACATTGCTGTCATACCCATATAAATAATTTAGCAATCCAAATGTTTTCCTGGGATCTGGATTTTCACCATTCAGCTGCAATGAGAAAATGGAACTTTTGATATTTCTGTGGATTTTACCCATGTTTTCCCAAAGGACTGCATCATCTCTAAGGAGGAATGGTCCACTGATATTTGCTCCTATTTTTAAAAAAATAATTAAATAGTAAGACTAGGACAGACTTCAAATTTGGCTAGGACATTTTAAGAATTCAGGAATATTTTCTCTTTGGTGCTGATGCTGCTTGAGACATCAAGTCCACTGACTAGGTGGGTTTTACATACAGATAAATGATGATTCCTCCCCAAGACTGGGATAAAGACACTGAAGGCAAAGGAATATTCCTGTTGTAAGGCTCGTTGCAGAGGATGGATTTCATTTTCTTTGCCATCTTACTGTGCTTTCCTGGGCCTGGCTGCAAAGGGACAGATGGATACCGACCGTGTCTGGCCGTCTGTTTCTCCACCAGAGTTCCAACAGGCGATTCAGCAAATCATCTACCCCAGCCACTTTACTCAGAAAAATCATAACGTATCTTTGTGGACTCTGCAGGCTGTCAGCTTGCAATGAAGAGAAATAGTCATAGGAGGAGGGGATGGAGACGCTCGTCTGCCAGCCAGACTAACTCAGCTCCCAAGCAGAAGCAGCAGCTAACCCTGATGATGGCTTCACCATCCCCATGCCTGGGTTCGTCTGGTTTGAAATCCACCTTCCTCTAGCCCACTTGGGTGGGAGCCCTGCGCTTGAAAGCGCACAAGAGACAAACATTAGGTATATCTCTACAGAGTTGAAGGAATAGATCTGATATTTGAGGGAGTTCTCTTGGAGAGGTTCTCATTGTGTTTTGAGTTCATGCACTCCTTTTTGTATTCATTGGTTTCCCATATATTTAGAAGAGTAAGTCTCTCTGAATTGGCTCCTGTGGGACAAAGCAGATCACAGGTGGTCAGGTGCAGGTGCAGTGAAAGACCTACCTCTAGTAAACTCACCTTTGATAACACGCTGGTCTCCCCTGGGTTGCAGGTCAATCAGACACAGCACAAGGATGATACACAATAAGCTTAAACCTTATTGCTAGGAAATCTTGCAAGTATCTTGCTCATCTCAGAAACAAAGAAATGAGAAACCCACAGAGAAACAACAGGAGCTATTTGTCCTAGAAGTATTAGATATATTGCTAGTTTTGCAGCATTGAATATGAAACTAATTTACATTGTTTTGCAACGTTGATACATATCAACAAAAGGACAGAATGAGCTTGTAATTTCTGGCTCCATTTTGCCCCAGGAATCACATTGAGTAGGTAAGAGGTATTCTTCTTATCCTGCTATGATGATTTCTACTGATAGCCAAATGTAGAAGTTCATTTTACTGGCTGGAAGCATGAGTCATTCAGCCCAGAGATTACAGAGTTACTAGAAAGCTTTTAATTTTATGGAGTCTATGAACCCACTAATTGTGAGAGAGGGACAATTCTGCACTGACCTTCTGAAAATTAAATATGCAGCTGTATTAAAATCAAATCTTTAATGAAAATACATTTAATTTGGATTATGTGTATTCATTTTTTCAACATAAAATGGGAAAGAAACAACATATTTTGTTCATCTTTTATTTTGACATTTTGTGTATTTCAGATTAAAAAAAAATTTTTGCCTCTTTCAAAATGAAAAATGTCACAGAATAGCAAATTCCAGAGATTCTTGGATTTTATGTTTACACTCTTCTCAACTTTCTGTTTCCCAAGATTTCCCAGCTTTCCAAAATATCAAAAGCATCTTTTCAGGGAGACAATAGCATTGTCATCTTTACCCTTAGCTCCTGTTATCCTGGATGGCACTCCAACACCACAGGCTCTTTCCTGCTGTTCTGAAAAATAGGTTCAAAGTTTATTCCTGGCCCATTTGGATACAGGATGGTCTGTGTGATCTTTCTTGGGCACTTCAGTCATAGACATGCCTAAATGATGATGCCAACCAGAAACTGTACTGCACTTAATGACATCTCTATGATCTACAGGCAATCATTTACTGTGGGTTAGTGGCTGCCATAAAATCCAGAATTAAAAGACTCTTCTAACTGCTTCTGAAACAGGAATAAAGTAAGCAGATGCATCACTGTCTGGAATAACTAACAGTCATCTTAAGCTGTTCTCTCTTTCCCTCTCTTTTATAGTGCATTTATGAATTATGTTGTTTGCGTTCATAATTATGGGACTGGACAGATGGTGGAATGCTTATTTCAGAATGATGTGTTCATTAAAAAACCTACTCTGGAATGCCAAGTGATTGTTAACTGTAATCCCAATTTTATATTGAAGAGAGTTATTTATTCTTTCTCTGTAAGTCCATCTGAAAGAAATGGAGCTTTGAGAAATGGATGCTATATTGAGTGTGAAGCTGCAATAGTGGTGCTGCATACATTCCAGGTGGGAAACCACTAAGAATTTTGCAGCTGTGAGAGAAAGAAAAATGCAGAGGAAGATAAATTGTGGACCAACACAATTTTCAAATCTAAAGAAAGTTTCAATTCTTTATGCAATTTGGAAGCTCGGTTCCACTTACAATGTGGCTCCAGCCAGCTTCTACCTATGAGCAAACACTTTCTATGGTCTACTGTCCTAGGTAGTTGAGTACAATAATGGTAAATTCCATTATTAACAATGGGACTCTCTGCTCAAGCGAAACGTAAATCTTCACAGTTTATCACATCTTTCATAGTAACATCTTGTCTTCCTCTAGTCCCAACAAGTGCTTACTGGGTGCTTTGGCAAATAACAAGAGGTTTCGTGATGTAACTGAGAGTGATCATCACCTATTTGCCTTCCTTCTTGGGAACCCTACTGTACCAGCTTCATCATCTTGCAGGGCGTGTGATGGATCTGGAGACAATTCTTTGCACTTCAACTCCTTTGCAGCATTTTATTTTTGAGATCTCCTGCGCCACTATTTTCACATCAAGACTTCAGGATTTGGTCTGAACACGGATGAAAGCAGAGATACAGTGCCAAGGTTTTTTTGTTGAGATTGAGTCTCTATTGCTCCAGTTGTGACCATTATCCAGGTTCTAATTCCTGGCCTTCACATCTCCTTGTGCATATGTCCTATCCAGGCTACCTCAAGATGCCACCTGTGGCAGACCTTCTTCACTCAGCGAGCAGTCTGAGGGCTGTGCTGCTGGTGAGCTGCTCAGAAAGGTAGTTTATAGCTCTCCTATGGCTGAAAGCTTTGCTCTTCTGCACCAAAGCAATTGGCATCACGCGTACCCCACAGCTGTGGCACAACCATGGGGTCATCAGAATTTTGCAGGCAAAACTCAGAGAAAATAGTGAAGAGTGAGATGCAAGGGTGCAGGACTTGTCTGTCTGTCTGAGCCCACAGGAGCAGAAGCAAAGGTGTGAGGAATGGAATGGCAGTGGAAAAGTTGATTGTGTTCACTAAAAATAACCAGAAATATTTGTGTTTTCTGAGTTGCCTCTGCAATCATTGTTACGACCTTCAAAGGTGCAAATTGGCTGTACAAAAACTGTTACTGAGAAGCTTTCTGGGGGTCCTGGAGAGAGTTTCTAGTTGCATCTGAAGGAAGAAACATATTTTTAAATGTTTCATTTGGAGTGCTGGCAATCAACAACTGGAAAAAGGAGAAAATGAAAGAGACAGACGGATGAATGCTCACTCATACAAAATTGCCAATATGACAGTGCTTAGATCAGTCACCTTGATAAGAGGCAGAAAAAAGGCCTTGAATATGAATTGGAGTCTGCTTTGGTTTTTTCCCTCTTCTTTACTTTCTCATGAGAAGTTGCAGACTTGCTCCAGATCAAAATAGGGGAAATATTTGAAACAGTGAAAAGTTTTGGAGAATGGGAAAAGCATTTTCTATACCACTCTGATTTTAGCTTGCAACTCATTATTTTTCACCTAGCAAGTAAGTCTTTATAATTGCATGTTTCTCAGATGCTCTGACCTCCCTTAAACATCCACTCCAACCTATCAAATCTCCTAGCTGTAAACTAAATTAGCCTGCACATTTTTTCAGGGCATGCATTGTCTTCAAAAGGAATTTGCCAGAGCTCAGCACAACAGATTTCTGCTTTAGTTTGGATACAGTGTGCTACTGTCAGGAAAACATGAATAGATTTAGATTTTTCAGACTTTTGGTTTTGTTGAAATTTAATGCTTGGTTTAATTTGAAATCTTTCATTTGGAATGCAAGCAGTTGACAAAAAAAAATTAAAATAAAAATATTAATAAAGGACACTTCCCAAAACCAATAACAACAAATTGCAATGCCTTTAAATGAAAAATTTCACTTATAATTTTTACAGATTTATTGCTTTTTAATTTTTTTTTAAAAAGAAAAATTCATAGAAACTGGCACAGACACAGGAAAACTTTCAGTGCCACAAACCCTGCAGATTTATTTCTTTTCTTATTATTTCAAATTTTTAAGAATGTCACAGTTAAAACTTGCTCCTTGCCTGACTCTGCCATGCCTGAGTTCCCTCTATCAGTCCAGTAGGTAACCACCAGTAACAAACCCCAAATTCCAGCACAGGGATGTCCGAGGACCACAGTTTCATTTCAGTTAGGGGCAATTTTCCTAATTTGTGTGAGTGTGGGTTCAGCAGGAGACTCTCACGGGCTAGCAAGTCTGTAAGGTTATGGTTGCAGCCAGCAGTGGAGCATTACAGTATATTACAGGCTTCAAACAATTTAATGTGAACAGCTAAGAAGAGTACTTATTTCAAAGAATTTGAGACAAGGTTTTTATCTTCTATTCTTGCATTACCATGGGGTATTTAGAAACTCTGACAGTAACTATTCTGCATTTATAATATAAAGATTATAAAAAAGATTTGCAAATACAATGAAACTTCGTGCTTATCAGCTTTTGCATGGTTCATGTCTAAACTTCCCCAGACTTTGCAGTTATTTGTGTACACAGCTGAGATCCGAGCTATCCTGGCAGTACCAGTAACAGACATATATATACCATAAATGCACCCATCCACCTACTTCTGAAGTAACATAGACCTCTCGGTGTCTGAATGTGTGTGCAAAATCTCTGCTCTACCTGGTGACTATGTGTCCTTCATTTTCCAGGCAGAGGGGGAGTGGATTTAGGTGGCAAAAGTCCTGGGGAGCAGAGAGTTAGCTCCCGGTATCCCCCCCTCACAAAAGCAAACCCTCCCCAACCCAGTCCAGGGACACCTGCAAAACCTCACCTCAGTCTCCAGTGAGTATCAGGACAATAGGAACCACCTTCTGCCAGTTCAGAAATGGAAGCAATTACTAATGTAAACAGGTATATTGGGAAAGGATTACTAAACAGAGAGCAAAGACAGCTGTGCACCTGCAGCATGTTTAGGATGGCTGCGGCTTCCTCCATTAATCTGCCTTCAGCCCAGCTGAAAGGTTTGCCATGCTTAGACCATCATGGGCATTTATTTTATTCATTTTTTTCCTCTACTATTGTTATGACCCTCTAGGTAAAACTATTTCTCCTGCCAAGGTTAAAAGGACAGAGCCTGCTGAGAGAACACTAAGCCCAGTGTGTGTTCAGAGGCTTTGAAAAGTGCAGGAGAGGCTGCCACACAAGTCCTTTAGCCCATTAATGATTCAGCTGTAGCTGGGAAAGGCTGTCTTTGCGCTCTCTTTGTCAGTTTGTTATTAATGAGCAGTATCTATTAACATGATCCAAACCCTTGCAGAGTTTCTGTACCTGTGACGGGGCCCTTGCCTCTCACAGCAGCCACCAGGATTAACTACCTGCAGGCTAATGAACTCCAGTTTCCAGGGAGCTTAGGGGAGAAGGATGGATACCAGTGTTCAGAGCGAGGACTAGAGTTGAAAGCCAGGGTGGTAATTCACAGGTAAAACAGCTGCAAAACTGCAAACTGTGCTTCCCAGGCTGGTGCAGAGGAGCCATGCGTCTGCATAACCAGCGTAGGCAGCTTTACACAGATACTGCAAGCATGAAGGGTTGGTAGGAGGCATTTTGGGGAAAGAGTAGATACCTTCCAACTCCTGCCTGTTCCCTGCTGTCCAAAGGACCCCAGGCACCATCTCCACACAGAGGATCCCTTCTGGAAACTGGACTGGTGGCTGTAGGCTCTGATACAGGGGTGGCACACACACCATCAGGGTACAGCTTCCCCTCCTCCTGGGTTGTGCTCTGCCAAGGAAATGGATGCAGTTAGCTTTTGTGTTCAGAGCCAGGAGCCCTGCCCCAAAATTGCACTGCTTTCTACTTTTCAGCAAGACAGGCATGATCCCAGGGGACAGAGCTGGATGCAGGGGGTTTGCTTATCAGGAGAGGACTAAGCAGGGACCTCAGGCTTCTTGAAAACAGTGACTGTTTTTCATTACAGTTGCAGAAGCCAAAGACCGGCAATTTTTTGGCTTTGCTTCCTTAATAAATTGTACAAGTTGGAGTGGAGGGTAGCTCCACAGGGAACAAAAGCAGGAAGATTACAAACAGCTACTACATCGCTTTGGTGTTTTCTGCCCAGCTTTTGCCGAGATCCCAGAATAATGCTGGAGCATCTCCTTCTGGTCGCTGGCCTACAGAGGGTAAATGCACACAGCTTCCCCCTGCTGTGCTGAGACCTAATCCAACCAGTTAATTAAAGAGTCCATTGGACTGTCAGAAACAGCAGGAGATGCAGAAGCAATTATCTCCAAATTGGTCATCATCACAATTAAAGTACCATTTGGCAAGTATGTGAACAGCCTGCAGCAGGGTACCTTTATAGGTGGTAATCCCTTTTCATTATTGGGCTTTACTGCCGGGTGGTGGTGTCTATGACATAAGTAAAGCTGTCAGGTGAAATGACAGTAACACTCATCCCCAGTTCTGGGAGAAGTCAGATGCAAAGGGCAGAGGCAGCCTGGGATGCTATTTGTAAATGAGCTTGGTAGCTTAACATGCTAGTGTATACAAATCCCACTGAAGGAAAGCTGAGCAACTAATTTGCTGCAGATAATTTAATGCATTTAAAACTTTTTAAATTTTTTCCTGCTCACTATATTATGGCTTCCTCAGATGTATTCATTACTCAAACGTACTTGACAAATTTCTCTTGAAACATTCAGCCCACACTTGCAGGGTCTGACTGTTGTTTTCTTCTTGCAGTCGGTAAGATAAATCCTGTGGTGCTTGGCTTCTCAGCTGGGTGAGAGCTGAGGCTCGTCAAGTGTGCGTTCCTGTACATGAGGCAAAAATGAGCTCAGGTGCAGCCGTGCTTTCTCTCTGAAACTTGCTTCCCATAGATACTGATGCCTGAAAAATTAATGGTATTTTCAGAGAGCAGATCAGTGAAGACATGGTGGTGTGAAAAAAAGCAGGGTTGTTATAATCCTCTCTTTTATCCAACACGAAGTTGGTGCCCTGTAACTGGCAGCTAGTTTTGAACTTTCATTTGAAGGGGTAAACTACTGTATGTGAAAACAGTCCTGGTAACACAAAAGCCCACCGGCAGAGGACTCCTTTAACAGTTTCCTGGAGATGTTGGTAAGATTTTTAGGAATGATGTGCCGGTACCAGAGCAAGCCATCACCCCTGCAGCGCAGCTTTTCCACCCTGCATAAGAATGCTCTTTCCTCCTCTCCTACCAGTCCTCTTTCCCCACAGGGCAAACAGCTGGAAGTGTTGAGCTAACTGCCAGAGGCTTCAGACAGACACTTTGTGCCACAAGAGATCTTGGGACACCTTAATGACTTTAGCTTAAAGCATCTTTGTAACAAACGGCATCACCTGCTAAATTGCTGATCTTGCACAACTGTTTTCTGACTACTGCAGAAGAACAAGAAGAAAGGTTTGGCTCTTTGGATGTCCTGTATGAAATAGCTTTCAGTGCCTGTCTGTTGTGGTTCTGAGCAAGTTCTGAGTTGCTCTGAACTATGTCTGCCTTGTTCACAGAGCAAGGGGTCTCCTGGCTCTCATCCTCTGTATCACCATTTGTAGCAGAGACTTTGCCATGCTAAAGGTCTCTTTGGTGGATTGCCTCACACAATGTGCCATGTCTGACTCAGTATATAAAATTCAAATTATGTTATGACTTGTATGCTTCATGATCATCTATTCAGAGTGTCTGTTCAGTGTTAGATGCAAAATGTCTTTTATTGTTTCTTACATGAAGTCTGTATCTTGTTGGTAGAAGTAGCAAGCTTTTTCAAATTTATAATCATAATTTAAAGTGTCGGAGTATTAAGGGAGTATGTTCGATGGATATATCTGCACGCACCTGTAGTAAGGCAACCAAGCCTGACCATGTTGAAAACCAGCATCTAGTACATTACAGGATAAATTCCTCCAGGAATATTCACCAGGGCAAATTCAGACAGGCAGTATAGTTTATAGCCTGGATTTCATTTTGAGTCCATGGCTGATCTACTAGAACTAACAAATATATCATTTGGAGGATATTCAGATCATCTACTTCAGGCACTTTAGTGGCATTGTAAGCACCTTAATTAGGAGCCCAAGTCCCAAGTGTACTCAACAGAGAAAGAGATGCATCCAGATTAATAATGACTGATGCCATAGTATCAGTTTTTGAATGTGTAGATGATGAGGAGTTCCTGACCTTTTTTCTAATGATTATTCAAACAAATCCTGAGGCTGATAGTACTTCTTTTCCCTCTGCTAACAGCAGCAGAATGGATATAGTCTTCTCTTTTCTTGGGCTTTTTTCTTTTTTTGATCTTTAGTGGGATGTGGATATTTCAGGTATGTCTTAGATATTTGTTACTAGAGAAATAATATATCTCTAAACAATCAGGAGAAGAAAGTCTTACCAGAGACCTGACTTCTCTGATATGCATTTGGACTAGGGAAAAAATGTTTTTACAGTTATGTTTGCAGCTTCCTACTTCTGAACCTACTTGAAGGATGGTTTGGTTCAGCTTTAAATTAGCTTTAATTTAGTTTAAATAAATGGACTGCCAAAGGAAGATACCTGCTTTGCTCTGAACCCTTCAGGGGGTTTGCAAGCAAGAAGGATTAGATGTGAAATTCTAGGAAGATGTGCTAAATTGGTTTTACACCAGTTAGCCAACATTTTTGCTATCACCTCAGATCTGCTTATTCCTACTAAGCATTGCACACCACTCAGGGAAAAGAGCTGCATGTAATTAGCAAACTAAATCAACAATTCTATTCATAAAGCCATGTTGAGATGGGCCACAGGGAATGGGCTGGTAGATGAGGCACAGGGTAAGAGATAATGTAGAATTCCTTATAACTGAATTCTGCTTTTCCATATCTGGCCCAAAGCCGGGAAAAATATGAGAAAGGTACACACATGACATGACACCTCCAAAGGACATAAAACCTGAACATCACTGGTTTGATAAAACCTACTAGAATTGGCACTAAACCCAAATTTGCAATAAGAAAAACTTTTCTTTTGTAAGTGGAAATGCCCTGAAATGTTGGTCTTGGTTTCATCTTAACCAGCATTCACCTCCCAAGGTAGTCTCAAATGATTCTTTAAATGCTCACATTGAAGACATTAACTGAAGTGCCTTCAGCTTAGTACACCTACAGATGATGAACAGTGTTTCTTAGTTCTTTGGTCTGATTTCCTCTCATTACCAGCTATACCTTAGATACAGGAAAACCAACAGGTTCTTGTTTTTCAGGGATTGCCTTGACTGCATCAAACTGAAGCTTTGGTTTCCTGTCATGGAGCAAAGTAGGGATTCACATTTGCTTAACGTGAGATCTGGATATTTGGAAGATGTACTGCCTTAAGATGTACTTTGGGGTTTTCAAGAACTCATTTTACATAAGCTTGTCCTTTTAACCAGCACAAACAATTTTTTCTTTGTGTTTTTCTACTCCCAGGTACACTGTTTTACATAATGGGCATCATCAGGAACATGAGAAGCTTCCCATCCACAATGACCTTGAATCCCAAGAGTCTTGTTTCTAGTCACAGTCCTAGAAGACAAATGGCCCAGCTGAAGGAACAGATTCATTTGAGAATACCCAAAGGATTCACGGACAGCAGGACTTTATGAAAACTCATTCATCTGCATTGTCATGGTGCCTCCTGCACTGACTTCATATGAATGTCCAGCTGCTCATGTGTAGATTGATGGGTGTATGGGAAGGTACATGAGCAGAACAGCTGAGGAGACTTTCCCGTATCTGCAAGGACAGCTGGACTATATGACTGCATCAGAGCCTTACTCCAGGAGTGAGCTGATTTCTGTTGATGTAAGGAAACAACACAGACACAAACCACCCAGTGCAGGGAGTTCTGTTATTCCTTTCCAGCTGCCATCTGTGTACAAGCCACCTCTCTGTCCTGTGGTATCATGATCTTAAAGATTAGAAGTTCTGAGTAAAGCCCTAACACGATGTGAGACTAAACACCTGCTTTACCTGCGCAAGATCCTGCCCTCCCGCCGGTGACCAGATGCTGTCAGGAGAGAAACAGCACTACGTTTTCTTCAGCAAAATAAGAGGAAATGTTTGCCCTTTGATTATAGTTACTGGTGAAAGGTCAGCATGAGCTGCTGATTCACCCTACCCCGCAGAGCTTTCTTTGTAAATGCTTTTATTGTGTTTCCTGGCCAAGATCATTGGTAGAAGACTTGTAGGGTATATATAGTGCCTGACAAGCTGGAGTGGGACCTACAGGGACATTTCACTGCTACCAGAAGGCCCTGCAAGCACTGCTTCAATCCAGCCCAGTTGCTAAAAGACAGTGGCCATCCTCTGCCATTCGGAGGCCAACGGACGAGATGTGGCCCTTAAACCCCAGGCAAGCTGACAGTGCTGTCCTCATCTGAGCAAACTTTGGGCATTCTTACCAAGAAGAAAGGTTGGCCAAGAGACAGAGTCAGCCTGTAATAGATCACTAAGTGCCATCGTGAAAATATACCATCTAAAAAACTTTCCTAGCTACGTTAGGAAAACAGACTTCTACTTACATTTTCCACCTTTATTTTTCTATTTGCTTCTATTCTCTTCCAGTTGAGGCAGGAAGTTTCAAGACTTTCAAATATCACCACATGCACATCTCTGTTTGCAAAGATCTCAGTTCTCAGCTGCTTCCTGCATGTAGATGTTGCTACATTCCTTATGAGCTGCTTTCACCTTTGCATGGAAAGAATAGGCAAGGCTGTAGACTTCGCAACTTTAGGAAAATTATTATCATGCAGTGGGAAATATGCAGGATCAAGACTACAAGCCTCTACCCTTTTTAGATGAAGATCTAACCCAGAGATGCCACCCTGATCCTAGAAAATAAAACTGTACTTTGTTACATTGTGTAATCATGTACAGATATTTCTAATGTAAAAAGAAAAGTGACATTATTTATTATTTTTATCAGGAACGTGTTTTTTTTCATTAAAAGCTTCTAGACCCAGGAGCTTAACATTATATGTATTATTATTTAGTAATATTTCTGTTGCTATGTGACAGGTATTTACTGTAAACAAACAAACAAATCCTGCTTTGAACAAACAAAAATGTTGCTCAGTAGGAAAAAAAATTTGTGCATGATAAGAACAACTGGCTTCCTTGCCATGGCATCTGACTTCTTTAAATACTTCTTCCACATAAAAGTCACTGATAAAGCTTCACATCATTTTCCTTTAGGATTCAAAAAGACACTGGGCAGAAACAGCCCTAATTAGAAGAAGCCAGACACTTACCAATGTAGAAAATCGTTAGCAGTTAGAAAGAGACAAACTATTGGTGTTTGTGGTGATAGGTGCTGATGGGATGGGAAGAGCATGAGCTATTTGAAAAGAGAGGGTGAGATAGCTGGAGCCAATTCCTGGTTCAGCATTAGGAACAGCTTGGCAATGACCTGTTTTTACAGGGCTGTGTTTCCAAAAGAAATCGTTATCAGTTCAACTCTATTGCTAACACCAAAACAAAACAGTAGGTGAAAAAAATAGGCCATTATTGAAAGTTCGGAAAAAATCCATCCAGGGCTGCTTCAGTCCTGTGATCTACATCTCTGTGGAACTGCTCACATGGGGTTTTGTCAGGATTTGGGTATGCGAGACTGCAGAACAGGTTGTCTTGGTTTCACCTCAAAGTGACGAATTTCTTAAAGAAATCCTAGAAAAGCTTTTCTCTGTCCCCATTAAAAGGCATCAATACATTGGTGTTAAATTTCTCAGAGCGATATGCAACCAGCAGCATGGGGATGCTATAATGATGGTGTTCTTTGTTTCCACTGTTGTCCTTGAAGTGTTGTCTTCTCCTATATTTTTGTGTGCTTTAGTAATATATCTCTTCTTAATTTAAAATGAACTTCTCAACACTGAGTTTTACTCATGGCCAATGTTCAGAAGGCTCTACCAATGGGATCAGTAGCTCACTAGCCAAAATGGTCAGCAGCTCTGATTGGAAAAAAGTCTCCAATTTCAAACACCATATTGGAATCAAATACCAAACCTTTCTGAAATGCCCATGTTCTGTGTCATCTCTGGCTAAGTGCTTGTTGGACTCAGTAAACCTGTCATGAACCACCTGGCAGCTCCTGCTTAATAAGTCAATAAGCTCAGCAATGCTTCTGTGAACCCAGAAAATTACAATGTCCATCATCAATAATGTTAGAATTTCTATGGAAAAGAAGCTGTCTGATGGAAAGGACCCATACTTCATTTCCTTCGCTAAAGGTAGCTAGTCCTGTAGCCTCTGAGTTCATTTTCTCATTGACCATTTTGGCTAGCAGTGTCAGAGTCTTTGCCTGTGCTGAATAATATGTAATGCATTGGCTGTTTCTAAAAATAAAAAATCCTCTATGTACATTCCAGTAAGCTCCAGCTCATGCTCATTTCTTTTACTGTTTTCACTCAAAACATAAGATGCTACCAAGTAATACTTTCCACCTGCCTTGCAATATACTCAAACACCTATAACAGCAAGAGAGAATCTGGCCCCATTACTTTGAAAATACAGATGAGCTCTGTAGGATAATACAAATTCCTAATGTTTATCTACGAGAACAATCCTGCTTCCTGCACCAAGTTCTCATGCACCAGCTCTCTTTCTCCCCACACTTTTGCTTAGATTGTTACTGAGCCCTCTTTCTCCCTTACCTGTGCTGTGTCCACCTCATCTCTCACTGTCTACACTGAGAGATGTCACTGCTATGGGCATCATGCTCAAGACAGGCATTTGCAAATGGCGAGTCAGATGTAATTTTGTGTGGCTCTCTTTCTCCAAGTTTCCCAGTGAACTTGACTGAAAAAGGATGCTCCTTCCTTCCTTCCTCTACATCTCTTTCCTGCCATCTCTCACAGATTCACTCTAGTAACTATACTATTTTTTTCTTCACATAAATATACTAGCACTCATCAGCAAATTATCACACCACCACATTTATGGCCTGGGAACACTTTGTATTTTTTTAAATGCAATAAGCCTCAGAAGTGTTAAGCATGATGCCTGCTGTAGCTGTTTTCTTGGATTACAACTGATTACACTTTTCCTCACCAGAGGTAATGTGTTAGCAGAACAGCTAGCTAATAAGAAATTGGCTGGCTGGGCCTTTGCTAAACTGTCTTCAGGAGGCTGATCTGTCAACACCATTGTTTTTCCATATTTCTGTATTATTCTAGGCTCCAGAAGCATTCCCAAGATCTTGCATGACATTTGATAGCAGGGCATGTGCCCAGACAAGCAAATCCAAAGATGCACTGAGGTTTCTTGTGCTGAAAGAGGGAAGCAGAGCAACAAGCTGACTACTTCCACAGGCAGACTGAAAAGCTAGCCTAACACTAAAGCTGTAGGCCATCTGACTTCAGGTGGGCCCTAGACAGTGTCAGGTTGCGCAACACCATGAGATGAGCCATCCTTTCTACTGAGCAGCCTTCCATGACTCTGATACTTAGTTTACTCAGATAGAAACTAAGTCACAGTCATGCTGCAAAGTAAAATTCGGAGACAAAATAAACAGGTCACCAATAGGAAGCTGTGTTCACAAAACAGAAGCTCAAAGGAAGAGTGCAGAGGAGGCCATACACTTTAATTAGCTGATGATCAAGACTGTCTGGAGGGATGTGAAGCAGTAACTGGATGATACACGCTCTGTAAATGTCAGTGCTTGAGGCAGTCAGCAGCTGTGTTGCTTAGTGAGATGCATGGAGATATGGCTGCAGCCCAAGTGTACCAGCAGGTCATGCTCATAAACACCATGCAGACAGATGAATCCTTACGGGGAAATGTCCGTTCCAGATTTATCTTTCACAGTTCTTTCAACACTGAATATATTTTCAGTTTTTAGTCTTGGAGAGGGCAATGAAAAAAGAGGAGAAACGGTATCTCAGCAGAACAATTAGAAAAATACTTTCAATAAATTCCCCAAACCCTTTTCATTTAGTTCAGACATGTAATATATGACCTGCTTCTATTGCAGGATCTGATGCCTGTCTAAGCGCAGTAAGAAATGAAAACATTTACCACAGTGGCTTAAAAATGAAGGCAATAGCTTTCATTTGCATTACACCACAGTACATGGCCTTTGTGCCTACACTCCAGTTGCAGTGTATTAGCAGAGCTGAGAAAGGGCTCACAATGGAAACAGAGGGACTGACAGTGTTGGAGCTAAGGAGTATTTGTAGAGATGCGTGGGAAGCCCTTACTTGCTTCTCACCCACACAGTGCCTGGCTCCAATCTACATTTTCCACATTCAGCTTGTTTGAAGGCTAAAATCCCCCCCGATCTCAATATAGAAGTGTATGCTTCAAGGGGAGGCCATGCACACAGTATGCACATGCGGAGGACTTGAGTGGAAAAAACAAACTCAGCACACTGTAAACCTCTTTCTCAATGCTCTGTTCCCCGCACATTCCTAGTCACAAGCAGACAGCGGGGCACATACAACCACCCTTTGCTTACAGAGATACTGTCATTTTAATAAGCTTAATTCATTACTTGTTATGATTTACTTGCAGTCACAGAAGCCCAAACCTTGGCCTAGCACGTCTACCTGATGGGTCCCAGGTTCAAGGCTCACTGTGGTGCTGGTCTAGCTTGCAAAATGAGTTCAATCAAAATGGGCAATGAAAACCATTATTAGGGTCATCTTGATTTTGAGCAGTATGAATCCCTGGCTCCAGAGAGTCTCTCTCTTTTTGCAAACTCTGGTCCTCCATGAGTCTGTGTTACAACAAAGGACACTTCAGGGATAATGTACATTGGAAACGTGTTAGGTAACCACTGAAAACTTGAGTGTGAGGACTAAATGATACTCACCTTGCCTTTGACTTCAGCTCACTTCAAAATGGCTTTTACTTTACCCTACCTTCTCCTACTGTCCCCTAGACAGGATCAAGAGCTCTGAATAATCAGTAATAGTGTATTAGTTGTACTTGAAATGCTTTTGTGCATCTCAGAATACCTCTCAATTTAGGCATTACTAACAAATATCTTCAACATAAAGATCATCTGACCAAAGGATTGTGGCTTTTGGAATGGAATACACTAAAAAATGGCTCTGCTCAGCAATGATGAGGAAGAATCAAAAGGTATTTAAGGTATTTATTGGCATCAGTCTGACTTAATAGTGTGCAAGAGAACTAACCAATTTGGTCTAAATCATGTCCATTTAATTCCTAGCACAGATGAAAAATACATTAACAATGCCAGTAAAATGATGGTTTCTTGGAGCAGGCAGCCCACATACGGCAGACTCTGAGTCATTCTGAAGAGTTTTCCTCACCCATCTTCATAAACGCTAAAGCCAAGGAGACCATTTTCATTCTGTAACTGTCAACTGTAAATCCTTCAGTAGTTTAGGATCCAATCTTTTTCTCTGCATTAGATTTCCTGAGCCATCTCTGAGTACCATCATGCCAAAAGGCAATAGATCTGTTGTTTTTTTTCTACTAATATGAACTCAATAAAAATATACAAAAGCTTTTAGTTCTTTCCGTTTTTGTATAGCTTAAATCTTTCTGAATCCAAAATAATCACATACTCACTCAGCACCTTATAAAGAATTACCTTATCACAGGAACTTTCTCACCTCATTAAAAGAACAGATATAATTTAACTAGAGTTTACCGAACATCTGAGTTCGACTACTTCCTGTTAAACTGAACTGAAATTGCCTATGCTATTACAAAATCTAGCAGATTTCCTGTCAAATATATGCTTATTACTTAAGGAATTTCAAAGATTTGGCAGAAGAGCTCAACATTATTTTAGCATACATTATTTGACAGTTTACAGTATTCTGTCATTTTTTAATAATTTTCATTGATCTTCTGAAGCTCTTGAAACCAATCGTTAACAAACCCAGAGAAACCCTAAATATCTTCCCTGGACCACAGAAGAATGGGAATGCAATGCTAACTGATGTTCCTTACACAACACCTGTAGTGCCAAGGTCTGTACTCTCTACAAGATATTGTGAAGGGGGCTTCTCAGTCCTCTGAGACAAGAGGAAAATTTATTTCCTTGCTGAGTAAATAGCACACTTGACTTCCTTGAAGCTTTCTTCCAAGTCAATATTAGGGAGGCCTCAAATGAGGGCCTCCAGCTGCCATGGGGTGTGTTTCAGTCAGGCAATGATCCAGACAGTGTATTGGAACTAAATCCCTTTCCAAAAGGCTCAGTAATGAATCTGTTTTCATATTCCTGACAGCTAAATCCCACCCACCAAACAGGGCTCTTGACCTAATGAGTATCTGAAAGGGCTGTCAAACCATATCAACGGTCACCTTCATATCACTAATCTCTAAATTGAACCCTATTCAAGGGCATCCCTCTATCTGTAAAAAACAGAAAACGTAAAGGAGAGTCTAGAGCATTATTGCAATAACTACTGCCAGTGACGGTACAGCCAAGGGTTACTTTAAGGACTACATAGATTAACACAGATATGTTTACTCCATACTGGTTTCCATGACTGTGCCCCACTATTACACTCGATCATTACTCTCTTTGAAAGAGTCAATTCACTTGCTACCATCTTTACAGTCCTCAATGGCAGTCCCAAGATCATTATTGGTAATCATCTTCACACAGAAATTCAAGCTATGAACATCTGTTCTCCTCCTGCATAAGCTTAGAGGAGCCAAGAGAGGTGTTATCTACCCCAAGAGCCTACACCGAGTTCTGCATCACCAGCCCCGGCTCCCTGTGGACAGTCACACCCAAGAGCACAACTCATTTTCCATTTCAAACTGCCAGATTTTTTGCCCTTTGCTAGACCAGACATGTTTAAACCGATAACATCCACTTGCTTGCTCCCTTCCTTGCCCAACTAACGAGCTGGAAAGAGGAGTGCAGCAAAGCTAGAGTCCAACTTTAACATAAAATCTGTGATTTTTGTCTCTCTTCACTCCTGGAGGAAGAAGACATTAAGAGATAGATAAGGAGATCAAACTACATCGGGAAATATTCTCAAAAGAAGAAATCCACCTCAGTTACGGAGCTGGTAGCGTACACCACTGAGAAACATGATCTTATGTTTTGAAAACTGAGTGAAAATGTTGCTGCTCGTTTTTACTGCAGAAGTGTGACCCTCACCTAATAAACCCTAAAAGATGACCCCTGTCCTCCCAGTGCAAACAAGCAGCAGTAGCCAAAGCAGGACTGTCATTATGGTTTCTCACTACTACCCTCAGACTCTTGTCTGGAGACCTCCAGTTCAGCCACACATTTGGTAGCTTGTCCACAGAACATAATTATATGCAGCAGATAAAGCCTGCCAACTCCCTCTTCTATACCAGAGTTCCAATGTACAGCTTTTCAAATGTCCTTTACAGCTCTATTTGCAAAGGCTCACATCTAAACTGCAGACGGTCATTGGAAATATTTGCTGAAGGAGAAAGCTGACCTATCCTCTGCTTCTGCTTTTAATCCATCTGTCCTGAGGAAGCAAGGACATTTTTAAATGGCCCATCCTGCCACAGTCCTGAATATTTTCTTGCAAATGACTGCTCTGCAAGCACCATCCTTACCAAAAACACTTCAATTTCTCAGGCAGCTCTTCTGCAGAATGGTCTGTCCCTGAAAGCTGGGCGTTGCTGTGGGTCTTCATAAATGAAGCACTTCAAAACAATGAGTCACTGTACTGAAAGCTCCCAGCCAAAGGTTTTCTTCTGGGATGAAGCCAGGTTTTGGGGTGATACCTTCAGAAAAGTTAAGCACTTCTTGTGCTGCTTTACTAACATGTTTCATCTTCCTGCCTCACCTTTGGAAGTGTGTGATATAGCTGGACTGGCTAAACCAAGGTCAGCATCCACAGTTCAGGCTGGGTAGTTCCCAACACTGAAATGTCTCCTTACCCCTTGTCACAAACAACGTACACCTACGCATTCATATGTATCTCACGCTCTCATACTAAATGCTGTGTTTCCAGCTTAGATAACTCCTTTGGAGACATCATACCATAGGAAGCAGAAATTCTTCCCTGCAAACACAAAGCTGGTAGTTTTGCTCTGTAACAAGTCTACAATAGAGAAAGCTTATCTCATCTCAACACCTAATGACTGTTATTGAGCTAATGGAAACTCTCCAGTTGATGGGGCACTAGTTTTGGCTGTCCTATTAACACATGCAGTGCATATGTGTACATACAAATACCCTGTCTTCCCTCATCAAGGGATTAAGCTTGAATTGCTTGAACTAGTAACTCGGAGCAGAAATCATGGACAAGGGCAGGAGTCTGCAGCTGCTTCTAACACACTGAAGAGCTCAGAGACTAGAGTGAGGGTAGAGGCAAAATTCCTGTGTCCGTCAACTCCTTATAGCTTTTCCTCAAATAAAAGCATACCTTCAAAATCCTTTTCTTTTCAAAACTCAAACACTGATTTTGTCTTTCTCCTAAATCAGAGAAAAAAGCAAGAACCGGCACACCGTCCATCTCCAAGACACAATGTTTTGTGCTCCTCTCTCCACAGTGCCCACATCCCAAGTATGCTTTCTGCTTTATCTATTCACCCTATGTACTCTCTATTTAGATGACATTTCTTGGGCACTTAAGCAACTCACAGCTACAATCACCACATCCTCTTTAAAGAAGAGCTGTTACCCCTACCTGCTGTGGGCAAAAAGAGACACAAAAGCAGTTCAAGCACTTGCCTGCAGTGGCATAAGCCATCTCAGACTCACTTTCCAATTAGTGGGGAGTTAGTCAATACCTACCTTTGGCCAGCTGAATCAGACCCTGGAAGTGCTTATTTCACTTCACTGCCTGCAAGAGGAGACCCCTCTGACCAGTGCATCTGCATGAATCTGCACTAGAGACCTATAAATACAACAAAGGTGTAACCCATCCAGGAAGCGTATTGTTGAGCAAGGACTGTTAAGTCAGAGCTAACCTAGGGAAGATAATCCTCCCTGTTTTATTCTTTCCCTGAAGCTACATGCATGCAAAGCACATGAAGGAAGCAGGGGACAGAAATTATGCAATCATATCAGCTTCCTTTGTCATTTTCCTTACCTATCAGGTTTAGTATTTGCAAAGCTGCCTTCGAATGCCAGCGAACAGCTTGCTTTGATATCCAGATGCAAATATCACTGTCCGATAAGTGGGCTGTAAATGGATTTCATACTTCATTCCAAAGCTGCCACACATGAGCACAGTAAAGCTAAAAGCCCCAGCTGGAGTTTTCTCTGTTGTAGAAAGACGAACAGAGCAGGACCACTCAGCCATCTTATTAGCAGTGACAGCAGCCTGCCCCTTGTGCCAGAGACCAAAAGAGAGGTGTCAGACTGGACTTCAGCATGAAGAGAGAGGGAAGCCTGTCAGATACAGACAGAAGGCTTTCCCGAGGAAAGCTTAACAACTAGGCAGACCAATGGCAACCCTTTCTTGCCCTCCAGGACAACGGAATAACAGACTGCCCCAAAAGGAAACGAAAATGGAGAGATAGGGAGAAGCTCAGACACAAAAGATCATATCCCTTTACAACCCGGAGCCTGCAAACCGGAATTTCTCAAGCCTAGTACCTCTACATCTGCTTCTATAGATGTGGTGACAGTTTTCCAAATGGTATATAGGATCTTTTGGAGATACATGTGGGACTTAAGAAAATTAAATGAACGTTAGTATCACCTTTTCTAGACACTACCTCAAACTCTGTTAAAAGAGATTGTTAAAACACTCTGTGGCATGCAAGAGATTTGGCATGGTACAATACATAATACTTTTAAATGTCTAAATATACTGTTGTACCTTTTGTGACCTCCTGGAATCGAGTTGCTTAAGCACCAAAAAAAGGAAAGGAAGTGATTGATTTCTACTTAGTCTACCTAGAGCTGTGATAGAAGGGTATTTATTTATATAGACGTTCTTTGCTGATCTTGGCTCAAGAAGAGGTTATGAACCCACATCATGAAAAGGACTTGCCTCTCACACAAGGAAGTAAAAAGTGTTTCTGAAAGAAATAAAAAAGTCAAGTTCCATTTAAAGTAAAAACAAGAAAACAATTCTTGACTGCAAGTGACTTCATTCTAAGCCTTAGTTTCCCCAAGTGCTCCAAAAATTTATGCCAGAATTTCATAAAACTATCTGAAACTTTGCAAGAGATACTGTCTTATATAGAAAGCACTCCTGAAGTAGCCCTTGCGCATTAACCTGCCTTCCACGAAACCGGATTGACGCTGGGGCCCGGTTAGGTGAAGACACGTTAGCAGGACAAGGCCAGCTCTCGGGCCGCGTGGCTCTACCCCAGCCAGCCGCAGGAACGCCGGCCTCCTCACCCGCGCGGAAGGGACACGCTGCCTCCCCGCGGGAGGAGGAGGAGGAAGGACAAGAGGAGGAGCGCGGGGCAGGGCGAGCCGCTCCCGCGGAGCCGCCGCCGTCAGCCTGGGCGGGCAGCGCCCTCTG
>JAVJGG010000043.1:9118634-9128680 GCA_035590195.1 Aviceda cuculoides | reverse complement strand
CGGGCCGAGGCCGCCGGCCGGAGGGTCCGAACCCCCTCGGTGTCCGCCCGGTCCCGGGGGTTCAGGCCCAGTGGCTGCCAAAGCGAGCCCAGCGCCGATGGGCTGCGCAGCCCTGCGCCAGCGCAGAGGAGCCTGAAACCAACCCGACCGTTTCAGCCGGATTAGACGGGCAAACCATCCTAGAAATTCCAGTCAGAGATCTCCAATACAAATACTGGTTAGATTCCCAGTCCCATGAAGAAGTAACCCTCATGGGAAAAGATCTGAGAGATGGCTTAGCACACGAATGAAGGGTATATGCACCAAGTTCATGCTCCTTACCAGGTTTCACTTCCCTTGCTCTTACCAGGTTTTACTTCCCTTGGTCTTTTGATGTAGTCAACCCTCTTCAGTTGACAAAAGTCAAAAACAACTCGCAAAAGAAAACACTCGTGACTACTGCACACCCCACCAGCAAATATGGGCTGATGTCAAAGCAATCTTTACTATAAACACACGGCCCCTATTGCAGTGACTCAAGGATCCACAAAAGAAGAAATTGGAAACCCAAATGAAAACTGCAACTTTCTGTTCTTTCATGGTGGAAAACAAATCAAGACATTTTCAGCCCTTACAACTGGGACAGCTTTTTAACTAGGAACTGATCGAGTACTGAGTGCGTATGCCTGCCACTGCAGCCAGAGATTGGCAAGCAAATAATTGTACAGCAGCTCCTGCTGACACAAGCTATACCCATTCATGTACCAGTAATGATTTTTATTTTTTTAACTAATGAAGTTTGAGCAGGAAAATAATTCTTTTCATCTGCTTGGCTCTTTCCCTCAATTTCAGATACTGAACATAGAGAGCAGGTTCCCTGGCCAGATCACGGATACAATCTCAACACAATCTCAATCACCCAGAGCTCTCATGAGATGGACACAATGAATTTAGTCACTACATTACCACTATGTGTAAAATGGGTGTAATGTTTAAGAGGTTAAAACTACTCCAACGTTCAATTGCCTACAGAAAGAAATATTGAATATAAATAAGTGCATTATTTGTATAAATACTTCTTCAAAAGGCTAAAGTTAGAAATACCAGATGGAGATGGGGTGCGATACTCTAGAAATGCAGTAATGTTTTTCTGTACATGCTGTATTAAAATGGTAAACATGACTGAATCGATGAGTCACATTACTTGAAACACTTTTAGGAAGGGTCACAATTACATTTTGTCTGAATATCACTGAATCTATGATCTATGGTTAAATATATATGTTACAACTAAACCATTAACTTTGATCCTGCATTAAAGCAAATTTAACAACATTCACATCATTATCTGGTATTTAGCACTCCACCTCCAGTGAGAGTAGAGAGTGCACTTGTGAGAAAATGCTACTGTACCAAATCTCTTGCTGCTTCCATCAGGCACCATTCTCTTCCTCTTACCTAATATATTTCTAGTTCCACATTACCTCAAGAATTTCCACAGAGGGACAGATGCAGAGAAAACTAACAGTGGCTTTCCTGTGTCGAACAGTTTTGCCTCTTCAGTTCTACCAAGCTAAATGTCATAGAAATCCCCATTAGTCACATTTATACCAAAGTTCAAAGAATTAAAATCATTAATAATGATGTGTAAAATTGTATAATGGTATAAACTAATCTGCTCTACAGCTTTTACCACATTTGTTAGGCTGGTAACTCAGCAACTTTAAAAAAGCATGAACAATAGATGAGGCCATAGTTGATCGTATGGCACATCTAAAGGTGCATTCGTGCAGTCACAGCTGGTATGCATGCAGACACTGTTTCACAGCACAGCAAATTAGCCTTTAGGAGGTCTCCCACCCCCACAGGGCACTTTACTAACTAACACAAGCCAGCTAGTTTAATACTAACTTGTGTATTTTTATACCTGTATACTGGACTTGCAGCAAATTCTGGACATACACACAAAACATCTGCATACTGTGGGAACCAGAGACATTTTCTATATACAATAAAAACAAGCATTCAGGGGCAAAGAGAAGCAGTATTTACTGACCGTATGGAAAATCTGCATTCATGAGTGACCATGAATCAGCCTGAAAGCTCACTGGTTGAGTCAGATGGATCCTGTACTGACACAGCTATAACTAGCAATTACACATCCCTTTTCCTGCCCATCTTTAGGGAAAATTCAGCTTTCACCCAGTTAGTATGTTCGGATTTACGTTAAAGAAAGTAGAACCAACAATAAGCAACTTATTTTTCACATTGGAGAGTCAAATACACTATTAAAATGAAATCTAATGGTATAAAATGCTTTAGAACATATCTTCTGTTTCCAAGGTGTTAAATGTGGGGTTTTTTCATTCCCCCAAAATGTTTTTAATGTACTCTGGAAACTACCATACATCACCAACTTCGCTACTTTTTCTGGTTTTGGCCTTCTTTTCACCAGCTGTAGAATAATTCTCTCCCTTTGAAAAATGCACACAAGACACAAAGATTGTGCTCAACAGGTTTACTCAGACTGGACTCTTAAATGGTCAAGAAAAAGGCACAGATTAAAAGAGACTCTGATGACTCTTTTGAACACAGCGAATGGGATTTTGTTTATAAGAAAAAAATACTGCTATGAATTGTATGGGCTGAAAAATTCAAATATTCTTCCCTGCTTCTAATTATTGGCCTTCATTAAAATGGAATTTAAATTAAATTGTATAAACATATGAAATAAAGTCTCAGAATTAGGAACTTTTTGTTTCCTATATGTACAAATCTTAGTATACAATTTTTACTTTTCATTATACATTTACTACATACTCTTTTCCAAACTGTGTGAGAGCAACTGCAAAATATGTGTTTCAAGAAAATGCTTTGCATTCGGAGAGAATCCACCTGCTTTCTTGGCTGCCAGTGCCAATCAGAGTTTAGGAAGAGATGACAGGTTAGGGAGAGTATCCACTCAAATGTAATCATCCTCTACCGGTTCACCATTGACATCACAGTAATGGATGAAGATAGCCACCACACGTTGGAATACACCTTTTTTCATTTGGCGCAGTTCAGAGATCTCTTCTCCTATTGTTTCCATACAGATGTCTGCAGACAATTGTCCTTTCCTTCGGGGTGCATAAATAGTAGCTGTGGAAGTCACATAAGAACAAAAACTAGAGTCTTTCCCATAAAGAAATTCACAAGTGTATCTGTTTTGCATTAAATGAGATTAAGATTGGAAAACAAAGCAAATGGAAAAATCTTCCATTGAGCAACCACGTTTAAGGAATATTATATTCAAGCAGAAAAGGTATTCTGCCTTCCCCATGTTTAAACCTTTTGATAGTTCCAATACTCATTCAATGTACGCAAAATCTGTATGTCTGCAAGTGAAGGGAATCCCAGCGCATAACAAAGCTTTCCTCCTGAGACTTATCTGACATGCTTTCAGGTTATCCATTTCAGTGATCACTTAAATGTTTTATAAACAAGAGCAATTAGGGATAAAGCAGCAGCCTTGCCTTTATTTTTTATGGCTTTAACATCATGTTTAATCTAATTACTCTTTTAAATCCAATACATATCAATTTTTTATAATTCAGACTACATACTGAACTACAGGCATTAAGTCTATGAATCAGTTTCAAATAAAATAAAAACTAAAAAAAAAAACCCCCAAACCAAAAAACACAGAGAAAGGTATAGCCAAAAAAGATTTCTTCCTCATCCTCTTGAGCTTTATCCCCTTGAACTGGAGCTAGATAAGAATATCCAAAACAATGTCAATTAAAAATTCCTCTAAGGAAGAAGATTCCAAGATTTTCCTAATTAAGTAGTGGAAGCACCTATTTTTCCCCGCTACCAAGCAAGGTTCTTAATTGAGTCCTATGAACTGCTCACTGTAGTATTTTATAAGACAAGCTCCTAAATAGAAAGAGGTATATCTATCCTAAACTCTAACCCACATCATCTCTGTTCCAGAGTTTTCAAGTCCAGTTCTTTCCTCTTTTCTCCCAAGTTTCTGTGACTCTCACTTCTCTTTGCTGGACTCTCTGCAGCCTACCTTAACCACCTTTCATAAAGCAAAGCCAGAAGCAGTAGTCTGGCTGAGCTTTCATGCCAGTAAACTCCACAGAACACGAATTGCTGTGACTACACAATGTTAGTTTCGTATGTCTTTTAAACACACTCATTCTTCTGGATATGACAATCCCATCATGTTTTTAGGCTAAGCACCAGATTGACTCTGATTTTGTCAGTATTAGGGGTCTCCAGCTGGTCAATACCCTGTTGTAGCACTATGGACCTTTCCTCTGCTGGACCCCCTCCTCATCCAGCTCCCAACACTGCTAGTAGTTATTTACAGTCTACCAAAAATAGCATAAGAATTAGAAAACTGAAAAATAAAGGAATGCATTGTCAGCTTGGGACCAAGCAACAAGTTAAAGTTCTTTGAACACATCAAAAAAAGATTACTTACTTCTTTCATCATCCTCAAAGTCATATCTAGCATAGCTGTTTGGCTCTGCTGTTCTCAGTGATCTCAACCATGGGAAGTCAGTAATCATGGAGTAAGGGGCACCATCCACAATGCCTAGAAAACAGATAGGATGAGGATATGAAGAGGACAATGTCACTCCTGCAGCATCAGCACCCTTCATCAAGTAAAATTCACTGATACCATATAGACTGGTCACTCTAATGCAGGAAAAGCACCTCCTCACTTCAGTTCCCCCACTCTGTGCCAAAGGTCCTCCACTTCCCTCACAAGAATTACTACTATTCATGTCTCTTGTAACTTGATGCAAAGTTACTTATCTTAGTAAGAGACCGATCATCAGCTTTCATCTCTCTATAAACACTCACCTTCTAAAGTGTAAATATCTCGTCCCCAAGGGTACTTAGTGTATTTCTTCAGGTCTTCATCAGTTCGTGTAGCTTCAGGGAAAAATTCGTATTTAATAAGCTCTCTAGAGAGAAGGAGGAAGAGATTACAGCCAGTAGCAAGAGGAAATGTGAAGGCAGGAGGGAGAAAAACTAAATGGGAAATCCTATTACACAGCCTTTCTTTTAATGAGCCTGAATCCACAGAAACACTCCTGTAAGACCCTCACACAAACTCAGTACGCAATGCCTTCACTTTTGAGAGTAACCGCAGAAAATATGTATGGTTTAGATGAGCAACCAGTTAAGTTATCTTTTAAGCATAGCTTTCTATCTGTAAGAAACAATCCAGCATAGCTACAACTAAACAAAGCTTCAAAAGTAAATTTGTTCTCTTAGTCATTTTAGTGAAAAACCAGGAAACAAAAACACTGGTTTAACACAGTTGGATGAGAGCCACTGTATACAATTCCCTGCTGCTGGGTATTTTTGCTCCTCAGTAAGGAGCTGATGTGACTGCACATCATCTTCCCCAGAAACTAACATTATTTCTTGGAGTAAATCAGTCTTTCTCTTTTTTTAATAAAAGGAACTTGTTCTCGGATTTGAAGATATTCCTCAGCCATCCTGACTGCTTCAATGTTCAATTGCATTACTGCTGGATGGAACAGAACTGGAGAATTCTACAGTTATTTTTCATATGGTTAGGTTATTTAATCTACATTTTGTATTAGATACATCTTGACATTGAAATTCTGCATTGGACCATCTAGAATTCAACCTTCGCTAGTCAACAAACTTGTTTTTGGTTTGGTTTTGGGTTTTTTGTTTTTTGTTTTTTTTTTTTAATTTGGCTAACAAATACAGCAAGTCTACAGCTTGACTGAAGCTGTAGCTGCTGAATCAGGATTGAATACCTTTTCTGTGAAGTTACTGAAGGGCAAGTACTCACTGGTTGATATTTGCTATTGTGTCCATCCAGCTCCGAATGCGCACCTTATTGCGGACGTTAGGTGGGTTACTGAATTCATGAATTATGCAAATGTGGTATGGATAAGGGCCACTAAATATCTTTTGCTCGAGAGTCAACGTGTCTACCTGTGAAAGGCAGCAAAGACAGATTTGTAACCAAGAGAAACAGAAATGTGATTTTAGAGTCAAGAGCAGACATCTACCAACTCCCCCAAATTCTGGGGGAAAGAAATTTTAACAACATACGTAATCAAATATGTGATTAAGCAGAGTACAACCTTCCTAGTGCAGCTTTGCCAATGAATCTTCTCAAGCAGTGGAAATTGATGAGAAATGTCTGTTTTCTGATTTCACAAGTCCAATATGTAAGTAAACTTTCATAAAATTACATAATGGTCTAAAATACGTTCACTTTCTCAGAATTTGTCTCTGGGTTAGGGGGAGGGGTTGGTTTTTGGTTGTTTGGGTGGTTTGTTTTGTTTTTTGTTTTTTGTTTTTTTTTTCCTAACAGTCTTACTTACTGTCCTCTAAGAGTTGAAGCAAGTGATGTGGTTTCAAATAAAAGCCAGCTTTTATATCAAATCATTCTTTCCTTGTTGGTCAGGCAAACCAAGCCAGAAAAAGCATTACTTTGCATGAGAGAAGCAGCATCACAGTATAATACAGAATGCTCTGGTGAGAGTGATAAAATCAAAAAACCATTCTGGATCTTAAATTAAGACCTCTTAATTACTTGCCAAAGGACCTCAACAATTCACTAAATGTCAGTGCTTACAGCTCCTACACGTAATCTGGGGAAGTAAAGGGTGGCTGCCGGTACCACAACTGTCTTGTAAGTGTTTAGCATCAAAAAAGGATGCATCTTTCAGCAAAGTAGTATTCAAAACACTACCTGCTGTTACTAAATCTAATACAACATGGGTTAAAGATTTCAGACACCTATGCCTATGTCATGCTTCTGCTTATACATGACTACAAGCTGACTTAGTAGCATCTAGGTTCTTACAGTTACTTTTAGTTATTCAGTTTGGAATTAATTCAATGCATCATGATTTTTTACAATATCTTCTAATGCAATGAATATTGGAGATAGTAACATTAACAGTTAAAATTCAGTATCATCCAAGTTCCAGATTCTGCAATAAAAGCCTTGACGGGCTAAAGTTTTAATAAACAAGTTTCTCAGAGTTGTGTTATTATAACATTTACATTTCTTGCATTAATTGAAAAACACATGAAGCCGAGAGTGGTGAAAGAATACAAGCAGAACTTCAGACCTGTTCATGATTAAATGATAAATGAAAGTTGGCTGTGTACCTGTTGCATTGGACGAAGATAAATGATCCGGTTTCTTTCTGGTGGCATCCTGAGAATCTGATCCAGAACTTGATCCATGTTTAACTTCTTGCACTGGGCATAGTCAAACCGATTGACCACTGGTGCATTTTCTACTTTTAAGTGTTTCAATACTCGGCACCTTGTAGCTATAAATCAGCAAACAAAATTATTAAAATAAAAGAAATACAATTCTGAAAAGACCTTAGAAGCCTCCCATCTGAGATTTTCAAAGTCAATTGTTTCATAAGAAGGCAAACAAATAATGTAAGTAACAGACAATTACTGAAGTAGTTTGGATAGCTGGCAACTTAAGTATATCAAAGAAATAGACCAGCTGTTCATTTCTTCCACATTATGATCAAACTTCTAATTTGTAGACTTGTAAGAAGAGTCCTTTTAAAAAGGCATGTCCAATTTACTCTAACAATAACCTTTTTCTCTCTTTGTTTCCTTTCACAAAGGCCCCAGAAATGGTCTATGGACTGCCACAACTGAAAACCACTGACTTCAAAAGTCAGATCAAATACAGAGTATTGTGAAGCCACACAGTGTAAAATAAAGCTATTTCCTTTCTAGTAATGATGCTCATGTAACCAAAATTAGTTCAAAATTAATGTATGTTCTGAAGTATTCTGGAATAAAGAAATAATTTCTTAATTCTCTGCTAAGCAGAGATACCTCATTTCAGAATAAAAAGTGTTATTTATCGTAGATGTTGCAGAAAATAATAAATCACCCAATGCTTCAATACAGAACTAGTCACATACCCTGGCATGTGAATCTAATAGAGCCTAAGTGCCATAATTTAAAACAGATTTTTATCATGTCAAGGAGGAAAGTACCATCATGTCAGCTAAACAATCTACAGAAGCAGGAAGAAATGAGAGAAAAAACAAGGTACTCTGAAACTCATTTCATCAACTTCCAATTACTGTATTATCACTCTTCAATAAACATCTCATCTTCTTGTCATGTAATTTCAACTGCTGATTTTCAGATATTAATCTTTATTAAACCTGTTACGACTTATAAGGGAAGAGGCATTCAAACTGAGAAGCAGTAATATTTGGTGTTCTAAGCATCAGTCTGATATGTAGCAAAGCAGCTGATGAACACAAAATAAGCAGTGGACTGACGTTAATTTTCAGAAATTTCTAATAATGCTAGGTGGAGGAGGCATGCATGACATTAACTACATACCATGTATGAACATCATTTTGGGACAGTCTTTCAGTACCAAATCTGTTATTCCACAATTGGTCAAGGTGATTCCAACAAGGTTTTTGGATTTCAAAGTCAGTACCTGGTGAAAAAAAAAAAAAAAAATTATTTATCAGGGTAAAAACAGAGAGAAAAATTAAAATAAACTGAATTTTAAAAGATACTGCCAGATACAGAAGGATATTAATTGGATACTAATCAATATAATACAGCTTCTGTTTGCAACAGGTACTTGAGATGACTAGGCTACTGATGGCAATGAGAAAAAAAGATTATGCTGCTGATCAGCAACATCACAAAACACAAAAGAACAAATTCACAAGATTAAAAATAGAAGTCATATCAGAAAGCACACTTTCCATCAGAAAACCTAAGTATCATCTGTCAGGAACTTCAAATTACTGTTCAATTTCTGTTTTTCAACCACGATGACAAAAATGGCAATTCTGGACAGTACACTGTTTAAAAACAAGAAAGAAGGTACGGCAGAGAATCATGGTTTGAACTTCCCATACCAATGAATTTTACCAGTGCTGTCTCAGAGGAAAACCTCACATGGAGGGTTGAAAATTATATACATAAATTACTTAATCCTCTATAGATAGAAAAATAAAGCATGCATCAAGCTCGAGCACAATCATTTCCAATAGCATGAGCACAGGGAGAATGTAACAAGAAAGGATTTGGGGGGGGGGTGTGTTATCTAAATTTTTCAAAGTTTTATCACTAAAAATTCTAGGAAAACTTTGCAGCCCAAGAATGAAGCTGACCAATTATACAAAGAAGATTAAACAGAGTTCTATTAAAACAAAATAAACACATGTAAAGAGAAAAAACAAGCATTCTGCAATGGGTTCTTTCAGTTCCAGCAATTTAAGCCATTTCTTGTAACCACAGGTAGTTAAAAAATTTTAAAAATTCACAATACTGTTCTTTCAAAATGGCATCTTTTAAGAAGAAAACTCATGTACACAAAAATATCTGTTATGCTAATTACAAAAGCTGTAATGCATTCTAGTAGCCAGAAAAACGTAATGGGACACATTCACAAAAGCTATCTTAAATCAGCATGGCTAAGTTCTTCACTGGACAGAGAGGGTAAAATAAACACAGGAGGCTCCTCTACAGCAGAACTCAGAAGAGAAGTTCAAGTTAGATGTTCAGAGTCATTCTCTGAAACAACGTCACGCTCGGCTAGAATATAAGCCTTGGGTAAACAGCCTCAATACAGTGAAGCCAGACCTTGCAATTTTGCCTCCTGTAACTGATCTTTACTGCAGAAGAATTAACTTATGTTACTTACATACTAAGAGAACCTCCAGCATGCAAACTAACAGCTGAGTTGCTATGTCCAGAGGTAATTATGTATCCCATGTTTCTTTTAAAAGCAGTAGCCTATGCTGTCATTTAAAAAATAGATGCTAGAGAATAAATTTTTTTCCTGCATATCAAGGAGGACGCTGTAGGAAGGCAGGACTTCATGCAGCACTATAGCCAGGAGCATCTGACAAACTTCAAGTTTAGCTTTAGCTTATACTTTGCTCCTCTCTGGCCAGTCAGAGTATCATTGGACCTATGTTGTGGTTTAACCCCAGCCAGCAACTAAGCACCAGGCAGCCGCTCACTCACTCCCCCCTACCCAGTGGGATGGGGGAGAA
>JAVJGG010000043.1:9094365-9110606 GCA_035590195.1 Aviceda cuculoides | reverse complement strand
GCAGGGGAATCTCTGCTCCGGCGCCTGGAGCATCTCCTCCCCCTCCTTCTGCACTGACCTGGGGGTCTGCAGGGTTGCTTCTCTTACATGTTCTCACTCCTCTCTATGGCTGCAATTTCTGTGCTGCAGCAACGTTTTTTCCCTTCTTAAATATGTTATCACACAGGCACTACCACCATCGCCAAGGCTCGGCCTTGCCCAGCAGTGGGTCTGTCTTGGAGCCGGCTGGCATTGGCTCTACCAGATATAGGGGGAAGCTTCTAGCAGCTACTCACAGAAGCCACCCCTGTAGCCCCAGTGCTACCAAAACCTTGCCATGCAGACCCAATACAGCTTTGGAGTCTTTTATTACACTGGGCATACAAATAAGGCTTTAAGATCAAGATATTTTACTCCATATGCAAAAGAAAACTGGGGACTGTGAAACAGACTTTAAACCAGAATAAATTTCTTCACAGCAGTAAGCTGTGCTAGCATCATTATTCCAAATGCAGCAGACAACCCAGCTGAAGAAAACCATCCAAACCCAGCCTTACAATGAAAATTTAGCCCTTCAAGAAGGGGATACCAAAAAGGTAATTTCTTTCAAAAACAAGAGTTACCTGCTTGCTCTTCGTCAACCTCCATTGGAACAACAGCCCGTCTGTGAGCCGGGAGCTCATTCTGGCCCTGCCCAGCAGCCATCCCTTCGTCCTGTGCCACCTCCTCCATCTCATTCAGTGCTGAAAAGATTAAGATGAGGTCAAGAAGAGGAAATAGAAGGAACAGAGCCCATAAGCATAGGAGGAATTCAACCAGTACCCACTGAGCGTCAGAGAATCATCAAGAAATAAGTAATAGCTGCCTTGATTCCTTCAGTGAGTCTCTAGCTTGCATGAAGTCTCTCACAGATTTGTTCTACATCTCTTTAGCCAAGGCCCCAGCCTAACTTCTGGAGTTTACTTCTCCCAAATCTGCCACTCATCCTCAAAAGTCTTGTTCTACTGCAGTAAGCAGCATAACCAGGCTTTACATATTCACTCCCTCCAATGACTTCTGCCTTTGCTGGGTAAATTTAAAAATATATCATCTGGCACCATGATGTACTCCCAGCTCTGACCAGAGGAGCCTAGAAAACATTTCACACTTCCAAAGATGAGTATCACACTGAAACTCTACACTGCTAACATCTGTACTGACATATATCACTGAATTGCAATGTGCCTATAACAGCTATTAGATACAATACAAAGACAGCTTTTATCACACAGGTATCAGAGATGTGCAGACAGCCCTTAGAAAAGATTGAAGTTACATACCAGAACTGAAAGAGCAACAAGCTTTCAATGTACATTCGTATCTTCTCTAGGACCCTATGTAAGTGGCAATGCAAACAAAATCACTCCCTACAAAAGTTCACAAAGATCAGAGATTACCCTCAGCTGCAATCTGCTGCTCTTCAGCTTGACCATCTTGCCGAAGCTCATTCTCCTCATTCTGGTCATTTGCATGTTGGTGATTGTTGTGGTGGATGTTTGGGTTATTGTTATTCTGGTGGTTATTGTTGTTGTCATTGTCATTGTTAGAGTTCTGATTGCTGACTAGGGCAGATGAGACACCAATTCCTGTGCCTGCACTTAGGCCCACACGAGCACAACCCTGAAAACAAAGAGCAACTATTAAGATTTGAAAACACAGATACATTATCTCAACAACGTATTCTAATGCCAACAGAAAAAGCGTTGTCAGTAGTATCCAGGACAGCAGAATATGCACGTGAGGAACAGGGAAATCGTTGCTAATACTTCCTTATGCTACACATTGCAGAGATCCATGTTAAGTTTGGCAACCCAGAAAACTTACACACTGTTAAACTCTCAATGAAAGGGAACTCTACGAAGCATATAATCTTACTTTATTAAATCATATTTCATTTGCTATGAGATCATACAACATCAATACGAATAGCAGATTATATAGTTTTCCCAGAACACTGTAGCCTCAAGACTAACAATCAAAGTAATAATCAAAGATTAACAATCAAAGTATTCTTTTACGTAGGCTATTTTCATTACATTGCAACATCTGTTACAAAGATTTGTGGTACAGTGTGGAAACAACATAAAGAAATAAAATTCCTAAGCTCTGAAAGCACTCCAACAGGGGAACAGTACCCCCATTTCACCCACTACAAAATCACAAAAATGTCTTAACTTTGTAAACAGATCCCTAAGCCTGAAAAAAAAAAATATAAAAAGCAGCAGCAAAATGAAGTAGCACCAGAGACCTCAACAGAAACACAAATCAATGTGAGTCTTATTTCCTGGTCACATATTCATACAAGATCATACCTTGCCACTGCTCCCATCTACAGAAGCAGCATTATTCTCCCTAACATATCATGATAATAGCAACTGCAAACCAAAGTCATTTAATTACCAAGCTATTTAATTAATTACAACTTTTGAAAGATTGCATAACAGCTGGAGCTTACCATATTTCCATTGAGCCGGCAACAATAAAAAGCAAAGCTGTTCCCTGACAGACTCACCTTAGGAGGTTCTCGGAACATCTGGTCCAGAGAAATAAATTCTAAGCTTGGCAGTAACTCAATGAACTGACTAAAAGAATCTAGCTTTATCGCATGGCATCGCACCAGGGTGAGGTCAACCAGTCTGGTCCACCTTGAATGATCTGTGGAAGAGAAGAGATGCATTTCCTGAAGGATTCCTATCTCACTTCTTTTTTCATTATATCCTTTTCAGATTTGAGAGTAGACATCTTCTGCATCTCCATTCTGACTGTTACCAGCATCATTCTGGTTCCAAACCAAGCATCATCTACTGTACTTATTAAGAAACAGAACAAGCAGTACTATAAGCAGAAAAACTCTAGTTTAGTATCACAGCAATTCACGTAACAGCTCTAAAATTTCAAAGGTGTGCAATACCTGTGATCCAATTATTTGGGTTATGTAGATGTGGGCAGTTGTAAATGACCAGATACTTGATGCAAGAAAAAACTTCATTTACAGCTTTCATACCAATATCTGTAATAATTCCTGGATTTTCAACCACATCAGCCAAGCCATACTTCACCAAGTCTCCATTCGTCATTTTACCTATGAAGAAGGTTGAAAACACAGCAGTAAATTTCAGAAACTTGCCTTTTATAGCATGATTTTCTAACTCCCTGTTTTAGTTCAATTTTGCAAAATGGATCAGATAGTACTTCAATTCAATAAAGCTAAGACTTTCTCAATTTCAGTAAGAGTTTCGGGAAGTGAAGAAAAACATATTTGGCTGTATGATATCACCAGCCTCAATATGGGTATGTTAATATTATTTTTAATCACTCTTAGAAAATTATTGAAAACACACCAACTTATTTAACCCTTGTTTTTGTCAAAAAATTTATGTACATAAAAAATGTCATACACTGTAATAAAAACTCATCCACATATCCTAGATGAAGAGTTTCAAACTGTGGAAATTCCAGTTCAGCCATCTTCAGAGCAGAAAAAACACCGTCTTTGGTCAAGGAAGGCTGGATCCGCACTTCATGCAACCTGAATGCAATTAAGAATTGTTCCTATTAAAAGGCATGCCAAAACACAATCGCCATAGAAACCACTCAAGAAAAAGCCTTCTCATAATAAAAATAAAATATTCTTTCATCAATGGCAGGATTAAGAGGGTATTTGTTGTATCTTTATGGCAATATTAGGCAGTTACACAGCAATATAGTTGTGAGACTAACAGCACCGCACTTTCCAGACATAGGTCTAAGAAAAAGGCTTATGACACAAAGTGCTTCAGAAATAGACATAACTCCAGTTATTTTAACCAAAGAATATTCCTGTTATGTAAAGTTTAAATGTTTATTCCTTCAGTTTTTGAAGTTTGTTCTGTTTCTTCACGTTCTTTAACTTCATTACTAAGATACTTATTTTGAGAAAGGAGAAGGGGGGAAAAGAAAGATCTAAAGGCCCATACCTTCGTGCAGCAGTTATGATGAGGTAGCCAAGATCCACTTCGAGTGCATTCTTGCAAGCTCCCAGAACTATAGTGTGCAAATTCCTAAAACCTCCTGGCAAAAAAAAAAACAAAACAAAAAACCCAAGTTATTTCACTTCAGTCACACATCACAACCTTAAGCCTTATACATTTCCACCAGTGTTGTCTTGACAAATGAATTAGCAAAACACATCTTTTTTAGCAAATAAATAAAACACATATTTGCGCCCAACTCCCCTCCAATCCTGCTAGTTCTACTCACCAGCAAATGCAACTGGAAGGTTAGCTTATCAGTCAACAGTTCATTGCAGTTAAAAGATCAAAACAATACTCAATACGGAGCCATATTTAGCACCATAACCATAGTTCCAAACTTGATACCTTTAAAATAATGATCAAGAAAGGATATGCTACAGACAAAAAAATGCTTCACATGCCTCCAGTATTTTGTAATATTTTTATTTATCTGTTTGTTTGTTTTAAGTTCAAGGGATAAGAAGTTTCATACCTGATCTCCAGCTATCTTCTACCACGTGCTGGATAAGTCCTCCAAGAAATGGAACACGAACCAGTTCTAAATGCTCCAAATTTCGAGCAGAAGCCAGGCCTGTCACTAGGGGAACATACTTCAAAGAATTTGTGGGTCCTACACAGAACAAATCAATATAGACAAAGAAGGTTGCTCACTTAACATCACTGAACGTATCACATTAAAGAATTTTAAAATGTCCACATATATCCATCTAGATCAGGAAGTCAACAGAACTACATAACACCAAATAATTTACAGGAGTGGGATACATTTCTACCCAACACCTTGAATAAAACAATGACTGTTTTCAGAATCCTGTGTTCTAAGATTTCCATTTACAGTTGGTGCCTATGCAGCTTTAATAGAATTAGATTTTCTACATGCTAAAACATCCCCTCCGTATATGAATCCCTCTTACCAGCACAGTTCCTCATGACAAAAGCACGTAAGCTGATACAAAGGAAATCTTTAAAAGGCTGTGGTTTGGTGAGTCTCACCCACTTCAAATAAAGGTGCCTCAGCATTGGGATACAAGGAATCTCAGGGACATTCACCCCTAATAATACATAAACAAAACAAACATTTTAAACTATAAACTCAAGGATAGATTTCTTCGGATTAACATTCTGGCTTTAAAAAGGAAGTCTTTTCTTTGCTATGTGGCATATGAAAAAAGCTGTAAACATTTTAAACATGACTTCTTCACCTTAGTCTGTCAACACGGTTTTTTAGAATTTGCCCTTTGGGCCTGCTATCATATATACAGCACCTAATATTTAAAAAATGCCACATGCCAAATTTCCTCTCTTAAAAAGAATTATAATCTTGCAGACTTTCAAAGCCTTTAAATTCACCTGTGTTGAAACCAACTACTTCACCATTACCACACTCACCTACTAAGTGCAAAGTCTGAATTTTAGCTCCTATAGGAATTTTCAGCTTGTTCTCAGGAGGAATTGGAAAAGCACCATTACGATTACGAAACTTCCCTAAAATGTGAACTTGTGGCATGTATGTCCAAATAGCTTCCACCAGCTCTAAATGAGAGGTCTCAACACCCTGGATAAAAGGAAGCAAAGCAAATGCTCTAACACCAGTTCAAGCAACAACACCCTCTTAACCACGTAAACTTCTCAATAACACACAATACATAATGCAATGTGTTATTTCACTTTTAATTTGTAGCCAGACCTGCCTTTTTAAAAGCAGAGGGATCAGAGTTTTAATTCATTTCTGGACTAAAGAGCACCTGTGATTCCCACTGGTGCGACTAAAAATAGTACTCAATTGCAAATATTGTCACAGTTAACTGTTACTCTGTACAGCCAGACCTGAATAAAAGCCTGGGTCTGAACACAAAGCCCTGTAAGCAATGAGTCCCTGCCACGTTTCTTCTGAAGGAGGTTCTCTCTTGAGTCCAACCACTCACCAGCAGATTTGGACAGGCCTGCAAAGCCTCTAAAACTCCAGGAATGCTGAAAGCTTCGTGGCCACGGACTCTGCGTCTTTCAAGATACCTGGGATGAAGACCATAAAGTTGTTCAATGTCTGGCATCTTCCTCAGCAGCGTTAGGAAACTGGAATCAGTGAAACCTAAGATGACAACAACAGATTTGGTATTTGTGTGACAGTAGACACCTAGCTGTAAAGGAAAAGCCAAATACATTGTTCTTTATATGGTAGTATAAATTCGACAATGTTGAAAGATATACTCAGTGAAGCAATAGCTTGTCTTCTACTTCGAGATTCTAGAAATCATGACCTACATCCTCTTCTGCCTTGAATTTTGCAGGCTTGCTATAGGTTTCCTTCAGTGGAGTTGCATGGTTACAGGGTTAAGTATACTTTCTCCCTTCTCAAATGAAGCACCTCTGTGGACTGTCAGGCTTTGCATCTCTATCTTTCCTGGAATTTCATTTATCATCAACTACATGGCTCAAAAATGCCCAGCTGGATCAGTTATATGTAGTTCATCACTATTCACCACAGCTCACAATCCTCAAAGAAATAAGACAGTTTCTTAAAGCAAAGGATTATTTTAATCTAACATAAGACAACACATACAAAGGATTTTAAACTAGTAAGTTACCTGTATTTACATCTATCTAAGATTAGGTCTAACCATCTACTTGATATTAGCCCTAATAAATCTGACTTTGCAGATCCTCCAACTTTCAGAATTCACTCATTTTATCTCTCTCCCCCAACAAATCCCAGCAGTGTAATTTATATCCAACAGAAATCCTAATACTCACAGGGTTGACCTAGGTTGCCAAATTTATCTATTGATCTGAAGATGGCTTGAGGTGTGACATCAAAACTTATTTATTCTTACATTGTTAAGTGTTGGCAGATGAGTTGCTCTCTCATTCCACTGTATTTTTTCCTGCCTGCATGCAAACAGCCTCTTCTTGGATTAACCCTTGGATTAACTCCCTTACAATAATCAGATAAACACAGATTGTATTTACAGATTGCTACAGAGAATCCCCATTTCTGCTACAGTAGTATCTAACGTATATATCTATACACACACAGAGATAAATTTTCCAAACCACGTACACAAGGAAGCCACCCAAATCTCACAAAAGTCAAAAGGAATTAAACATCTAACTCCTTTTACTGCTTTTGAAAATTTACCCTACATATGTCATTACAAATACCAGGATAGCACAGACAGTTTTGCTCAATACCACTTTAATGCCATATCTTGAATGAGTGCATTACTCACCAGTGGGCATGTATTCCCACCAGCGGCCTGCACATAGATCCACAACCTTCACTACTCGCAGATAAAGAGTGACTGCTTCCTTCAGCTTCCGGGACAGGCATTCCATGCACATGATATCCTGCAAGGGAAGGTACCTTTGGGAGAGGAAAAAACACCCCTCTGATTTATCAAAGGTGGATCCTTTTTGACTTTTTCCAAAGTAAAGAACATCCCAAGCATGACTACACAAATTCATGTATTTCTTACACCTAATAACATCAATTCAAAGAGAATTTTCACACCATACTCTAATTAAGTGTGAAATTTTGCTAAGCACAACGACTCACCAATTTTTTTACACTGAATATAGGATATTTAAGGTACAAATATAATATAAAAATGGAGAGATGCTTTAGTTCTCTAATAAATACTGCTGACCGAACCATTTGCCACAATAGTTTCTACATGGTTTAATGAAAGGTACTTTCACTTTCCAGTACATACTAGCATGCTCAATTTGCAAACATTTTGGAAAGCTACTGTTTTTAAAAAGCTTGTCAGTAACACATTATGTTTTGAATATAATAGGCTTAAGCCAACATCTTGGAGAAGGACTGTGCTGTAGGGAAGATTATATACTCACCCAAGTTCCCTTACGCACACTATGAGGCAGATGCAACAATTTCAAACCATGCACCTCAACTATGTACTACCTGAGATACATTTCTGCACTGAAATCAATATTTAAACACTTGTTACCATACACTGGTGAACAGAATTAAATCACTTATTTATTTCTTCTTCATTCTACCACTCATGACATTCACATAAATTAATTTTCAAAGTATCCAAATGAATTCTGGGACTGAAAAAAAACATTTACCACCCCTTTTTATCCAGTTTTTATCCACCAGTTCATGCATGGCACATCTACACTTTCTGAATACTAAGTGACACAAGCATCAGTGCAGGTAAATTGGGAATAAAATAGAAAACAATATAATAATAAACAATAAATCGACTTCCAACAAGCTGCTCACCTAAAGATGTGGCAAAGCACTTCATGAGAGAGTTGGTTCATGTAATCTTTTGGCTCATCAGCTTTGGTAGACTCAGAGCCTTCCCTGTTCACTGAGCATGGTTTCACATTTTTCCGCCGGGGACCCATATTTGCAACGATTTCTGATGAAAGGAAATGTTCACAATGTTATGCAAATTCAGTGCAACTGAAAGAGAAAAGGGACAGAGTAGAGGAGGACACACCAGTTAAGCTTTGTTTACTGAAAAAAACCCCAGCAAAATCTGCCAATAAAGATGTGCCCCTGTACAGCTGAATTGAGTTAACCAAGAAATAGAAAAACTCATCCAACAAGTTATAGTTTGCCTAGCACAGGAGGTCTCAGACATAACCTGACAATTACTAGATAAACTAGAAAGTTCCTCTAAGCTAAGGGAAATTGTCGAAGAGGAAGATCACCACAGTTTTCATCACAGATCAATTCTTCCATGTGAATAATATGTCTTCAGGATACCATCCACACACTAGTTGACCAAGACAAATCAGAGGAAAGCTGTGCAAAGACTACAGAGGTTACCAAGCAAATACCAACTAGACATATTCCGGTGAAAAATAAAGCCCAAAGCCTCTGTCTAGCAGAAAAATAAATAATTTCCCTTTTAGAAAAAACAGGCTCCTACTGATCATTCCCCGAAAATGCCCTATTAAACGTCCTCAAACTAGCTCTTCTTAGAGGTTAGAATACCAAATAAAATATTCAGGTTGCTTAGTTAAAGATCAAAGCTCCAGAAAAACGGAAAGACCTTGCCTCAGCAGCAACGTGCAGGATATCCTCTCCTCTTTCCCCTTACTGAATTAATGTGTTCGTGTCTACATTGTTCCTGCAGTACAAATACAGACACAGGAGGACTGAAATAACAATAATATGTTTCATTTAAAAACATACTAATTGATTACAAGTAGTAACAAACAAGTAACTAAAATAAATATTAACTTAATGTTAACATTAGTATAACTGAATTAACACCTCATGCAGATGAACCGCATGAGAAACGTCTTTACTGCTATTTAGCTGAGGAATGCTTTCTAGTAAGTAGGGTAAAGCATCATTAACTCAGTAAACCTGTTTAACAGGTTGAATACCAAAATTCAGTGGATGAGAAGAAAGAACTCTAAAAAAAAAAAGACAGATTTTTGGAAAACTTATCAGAGATGTGTCTGTTACTGCACTCACTGTGATGTAAATATACCACAGTGTTTGCTTCACATTATGGGAAGTGGCAACTGGGAAGACAAAGTACCTCACAGGAATGAAAAAGAAAAATTTTGCCTTCTCCAGCACGAAGTATTTATATACTAGCACAAAATTTGTAATAGTGATAGCTTCACTATGATCTAATTGTTGAAAAACATGTGCTTTCATACATTTTTGTATGCATTTTAAATTATCAAAGGTATGTTGTAATGATTAATTTTATTTAAAATGTTATTATAAAAATATTAAAATAACTAAATTAGCACCTTCTGCCCATCAATAGCATGAAACACGTCTCTACTCCTTTGGATTGGCTGGGACTTTTCCAGCGAAAGCTAGACACCGAGTTTGCTGCCTGCACACATACTACTCTTCCTTTTGGCGCACACTGGAAGGGTTTACTATTATGTTCGTAATACTGCACTGTAATGTTGTTCAACTTCATGAAGCCCAAAATTGACTTCAAACTACTTATGAGATTGCACTCTGATGAAAGTAAGCATTTCACGGATTCCCAGTGAATGTCACCTGATGACTCAATTTGAACAGAGGGCAGGATACAATGTAAAAAATTCTAGACTGATGCAGACACATGGAGTACAATACAGCAGTATTTAAAGGACAGCAATAAAAGGACTGTGATATAAAGTAAGAGAAAGATATTAACAAAGAAACCAGCATATAGGGAAAATGTCTGAAAGAATACTGTAAGATTTAAATGCAATGAGCACAGCCTGCCCTCTGAGTTTGGACTGTAGCTTAGTTTGTCTCCTACCATTAACTAAAGGGGAAAAAAAATGACCTAGCCTCTTATGAGGCAGCAGTTTCTGCAAAATACATGCTTCTCTTGACGCTACTTTGAGCTAGCGCATGCAGCTTTAACATCTCATTCTACATTAGGAAGCTGACCCCATTTAAATAAAAACCCAAACCTTCAGATATTTAATAAACCTGACAAAACAGCATTTTGCTCTCCCCAACTCAATTAATTCACAAGAGTCTTGGTACAAAACAAGAACTCGATCTGTTATCTTTTTGATTAATAACTACTATACTGAACCTAAAAAGCTTTAAAAGCCACGGGGAGACCCACACCACCCCACAGAAACGGCCACTTTAAAGCAAATTTGGGAGAAGATAGCTAGGGACGGTCTGGCGAGTGCTAGTTTAAGAGGCGTGTTTCCTTATGGGGAGGAAAAAAAAAAAAAAGGAACAAGTTTATTTTGCTTAGATAAGCGATATAAAAGCAGGTTTTCCCACAGCCCTCTTCGCTGCAGCCGGCCCAAACGCCGCCGTTCCCTCAGCGAAGGGGGGTGGGGGAAGTGGGGGATGCAGCCGCCCCTAACGCGGAATCTCAGGGCCTCCCCTCTCCCCCGCAGCAGCAGGAAGGACAGCAGTTTTCCTCAGGGCCTGTCACACCGGGGAACGGCCCTCACCAGCCCCAGACCGGGCTGCCCCGAGGCCCCGGTGCCGGACAACGACAGCCCCAGCCGGCGAAGGGGGACAGCGCACCGCTCCGCCCCACCAGGCCTACCCGCCGCAAGAGGACGGGAGGCGGCAGCCTCCGGCTCACCGAGCTCCCCCGTACCCCCGCCGGCTCAGCCCCCTCGCCGCCAGCCCGTCGCTCCCTACCTGTCCCTCAGCGCCGCCCTGTTATTGTGGCCGCGGGGGAGGGCCAACCCCGGCAGCCGCTTCCTCCACCTCCCCTTCCGCCAGCGTCGCCGCGCTTCCGGTCCCACTTCCGGCGCAGATCGGGGACGGGAGCGGGGACGCCACGCCGCCATCTTGAGGGCAGAGAGGGGCGGGGCTTTACTGCCGACATCTTGAGTGCGGCGTCGCGTCCGCCATCTTCAATGCGTCGCTCAGGGGGCTGCCATATCGGTGGTGGCTACAGTGCAGCCGCGGCGGCCGCTCGCCGCCCACGGTGGAGGTCCCCGCGCGACCTGCCAAGGTCACGGCCGTCCTGCTCTCACCTCCCCCTGCGGCAGCTGGCAGGACGTGTGTCCGCCGACCCAGTGAGCAGGCAGAGATCCCCAGGTCAGAATCCTGAGAGCATTAAATGCCTTCTGAGGTATAGGGACATAAATTCGGTATTTTGAAAAGAGAAGGAACTGAGGAAATCCTGAAAGATTGGTGAGTTCAGGCAGGACAACAGCAAGCACATGTGTGTGGCAGTGTAGCCTTGAGGTGTGGATTAAAACAGCTCACAGGCCACAGTGGGACTCCGAGCTCACTTTGCACACATATGGAGAGGAGTGTAATTTACAAAAATTATACCCCTCCCAATGGAGGACAAGCCTTACAAGAAACAGTGCAAGTGCAGCAGTGACCTGACCTGAGCTGGTTTTGGTGCCCAATAACTCCGTGCAACACGGCACCTCTCCTGCCTTGAGTGACCGCCATAACAGATGGAGCCCAATGTCGTGGACTAAATGAACTCAATGGACATTTTGTGGATATTTGTGGACATTTTACAGGGGTGGTCCATAGACCAAGGGAATGTTACATGTGTATTATATGACAGGATGGGAAGGGTGGTGGTGGGTAACAATGTATTGGATACTGTGAGACCTGAGCATGATGTAAATGGCATGGAATAATGTGTGGAGAATGTGCTCGTTTTGGCTGGCATACAGTTAATTTTCTTCATAGTAGCTAGTATGGGGCTATATTTTGGATTTGTGCCACTGATGCTATTGCTGAACGTAGAACAGTTGGTAACAGCTGTGCAAAACAGGGACAGACCCTCTTCTGGGCAATCAGTGTGGATTTTAGATGTGTCAGCAGCAGCATCCAAAAAATCTAGATCCCAAAAGATGAGGAAAGTAGGCAAGTGAGGCCTCCTCTGAACAGAAAACAAGAAAAGGGAAACAGTAGTTGATTCAATAGCAGGATTCAAGTCGGGCACATGCATTTAGTGGCAATAAGAGAAGATTGCAAGAAAGACACAAGAGAGACTGAATTAAGGAATTTGGGCAGGGCGGTTTGGTTTAACTGTCATTTAAACTTGTGTGTAAACAGTCATGAATGGTTAGGTGGTTACAAGATAGACAGCAGAAACCAAAAACACCCTCTTTTTTTCTTAACAGAAAACCAGTAACTTATCACATAGATCAGTTATACGTGGATCTTTGAAGGTAGTTTGATGGTTCTATTTCCTTCTCTTTCCACTGCTACATATGAGAAAGTTTAGAGTTTGAGGCACTTGAGGATATCTAAACTAAAAACCAAAGCAAAACAATGAGAAACTAGAGATGCTGAGCAGCAATCAATAAAAATACTGTTCCGTTCTTGATCAAATTTGAAATGAAATAGGACACTGCATTACATATAGCACACTACTGAGAAGTTTACGAAGTTAAGAGGCTGTTGTTTCTTAAACTAATATTAGAGCATTGGCTTTGCTTCCTTTTATCCAGGGTGTTAGAGGCCTCTCATTTAGAGCTGGCAGAAGCTATTTGGACATACATACTATAAGTTTATGTTTTAGGTAGGTTTCATAATCTTATTTGTGTAACACAAGTATTATTGAATCAAAGTCCTGAGGGAATTAATGTGTTCTTTTATGCTTTAAAGAAAAAAGTCTACAACTCACAGACTCTCAATACTTACCAGTCTCCCAAAGAGATGTTCCTAAGCTTTAATCTTCTGAGACAATGAATACTCTCCATCCCAACTGATGACAAAATTATGCACTAACTACACATGAAGTGGCTTGCAAAAAATCATCATTTCAAAATGTAAAGCTTCTAAGGGAACAACTTATTAAGTACCCATCTAGCTCCAAACAGAAACTTCAAGCTGAGAAAATCTTCTAAACCCAACACATTTACTGTATCTATAACTCCTCATTAACAATTTATATATCACTTTTCTTGTATCTGCTCCTACCCCATCAACATAATTCTTAGAAAATATCTTAGCATACCCAAAACCCCAACATACCATTATTTTCTTCCAAGAAGAGTCTTTCTCTCCATATTTATAAGAAAACTGTGCCTAATGTGTATCACCTTCATCACTGAGTAAGCAGTTAGTATTTTGCTCCTCTCTCCGCAGCAGATACCTGATAAAAGTGAATCAAAGGGATTCTGACATACATGGTTCCTCTTACATGTCAGTAGTATATTTCCCAAGGTTTAAATATCTAACCTCACATTTTTGTGTCTTTTTCACATAGAAATATTCTCTTCTGACAAGGTTAAACGTTGAGAGAATGAGTTCTATTTTCTGATATGCACATGTCCCTCTTCACCCTGAAAAAGCTCAAGAACATTTTATAAAAACTTTGGGATTACCATGGCACTGATACTGTAAAAATATTTACTTCTTATTGCTAATACTTGCTGTCGTCTGCCTGTTTCACTGAAATGCCACCATACTGTTTGTATCCACACCTGGATGTTACAACTCACATGTGCACTGGCCATGTGTTTGGTCATGAGACATACTTTAAATATAGAGGATTCTGGGACTACATGTCTCATCCTTTTAGGGAAGGTGGTCTCAGCTTGGACAATTACATACCTGTCTGCAATAGTATGAAGTTACCAGATCCATAGTGCTCTTGACAGTCATGGAAGTTTAAAAGCCATGAAATAACTTCTCACTAATTCTTTAATTATGGAAGGATTTTATGGAAGAAAATGATGCGTGCATTTGTAAAACAAATTTGGTGCGGTGAACTTGAAGTAAGTTCATTCACAGGAGAAAGTACCTCTCTAGTGGCACATGGACCCTTCTGAATAATATTTACAGTTTCATAAATGGGAAGTCCATCTGCTGCCAAGGTATTTTGGTTGCACTGAGTGGAACTATCTTATCTTCCCTGAGTATAAGCCACCCAGGGCTGACTTCTGTTGACCTGGCTGATGGAAGCTGTTGTGATTTCCTCCAGCAAGAAAGAGACAGTTTAGCTGCCCAGGGAGCATGTTCAGAATAGCCACCTAACATCCTTTGGTTGCTCGAAAACATGGAGGCATTGCTTGGCTGTTTAATTTCACACAAGTTACAAGAGTTATCCGGTTTTGTCAGTTCGTGGGAGGATTATAGGGAGTCCTTTGTGGCAGAATGTGCTGGTGGCATTGAGAGGTGCAGTCTGCTAACAGTCACCAATGCACCTCTCCTCTCCTTTAAGAGGGTGCAGAGTCTGTTAAAACAACAGGCCTAAGAGGCTGTGCTGCAAGACAGAGTTCAAAAATAAAAACAGCCTCCAGAAATACAATAAATTCTTAGTAAGGTTGTCATGGTTTAACCCCAGCCAGCAGCCAAGCACCACACAGCCACTCCCTCATCTCCCTCACAGTGGGATGGGGGAGAGAATTAGAAGGGTAAAAGTGAGAAAACTCGTGGGCTGATAAAGACAGTTTAATAGGTAAAGCAAAAGCTGTGCGCACAAGCAAAGCAAACCAAGAAATTCATTCACTACTTCCCATTGGCAGCCAGGTGTTCAGCCATCTCCAGGAAAGCAGGGCTCCATCACATGTAACTTGGGAAGACAAACGCCATGATTCTGAATATCCCCCCCCTTCCTTCTTCTTCCCTCAGCTTTATATGCTGAGCATGATGTCCTATGGTCTGGAATATCCCTTGGGTCAGTCAGGGTCAGCTGTCCTGGCTGTGTCCCCTCCCCAGCCTCCCATGCACTCCCAGGCTCCTCGCTGGTGGTGTGGGGTGAGAAGCAGAAAAGGCCTCGACTCTGTGTAAGCACTGCTGAGCAGTAACGAAAACATCTCTGCGTTATCAACACTGACAGTTGACAGTTTTTAACCAGCACAAATCCAAAACATAGCCCCATACCAGCTACCATGAAGAAAATCAACTCCATCCCAGCCAAAACCAGCACAAAGGTATCTTACAAAAAATCAAATAGTACAGCATCTCAGTGTCTGCACTTTTTCCTCAGGCAGGCATGGGGTGAAAGGCAATGGGTACAGGGGTGATATTCTGTTATTTCACAGATTTACAAAAGGAGCAAAGGACACTGTGTCCTCCCTTGAGGTTCTGAATTTTTTTCCTGCTCAGACAGGAAAGCTGCAATAAGCACTGGATTCAGAAGGGAGCTATAGTTAAATATATGTTTGGAGTTGAGAGGTGGAAAGAAATTCGCAGCCCCCTGCTTCAGGTCAGTTAGGGTTAGGATTGGGGTAGGGAGCTGAGGGCCTTCAAAGCTGGAATTAAACTGGGGTCCTACTCATTGTGGGAGACAGGTGAGAGCTGGGGCCACCATGAGCTATAATACAACACTTTTGGGAGCAGGGAGGAAACTCCCCTGTTTTGTCATTCCTCTGTTTGGAAGGGTGTGAGTCCTTCCCTATCAAAATCCTTAAGCCCTCCTGTAAAGTCATGCTGAAGTGTAGTCTATGGAAGTAAATTCAGTCAGCGGCGAGGCCAGCAGAGGCGACGGTGAGTAGGCGGCCGAGCGCTAGATTGAGGCGAACTGAGGGGTTCCCGAGGCCCAGGAGCAGCGGGGCAGAGCGGGCCGACCCGTCCGGAGCCGGCGCCGCCCGTGAGAGAGGCTGACGTGGCAGGGGCCTTGCCAGGGGCAACCGCGGGAGACTTGAACGGCCCCGAGGAGCGCGGCGAGCAGGACGGGCAAACAGGGCGTGGCGCGGCAGTTTGCAAGGCAGTTCGTGTGGGCGGGGGGCAGCCCTTCTCTCCCTCTTCTGAGCTAGAGAAGGCTACTCAAGTGGGGGCATCGGCCCAGAGGGAGACCCAGGTATGGTTGCCAC
>JAVJGG010000043.1:9054702-9093734 GCA_035590195.1 Aviceda cuculoides | reverse complement strand
TCCTTGACTTAGTCTAAACACTGCTTAGCAACAACTGAAAACATCAGTGTGTTATCAACATTCTTCTCATACTGAACCCAAAACATAACACAATACCAGCTACTAGGAAGAAAATTAACTCTATCCCAGCCAAAACCAGGACAAAGGGAAAGACAATTTTTTTAGATCTTTTCAGTTTTTCAGTTTTTAAATATGTATCTCTGTATGTTTGCTTGTGTCTCAATAGTTTAACACACCTCATGTCCCACAGAATTGAAAAAATAGCCCTTTATGGACAGTTGATAAGTTAATTCATGTAATTCATGGTGTATATAACTTGCAAACAAAGCTTTGCATTAGTAGAAATTGTCCAAACTGTCAAAGCTGTAATACAGAAGTTGAAAATCTTGTTACATGCTTATGAGTTGTCCAAGAAAAGGTAGATGCACAGTTTGGATTACTATTTGAATTTGACCATGCCTTCGAGTGATTCTTGAGGAAGATTGTTACTGTCTCAGTTTCCCAATTCCTCAAGGAACTGAATCCCAGAACCCAACTGTTATCAGACTTCAGTTGTTTTGATTATGATCCACTTATCTTCTGCAAAACAGAGAGGAAATTTTGCTGCTTTAATGATTTTTGCAAGGAAATCTGTAATATTTGAAACTGAGGAAAAGGGAAGAAAGCAGCCGAAAATCTATATGTGGAATTTGTTCAGGTGCTAGTCCAAAAAACCGAAAGTCATCAGGTACATTAGCACAAGTAAGGATGGTAAGTTTGAATAAGTGTTCTCTGAAGAATATCAGAGTTCATTTCATTTCAATTCACTTTAGTATCAGTCTATTTTGTTTTACATTGATGGTTGCCTCAGTTGAATTGGAGAAAAAGAAGTGAGACAATGATTGTTGTTGTAGTGATAGGTGAAGTATGAAAGCCTAAACAGAACAGGAGAAAACTAGAGGTAATGAGATCCACGCCACAGAGAATGGTTGGAATAGTCTTTTTGGGAAAGATTCCTAGGCAAGTCTGTCTGTCTCACATTTCTTGACAATCATAATGACTTTTTGTTTTGTTTTGTTTTTTGTGACATACATATTTTTCTTCATGTGGCTTGTTGAACTTAGAAGAGGACCTTCTCTTTTAAGTAAATATGTAGAATCCTATAACCATTTTTTCTTTTGAAAAATTTGTATTTCCTCAGTCCCCAGTTTCTTTTCCTGCTCCTTGGTTCATATACTATATGTGTGTTGATTGTTACTTATTACTGAAATACATAGCTTTTGTACTCTGATATTCTGCATAGTAATTTTTAAAGCTTTGGGGAGGGAGGGCAACATGTCTGTTTAAACAGAGCATGTGGGAGTCTGCATGTTTTGTGCAAAAGTAATGGGATAGCATTCCAATCTCCTTTACTGTTAAAGGTGTCTAATTTGATAGGAAAAAAATTTTTTTTCTATCTTTTTCTAAGCTTACATATAATATGATCAAAGTTAATTTAGCACCGTATCTTTGTTGTTTACCCATTCCGTTAGCACAAGACCTGCTTTTGGTCCTCTCTCATGTATTTTTTTATATTGGAGCCAGGTGAAGAATGTTCCAAAGCAAGAGATTACCATGAAAATGCAAATTCAATAAAAACTTAAGGTTTTGAGATGCCTTCTTCTGACACATGGCTGAAAGGAAGAGTGCTAAGTGTTGAGAACTTCATTGGCATTTTGATGGTGACATTTTTTTTTACCAGTTCCCTTTGCAGCCACAAGTTACAGAGTCTTATGGAGTATGACCTTACGATCTTAAGATCAAATAGTTGCAGGTGTCTTCTGCTTACATTCTCTAACTTGTGACACTAAACACCTGTTTTTTCCAAATACTTAGTATTATTAAAAGATTCAGAACACCAAATAACTGTAGTAACTAGAAACACTCAACAAGCATGAGATGACCTTTGAGCTATTTAGTGTAAACAGCCTGAGCAGTATCACACTGGTTTCAGAGCAGGGTTAGAATGCAGCTCTCCAGGCTGACCAGACACTGATACACCATAATGAAGCCAGCTGAATGTGAATTATATTCCATTATAATTCACCAGTCAGTCACCTGGTATTATCTTCAATCCAGAGACGTGGGGTTCTGGTCTGATCTAAAGAATGATTTATGCAATAGCAACTGTAGAGCACAGCTGGCAATTTTTCATCTTGCCCTTGATGTCTTTAAGAAGGTAATTGCTAGTGTAGGAGTTAGGAGTCCTGGATGTTGATTCTGGCTCACCCATATATGTCTGATATGTAAGAGGCTTTGATCAAAGTGGCTACATTCCCTCTCAACAGTTTGCTTTCCAGGTCAATCTCTGAGGTGTTAGGGGCAGGGTCCATTTCTTATATTGGGCATGTGGAGCACCAGTGCTCTTCATCTGCTGTACTTACATGCTAAAACAATGACAGCAAAACAGTATCAGAAAATGACAGTAACAACAGTATCAGAAAATGCAGTGCAGGCTTTATGGACAAGTGAAATAGCTTTATTATAGCACTGGCATTTTCTTTTTCGGGAATCCAACCCATCTGATTTTCAGGCCTGTGTTTCATTACCTCTTGTCATAGAAGTGAAAAAGAAAATGTCATAAGACCTTACTGCAAAAGCCCTTCCTTCTCCTCCACATATAAATAGATACATCAATGATATACGATTACCTTTCCAGTGCAGAGTTTTGAAAACTCTAATCCTCAATGAGTGCAAGGAGATCTGTTCTATTTTTCCATTCAATGCCAATATCTGGCTACCTCTGTTTTATTTTCTAGCAAACAGGATCTGAGGATGTTTCATCATCTCACTCAAGCTGCGCACAATTTTCCTTCCCCGTATTCCTCTGTCATTGCTCCATCACACAAACTTGACTGTCCAGATTGTCCAGCCACTTCAGCATTTTCTTCAGATGTCATTTACAACAATTTGCAAATCATGTTCTTTGCTCTGGTGTGTGGCAAAAGCTGGTATGCTTTCTCAGCGTTATCTGCAGCTATGGGCCAGCACATGATGCTAGCAGGAGCTGATAAAAAGCACAAGCACTCCATGTGGAAAGTGTTGCTCTCCAGCTGCTCTTGTCTACCATTTCATGTCAGAAATTATCAGAAACAAATTGGAGTCGCAGGGGTCTGTGGTAGATGCAGGGGTCTGTGGTGGACTATTTCAGACCTCTAACTTACAGGGCTTTCAGTCACCTTTGTGGATGTGCATTGGCTGTATAGGAAACTTAGTATATTAAGTTTGGTCCACAAACACAGTCAGTTAAATATCTCAATAACTAAAGCAGATGGTATGAATATGCACTTAGGCTATAAAAAGCCAAGCTGGACAGCAGAAAATACCCCCAAATTATCTGCTGGATTTTCTGACATCATGATGAAACATCAGAGTTTGGCTTTGTTTTCTCAGTTTGATCTTTGCTTTCTCATTTTGATCTTTCTCAGTCAAGACACATTCAGGGCAAGATGACCTGTTGTGAGAATTCTTTTGGGTTGACTGTCCAGAGCCACAAGCCTTCGAGCTATGAGAAACTTTTACAATCTTACCTTGCTTATTTGCATTCCTACTGCCTAATTGCTGGGTCCTGGTTTCCAGATAAACAGAATTCATGATAGTGGTGGCTTTAGTCTGTCTCCTAGGATAGACAGAAGAATTTTCTGCCAACGTCCTCCATTAATCTCTCTCATTCAATACTAAGAGAATTAGATTCCTTACCTTTCTTAGCTTGTCTCTTTTAACAGAAAACAACTCCAGCTGAAGAGCAGCAACATTCCATACTGGCAGACTTTTTGCTGCCACTGATTTATCTTTAGTTGCAGTACCAGCCTACATCCTCATGCTTTATACATGTCCTAATCCAAAAGATAATAGTCAGAGCCATCTGACTAGCCTCTTTCACCAGCCCATGCACACAGCCCTTAAGTCTTGCTGTTCTTGTGCTAGAGGTCATGAGCTTGTGGTTCTAACCAACAGTTTCTTATTAGCTTAATAAAGATTTACAGTTTATGTCTTTATGAGCAACATATCTAATTAATGCTGGAGGTACTAATGTGAGCAGTCTAGCTAAAGAAGAAACTAAAAGTGCATTGAAAGTATCTGAATAGGCTGGTGACCCAATGGAGGATTTTTATCGCAATGCTTTTCTAGTCAGCTGTTTTACCTGTAACTTCATGACATGACAACTTCACTAAACTCTGGTAGATTTTTAAAAGATACTTCAGTGGTATGTAATGTCCCTATCTTTGGCCAGAGAAGAATAGAAAAAACTCTAATGCCAGTTTACTTCAGTATTTTCATAATATATGCCACCATTCTAGTGTTCTCCATCATTTATTCACAGAAGTTCATGCTGGGTTGAAAGAGAGTGGGAAGATAACCATATAAACCACTAAAAAGTTCAACATGACTTTGTTTGTCTTAGAATTACAAGGATTTCCAGCCTCTTTATTTCATACAGAAGAGAAGAGAAGAGAAAAATGCCGCCTGTACCTAACCCATTATTAGTGTTTCAGTCAGCCTGCAGGATTCTTGAGTACATGGCTTAGCCGAATGCACGGAGTCTTCTCCGCCAAGCAATCACGGGAAAAGAAAGAAGACAGCATGGTCAATGTGCGTTTCACTACAGATTTTTTCAGCTAACAGATGCGTCCTTAGGAATTGGCAAAGATTATATTGTTCTGGTTTATGCACTAAAGTAAACCTGAGACAATAACGAGGAGAAGGAATGGACAAGTGCTCTCCAGCTTCCTGGTTTAAAATCTTCCCTGAGCTTTTTTCTCCTGAAGGTTTTCTCTCATTTTTCCTAAGATTTGTAGTATTTGTTACATTTCACCTTTAACTTCCCTTGTTGTGGTAATGTATTTTACCTTCCATAAAAAATAATCCTCTTTGACTTGAATTCCATTGCTTCTCAGCATTTGATATATTCATCTCCAGTATTGTCTATCTACCTTCTGTCTTCCCTTTCCCTTTTGGGGGTCAAGGTGGGGGCTGATAGAGAGGAAGAGATGAACAAAATAGATCTTATGGGATGTTAAACTCTAGTCTATGTGTTTTGATCTCTGGTAGATTCCTGTGTCATGTTAAAACATTGTTCATTGGTTCTGTTTGATATTCACCTATCTGCCCATGGTGCTGTCACTGCCACCATCTGAAAATGCTTGAACATGACAACTTTCATCATCTGTGATTTGTTGCATCCATTCTTCACTAATGTAGAAGGAAGGTCTGCTTTCCAAAGCAATCATGAGTGTAAATTACATTTGAAAATGTGCCATTCTGACAACTTGCTTCAACAGTTGGGACAGTCTCATGAAGAAATTATTTTAAACATATCCATCAGAACATAGTTCATAGTAATGTAAACTTCCCACAGTCAGAAAATGTTAGTGATGGAGGGACTAAATAAAGAAATATATGTGATAGAAACCTGGTTACTGTCTGTTGAGGCTCTCTTTTTTAAACTATGAAATGAACATTTGGTTTCATGTAAATGGCCTTTATTAACTAAGCCTTTGTTAACAGAGTTAACAAAGAAGATGAATGTAAATGTGATCTGTTCTGCCAGCTTTTCTGGAATAACATCAGTAAGTTGGCATTGTAGGGAACTACAATGCTTGCTCTTAATGAACTGTGTTTTTTCTGTTTCCTGAAGAGCATGGCCCCTGGAGATGAGCCCCTCCACCACTTCTCCCTATCCACACCATACATAAAGTCTGAGTTTATTAAGAGAAATACACCAAGCAGTAACAGTCTGGGAGGTACCATGAAGAAAGTGACCACAATCCTCGCTCTAGGAGCTTTATGTTCCTCACATGCTTGTGTGATCTGGCATTCAGAGCAGTAGTCAGTCCTTTGACATGTGAAGATGCTAATTAAACCTGCCTTCAGTTACAAAGAGAAGGGAGCTGTGGTCTACGCAGAAACTCTTCATCCATCTTCATTAGTCTCAATGTTTAAGTTTCTGATTTTATCCTGCCACTTGGCTAAGACTGTTGTTCTAAACTGATAACCTCAACAGAACGTCAAAGTGAGTATCTTCTGCTTACGCATCACCTAGAAAACAACATACCCATTTTCTCCTTTCTGAAAGAAGGGGATTAAAGCCAAGGTCACAGGTAGCCTCCCATCAGTTTCAGTGGCCTTTGAATGATCCAGAGTGTTGAGCAGGTTTTTGATGTAGTAAGAGCACCACTGTCCCTTAGAAAGGAGTCTGAAGCCTCCCACAGTGAAGAGTAAACACCACTCCATCCCAAAAACAGTCCCTAGGCTCCTGTTCTGCTATCTGTGGTTTCACGGGACACACCAGTGACTGGGAAAAGCATATAATAATGTTAAAAAAATCCACCTGGCCAAGATTTACATAACACTCAGTAGCTACTGCTATTTTGCCCTGAAATACAATGCATTAGGGAACTGTACCATTAGGAAAAAGAAGTCCCATGTTAAATACACTCATTATTTAGTACCATTTGACATAGAAAGGCAGAGTAATTACTTTTTATGGTGTTTGCTTGGTTGGAAAATAACACTTTATTTATGTACTTAATCTAGCATTTCATTAATCCTCAATTTTTCCCTTCATTTTTTGTTGTTTTCAGCTTTATCATTCTTCCAGATGTTCCAGATGTACTGAGTGTAATAGGCAATTAGCATAAAAATAGTTCAGCCAGTTCGTGTTAAATATCAAACTATAGACTAGCGTTACATCAGTGTGTACTAGCAAATTAAACTGAGCCTCTCTCATCCAGAGGCCAGCTAGTTGAGTCTAGTCACATCCCTACTACAAAATTATTTTAGCTTCCAAACAAGGTGCCTTCATGCAGTTTCCTGTTTGGGAATGGTCCCTAGCCTCCCAAGATTTGCCTGAGAACTGTTGGGAAGAATTTCAATCCAAGACAGGATCATGGCAGGGCCTTGCTAACAATTTCAAAGTAAAGATGATGGTGTTCCAGTGCTCACAGCTGTGTCCTGGCACTGTTTAATTCCTTGGTAAAAAAGTAGCCTGTGAAAGATTCTTTCTTTGGTTGGTAATCAGCATCACAAAGTCCAACAGCCTCTTCTCCTCTACAGGGAATGAGGGTGATGTTCTCACCTCTGCCAGGAGAAAAAGCACATACTAACGCTGTGGACCAACAAATCCTTTTGGTCCTTCCATTACAGAATGCAGTCTGCCTGATGCTACAGCAACATTCAGCCAGCAGTGGAATGGCTAGGCTTTTTTCTGTCTTGCCTTCAAAGGCAAGGACATGAGCTTCTTTCCTCATTTTCCATTCTTTTGAAGTACAAGTCTTACTCTAGCCCAACTAAAGTATCAGACAGAAATGATATCCACGTTCCAGTTCCAAAATTTTCTTCATGTGTAAACCCTGTAAAGTCAGTCATTCGTAAGTTTTAATTCTGGGAAAATGTATTCTGTTAACTGACTATTCAAGTGTAAAAGACATAAACTAGCTTAATAATGAAGATAATAAGGTTGTAAGAGCAGAACAGAAATTTCTTCAGGTCTGAAAGCTGCCAATTTATCAGATCGAAGAGAATCATTAATGATCACATTTAAATCACAGGATTTAACAGAGACACTGCTATGAAGCTTACACAGTCTTACTATTTACCAGATTTGTTTCATTTGAAGGAAAAGAAGAGCCACATTGTAGGGTAAATTACAGTAACATGAGGCCATCTAGTGGAAGACAACTTTTGTCTTCGAGGCTTTGTTTCTTTTACCTCTGGCCCTAGCTCCTGCTCTACAATTATTTTCTGTAACTTGTGAAATCTCATTTGTGAATAATGGATGCAATAAACTTATTCTCTAGAAAGGTCACCACGGACAAAAAAGAGTCAACGTTTATTTTAATAAACATGCAGACTAAGTAGCTAAGCAACATATATGAATCAAAATTGTACAAAGTTAGCAGAAAAATGAGCATTTAAAATTTAGCTACAAAACTGGAAGAGTCAAAGCACTGCCTAGGAAAGCTGAAGCCTTTGGCGGGGGTGGGGGGAAGTATCTGCAAAAGTTTCTGGGTAAATGAAAGAAAACACTTCACCAACAAGCAAAACGGAGGCAATGACTGCACTGACTTGTGTCCACTAAGATCAGGTGGCATTGTCAGAAGATTTGAACTTAAACTGTGGAGACAAATCTATAATGAAGGGTTCATGTGAAAACCAACTTGCTACAGAAACGGGAATGCTCCTGAGAATCCCGAGAAAGTGCTTTGCAGGGAGGACAGAAGTGTCAATCCCAATACTCTGGAGCAGAGAGAAGCAGCAAATGACAGAGCACAGCTGAAAAGCCTACTTTGTGCCTTGTTCACCATCATCAGAACAGGCAGGATGAATGAAATTAAGAGCTTGTGATACGGCAGTGTAAAGCTGTTCTCAGCACTCTTCTCTGTCATGCAGAATTCATTCAGCATGCCCCTGCTTGCTTCATATGTAAGGCACCTCTACTTCTCCTGCAAAGGAAAGGAAGGACATAGACACTGCAGACAGTAAGCATAACGTCATGCACTAAAATCTCTCTGAAGTTCTCAGCTAACAACTTGCTAACAGAGAAGACACTATAAACATTTGTAGCAGACAAGAAGGGATTGATCTGTAAAGAATTTTCTTTTAAAAATTACATATTTTACCCATAAAAAGCAAGGTATTTCTGGTACCACTTTTGAATTCTTATATGACCTGACTTGGGTCTAGATGCCTTGTTAGCCCTGTGTTGCTCATTGGACTCTTCTCTTTACTGTCCAACTTCTATGGTTTCTGCTAGAATAGAAAGTTGCTCACACAAATATCAAGCTTATTTGTTTAGATCAATTGGACCATATGGTGGGAGAAACAATTCATCTATAAAGATTAAACAAAGAAGCAGAGGAGTAGCAACCCTGAAAATAAATGACAGCAGTTAGGTGGAATGGAAATACCAGCTAATCTCAGATTTTGGTTTATTCAGGAGGAGTTATGTAGTATTGTACTTACAAGACTGCTTTGCAGAAAGAACATTTGTTGTTATATGTTTTCCCGTCAGAGCCACAAAAAGGTTGATAGAGTCTCTCGCAGTAAATAGGTCTTCCTCTCTCTAACCTCTTGTATTCACTGCAGTCTACCTGCAACTAGAGTATCATTTTTATCTGAATCCATCTTTCTCACATTCTACATTAATCTACAGAAATAATGAATATATGAAATTTTTGGATGAGCCTGTCAGCTACTCGAGAGCAGCACAGTCAATAGGGGTCCACCATCTATATTAGCTGAGCCTAAGCCTGAAAAAAGAAATGTCCCTTCTGACAGAGATTTGTGTGATGCTACTCATGTCAGGTACTGAGCACCTTTAGAGACTTTTTACTATCTATCTGAATAACATTACAGTCACTGGAAAAAACATGGCCCCTTTTCCATCCACAGAAATGTTGAGTCTTAATATTTTTTTCTACCTGATTAGAATTGTCAGTAAATTCAGGTGAGACTAGTTCTTAAGGATGTGAAGGGTTTCTGTCTCTTTATTGCGCAAGTATCAGCTCTTAATGCTTTTTATGCTGGCGAAAGGATCTGCCCAGACAGAATTAAGTAAAGTCCTATTTAAGTATTAGCATGAAAAGAAATTGTTGAAAGGCCCTCATCTGATAGTGGGACTGTATTCATTACAGACTTATATATGAAAATGGGAGTACAAACTAATAGAAGAAATGACTGAAAGTGCTCCTGTCCTGGTTTTGGAGATCAATCTTCCCCTGTCAAGTGAATGTCATTCCTGGTATTTGACAAGAAAGGAGTTCCTTGTGCAGTGCATATATTCTATTTAATGTGCTGTTTGTCATCCTCAAAAGCCTAGGGTTTGCTTGCCTAGGAAATCACCTGTCCTTATAGGTGCTGTTGTAACTAAAATTGGTGCAGCTCTTTTTGCTGCTAGTCTAGTGACAGTTTGAAGCATATTAGTCTTTGGAGAGACATTATGACTGGAGCTTATCCTTTCTGAATATCTAGCCAAAATATGTATTACAAATGTGTATATTTAAAACAGAACCTAGTCTTGCTGTTCTCTTGTTATGGCCTGTTTTTTTCCCCTTCATTCCAACTCTTAGTGAAGGACAGGAGTATTACTTCAGTCAAACCCTGGAATTTATTACAGATGATATGATTGTGTTTATGGCAGTCATTACCCAGGGTCTGCAGGTGGGTGAAGCGGGGAGCTGTATGTGGTCAGCCCCTTCAGCAGGCCAGCCCCTGCGCTGTGGTTCAGCGAGTGAGAGGTCTCCACTGGCAAAAAGAGTCATTAGCCAATCACTCTTTTGGGTATTACGGGCTTGAATCCAGTGTCCCATTAAAAAACCCCAACATATGAGATGTTAGTTTACCTAGGTTTTTCCTTCATTTGGTCCTTTGCCTCTCCTCCAAAGCCCTGGCTGCTCACGCATTTCACTCTGTGGCTGAAAAGCAGGAGGCAGCACACCTAGCCCCAATTGCAAAAGCAGGTCAGAGACCTGATATAGCTGTCAGGTTTTCACAACATAACCCAGCAGAGGCAGTGGCATGGAAGGGAATCTCTGTAGCTTGTAACTTATAATTTTTAAACTTTTAGAACTTTAAAACTTGTGAGAGTTTGGTTGCAACTTGTGAGAGGCAAGGGCCAGCTAATAAAAAAAGCTAGAAACTAGGTGAATTTGCCCCATATGTGTATGTGTAACAGATGGCAAAATGGGAAAGACACTTAGTTTGGCATGGAGAGTGGAACATGCTCTTCCTGGAAAAGTATTTATGTCTTGGTGTAATTTTAGGCATCAGAAGCTGTATATGTTGTGCTAGTATGGGACCAGCTGTGTGCATGTGTGAATTTTCCACTACAGTCCACTGGACTGCAAAAGGGCTTGTTGCTGCTCATCCAAGTAAGGATTTTTATTGCTTGGTACCTCATTTCTTTCAGAGGTTGACCCCAGGATGGACACTCCAGCATAGTCAGGGAGAAATTAAAATCTCTAGGTACATGATTTAGGATCTGAAAGTCACCAAGAAAGCCTTATAGTGTCATCACCAGATAAATATTAAAAAAAAATAATCTTGATTTCTCTGACTTAAAATTTAGCCTCGCCCAATTTCTTGCCCAGAATGCATTACAGCTAAAAACATCTGGAAGTTGTCAGGGCAACTGTGTGGAAACCACATATCTCAAACTCAGGGATTTCTCTCTGAAATAGCAATACTTTGGCAGCATTTAATTGATGTTTAATATGTTTTTTTCTGGCTTCGTGTTGCTACAAACTATATGTTTTTATCCAGAAATAAAGGGTAAAATTACTCACCTCATTCTCTTTGGCAGCATCTGCAGTAGAAACAGAATCACAAAAGATAAAATAAAAAACACTGTTGATAAACATTCAGTTTGTAACTGGGATGATTTCATTAATACCAACCCTTCCAGCAATACTAAATCTCTTACCTCCTTGAAAGTAAATACTGACATAGTTTTTCAGTGTTTAATAAGATACAGGTGTCAGAACCTATTTAACAAGTGGACCTTATTGTGTTGTTGTGTTACCTTAGAAATCTATGTTGGCAACTAGAATAGTCTTTGTTGTGGGAGGGAATGGAGGCTATTGTTCCCCTTTTCACCAGAAAAAGATTGAAGACCCAGGAGCCAATATTATGTTCAATAGCTAGTCTGTTTAGGATGAACTAGTTGTTAAGCATGACTGGGTTTTAATTCCCAAGTTTATAAAAATAAAATTGAATGTAGCTGTAGGCAAAACACATGGTCCTTTTATACTTTGATTTTCTGTCAATAATAAGGATAATATCGTCATTAAAATATTATACTAAATATATATAAGATTGATAATGCAATTTAGTTCATAATACCACTTTTAAAAGTGTTTTCCCTTGGTGGTTGGTATGGATTCTAAACTATTTGGCAGAAGGATTGGCTGCTATTTTGTATACAAATGGCATCTAGTCTGGGAGCCCTGTTCTCAGGTGGGGCTTCAAAAAGCTCCTTCAAAACAAGCATAATTACGCCTCCCAGAAAGTAATCAAGTAATATTGGCATGTCTCCATTATGGTGACACATTTGTTACTTTCTTTAGGAATGTATTTTGTTCTTCTCCTGTCCTGTAATTCTCATTCTGTGGCTTCCAAGGGATAAAAGTTATCAGGCAGACGCTTCTATATAGATGGAGCAGGAAGAAAATATATTATGATATAAAAGGTAGTACAGCTCTAGCAATTGTCTTTCTGACTCAGTGTAGATTTTTTTGATCTTTAAAGCCATTAAGCTTTCCACTGAAACTTCCTTTTGTGGAGCTGTTTACATCTTCTCATCAAATAAAGTTGTCCAAGGTAAAGAAAACTAGCATAAATAATGCTCCATGTCAAGGTTCAGTCTATGTCACCCGAAGTTTGACTGAGTTTTCATTGTTCTGGAATTGGGTCAGATTTAACCCACTTCCACAAAAACATGTTATTTTTTCTCTGATAAACTTTTAGGAGCCACTATGTATTTGGGAGTGAATGCAAAAAAGATGTGGCTCAGAAAGTATTGATCCATGAAATTTTAATGCAGACAAGATAAACTTGATAGTTCAAGTAAGGGATTTGCTGGAATTCTTATGAAAGCAATATTTATTTATTTTTCTGCAGTTAATGAAACACAGTGTGAGAGAACAGTTTCCATCAAAAGTGGCCATTTCACTGAAATTGACTTTTTTCATAATGATTTTGATTTTGAGACAATTTTCAAAGTAAACTTTTCAGAGCTATTCAAAATGGAAAAATATTATTTTGCTTCATAATTTTGGTTTTGTTTCAACTTTTTCATCATTTTGCTTCTTTAACATTCATTGAACTATTGAACTGCTATACTACGAGAAGATTTGGACTCTCCTCTTTCAGTTATTCTAAATGCACTTATTTTTCTATCTATCTCTTTTTTTTTATTGCAATGGTTTGTTAAAAAAAAAAAACAATTACCAAGTGAAGGCTCAAGAATTTTCTGCCAGCTGCCTATTTTACCATAGAGCAACCTGCACCTCAAAGCTTGCTCCAGCCTGGCAAACTAACATCATAAAGAGGTTATTCACAGCCATGTTATGTGGCCTGTGCATAATCAGCTGTCTCCTGCTTGCTCAGTTTGACAGAAGGACCTCATCAGGTCCAAGTTCCCTGCTCAGATGTAGTAAAAACCTGCTTTAGTCCTGAGGCTTTACAGTTCACTTTTTAGCTACAATGCAGAATACAGCTCTGATTCATGCCATCATCAAGGAATAGGTTTCATTTGCTCAAGTTGGCAACTGTAAAGCTGGTGCAATATTGCTTGCTAAATAGTACACAAGCATAAAATTTCACTTGCTTTCTGCCACCCAAGTCCAGCAACCATTGCTTTACTATCCCAGTAGACTGAGAAGCTTGCAGTGTTTGACCATTAGAAATATAATATATCAGGAAGTAAAAAAAGGTTACTCACTTGCTAAGCAAAGAACTGCCAGGGTGAAGAGCACAAAGGTGCCTGTTATCTTCATGGCATACATGGGTTCTTGACTTGTTTCACAGCCGATCTGTGGTCTAAGTAGTGCAGTTAGCTTAAATGTGTATTCATGTATCTGTGAGAGCAGATATATATATGCATGCACAAAGAGCAGGAACCCTGATGATGAAATCCCCCTTGTAGAGAAGGTAATTAGAAGGTGTTGCCCATGGGTAGTATCAATAAGAATGTCTTCTGTACAACATGAAGGTCAAAAGTACAGGACAAAGATGAGCGTCACAGCATGGATTGTGTTGATAAAGGAGATGTATTGTACTTTAGCTAATCCCCTTGCCTAATTAACTGTTTCATCTCCATTAGCAAGTTCAATGAGTGACTCAGTAAGGTGGTTATTTATTGCTGTTCTGCTATTGCCATATTGACCCTTAGAGCTGAACACAGTTATTGGGGAAAGAAATAATTCTTACTGGATGCATGCAAAAGATTCATACCAGTAAAGCTGAAATGCTTAATTCCTAGTCTCTTGAAATTTTGGAGACCCTTGTCACTAGCTGTGGATAGAGGTGATGCTGGTTAGTATGGCCATGCACTGTGCTTTCAGACTGATCTGTGGTAGTAGTTGCTGCTTGGAAAAGTCTATGTTTCACATTAATATCCTCACCTTCACACACAACTTAGAAGATACCCCAGTCTTTCAGTGTTCTTCTGCCTTTAAAGTTCCACCAGTTTAGAGTTCAGAAACAATGCTTTGTGACAGGAGCAAAGATACTGCATTGCACTGCCTAGCAAAGAGAAGTGATGAGTTCACAACCATTGTGCATCCTGCTGAGTTACTGCCTAGTTTGCTGTCATGCATATATGGAGAAGATCCTTCTGTCTGCCCGTCTTCTCCTTTGTTGCTATTTCCAACACAACAGGTATCATATCATGTGAGATTCTTTAAACAAATCCAACATACCAGTGTGCTAGTGACTTAATCAATAGGCACGATTTTCTGGCTTTTATTATACAGACCAGGGGTAGAGTCATGATGGGAAACTCAGATCCGAGTCTTAATTTTCATTAAGTTCAAAGTAATGTGGAGTTTTAAGCCTATAGTTTTGTTTGAACCCATCCTTCCAGAACTGCCTTCTTTTTAGCAATTTACAGTGTAGATGTGCAAATTGTCTCAATATGAAAGATCCCTGCACACCATTACAATTCACAGTATTTCAGTGATCAACCTTCCCTACATTGTAAGGTAGCCTGGGGCTTTTTCCCCATGCAGGAGTTACGGTTGTATATGCTAATTTCACTAAGACAGAGGGACTGAAAGTTCTTACATAAAAGATTGTAATAGGCCAAGTAGACCTTGGGCCCCACTAACTCACCCCAAGAGGGATACAGATCATCTTGTCTTTAAAAAATGTAGGTTGTGAATAAATGGTTAATTTCTCATCACTTAATGGGATAAAAAAATATAGATGCCATCAAATTCCAGTTCCAGGATATGTAAAGATCTGGTTTGAGGTGGAGGCCTGTAGATTTTTTTTTTTTAAATGCCCTTACTTCAGTTATTTAATTTTAAATTTTTGTTTGTTCTTAAATTGGACATCCGTGCATATTCCTGTGAGGTGAAGATCACAAAACACATGCTGTGATTTAAATTTGTGTTGGTCTGGATTCTACTGCTTTGGGATGTCAGTGAAATTTTTGTTCTGGAAAGCCCAAAACTTCTCTGAAGAGCCTAGCATAGAGCATGCATAAACTCATGGAGAATATTTGGGACACGTTCGTTGATTGATGGACAATTACCAACGTTAGGCAACAAGAGCAAAACCCAAAACAACGCAGAGTGTACTCCTAGTCTGAATAGTTTTGAGCAAACAAGACTCTTCAGGATATCTTGAAACTATACCACTGCAGCTTGACAGAACATGTAGGTTCCTTGACACTGGTATGAGGAAATCTGCCACTTTAGTTACACTCTCTTGCCTAATATGGTGCTACAGACTGTACTGTCTGATGCAACCTCAGTATCCATCCCATCCCTCTAGCAGAAGAATATAAACATCTGTTTGCAGTCTTCTGAGTTGATGTAGGAAGATTTTCTGAGGACTAGTGTAGAAAGGAAGACAGGACTTTTGGAGGTTGGAGGGGGCTAATGAGGGAGGCAGATTTTGTATCAGATTTTTCTTAGCATTTGAAAATCAACTTGCTATTGAAAGGATTCCTGATGTTTATTCTATGCCCCATAGCAGGAAAGCCATGGTGTGAATGTTTTCTTTCTGGTAACGTTTAGGTGTTTTGATTAGGGCTTTTGAATCAAATGAAGATTCATTTTCTGAGCAGTGGACCTTAAGCTTTTTAGCGCTTGCCCAGACCACTCAGGTAGGAGGGATACACTTCTGATGAGAAACTGTGACGTATTGTAGGGTGTGCGAATAGCCACTCACTACAAGTGAGGCACAGCAGGGGTCAGCCGAAGTTCTGGAGGTCTTTGTATTTTGAAATATCAAAGCTGTCTCGAAGCTTTGAGAAGAAAAATGCCATACGCAGAAAGCAAGAATCTGTTTCACTTTCTGCTGTGAGGTAACACTCATATGCAGAACCTCAAAATGAAATTTGGTAAAAAGCAATGCCAGAAAGCATTGTTTGCAATTTAAAAGGATATTGAAGTACCTCTGTATCTATACGCCTAGCTTTAAGAATGGGCAGAATTCACATTAGCCAACTGGAGGAAATAGTCACTCTTTGACTGAAAAAATGCTTCATCTGAGGTGCCTTTCTGTCAAGACTTGCAGAGGCTTGTTGTTTGCCCTGGTAGTCTTCATACGGAGCTGGTCTGACAACCTGAGACCTGTCATCCTTAGGTAGGCCACAAGTTTGTTTAGGTCAGAGTGCTGTCTCCAAGAACATTCAGCGGCAGATTGAGAGGAGAGTAGAGTGGTTCTTCGCTTGGTGGACAAGTTGAACATGAGTCAGTGGTTTGCCCCTATAGTGAGCAAGTCCAGTTCTGCATACTGGGCTGTATTAGTAAGAGTGTAATTATCAAGTCAAAACCATCAGTGTTCCCCCCTGTTCAGCTCTTATGAGGCTGCATATGGAGTTCTGTGTACAGTTGTGGACTCTCCAGAACCAGAAAAACACTGAAATACTGGATCAAATCCAGCAAAGAACCACTAAGATGTTTAGAGGGATGAAGCACGTGTCATACTAGGAAAGATTGAGAGAAGTGGTTTGTTCAGTTTGAAGAAAGAAGGCAAAGTCTCATTGTTGTCTTCAGCTACTTTGTAGGGGCCTACAGAGAAGACAAGAGCCAGACTCTTCTCAGAGGTGCACAGCAAAAAGAAGAGAGAGAATAGTGCAAATTGCAGCAAGAGAAATTCCAATTGCATGTGAGGAAAACAAATTTCACAATGAGAGTAGTCAAGCATTGGAACAAGTTGCCCAGAGAGATTATTTGAGATACTAAAAAATGGATCTGTTCTAAACTGGCTGTGGTCTGGTGGTGGGACAGGGATGTGGGGAACCAGGTGACGTGATCCATTCCAATCTGAACTGATTCTGTGGTTCTCATAGGTGAATGACAACTGTTGCTGGTAGTCAGTTGCTTGGGGACTTTGTGGCATATTATATTTGTCCTTATGAGTTAACATTTCTAGACTTGACAAAGCAGACATGGACAATAGAGGAGCACATTGGATTGATTTTAGCTACTCGAAAAAAATGTTGTTTGTTGGAAAACAAATATTGAGATCTGTTTAATAATAGCTGCTTCCCAGAGTTGGACAACTAAGGCCTCCTTACCATACCCAAAACTAATTCTGAAATTTATGGTAAATACTCTGTTTGGATTGAAAAATTATGAGTGAAATTTTGGCCTCATAAGTAAACTTGTACTGGTTTCCACTGAGCTGGGAGGTACTGTTTGAATACATGTATGTTAACTGTGGGCCTCTGATAGTTTCCGACTTTTATCATTGTGTCTTGTCTTTTCCCAACTGCTTACCTCTACAGGTTGTTATTTTGAAGAAGAAAAAGCACTTACTTGGCGAACAAATGTTTATTCACTTTAATGAGCCTGTTACATCTGAGAAAATATTAATGCATATTTCTCTGAGAGTGAGAACATTTGTCACAATTATTTGGAGCCCCAAATGGACCACAAATGTTATGCCAAATATGCTGCTGCAGCACATCATTAGTTAAGTGCCTGCTTTATTCTGCATGGGAGGATGTTACCTGGCTGTATTCCAGAAAGCATTGATGGGCAGTAGCTTGTTCCCATTCATATGATGGAGTACCTCACATGGAGGACATCAACAGTGCTGAAAAAATGGCACAGGGAATAGCTGAAAAACACATTCTTGCATACCGTGTATATCTGGGAAGAGTGTACAAGCCAAGACAGATATTGATATGGTCATGAGTGGGAATTCAGACCTCTTAGTGATTCCAGTGCATGTTTATACACAACCCAGTACACGGGCTCCTTCAATTTTATTCTGTGTAGGTGGTTAGGGTTGTCCACCCCTGTGCAATTAATATATCAGACTTTTAAAGTCTTGCTCAATGGAAGATTTTAGAACTAAATGAGGTATTTCTTAAGGCATCCAACTGTGCCAAAACATTTGGGTATTTGCCTGAAGGAAGGTGAGTTTCCCATTTTCCACACCTTAAGAAAGATCAAAGGAGCCTTTCTTTGAAATTCTAGGTATCAAGCTGGGACAGATCCCATCTGAAAGTTTCATGTGTTATTTTAGAAAGTAAAAAAAACCAAAAATGAACCAACACCATGACTCTTTGCAAATGCTGGAGCTGATATTTATTCTTTTTCTTTGTGTCTTCTAATCTCTTTAAGATAAATTACAAGGCTGCGAGACCTACTGTTGTGCAACTAGCTTGTGAATCCTTTGAGTTCCTTAGTGTCATACCATTAACATTTCTGAATGATTTGATTCTTTACAGATATATGCAAACCAGGCATTAACAGCTTAACACTGAATGAATTGGGCAGTGAGCATTGAATAGGACTTATTTTAAATTGCCTTCTGTTTTGTATTTTAAAATGTAATTTCCATATGTTTAGCACTTTGAATTTCTGTCACACTGAAATCAGTTAAACTGAAATATTTGAGGAAAGGTTTCTTAGTTTTTTTCATGTCACTGAACAAGGTTAGGGGACACGTGTTGGTTTTGCCTCTATTAAAAAAAGAGAAGCTACAACTTATGAAGAACTGGGAAAAGATGAAGGTCAACATGGGGTGGATATGAAGCATTTGGACCTGAAATCTAATGTGTGTTCTCTCACAGAACTTCTAATTAGACATAAGCCTTTTTTTTCCCCTTTTGCTGTTATCAGGTGCCTGCTTACCTAGCTCTAATGGCTGAAGCACTTAGAGGACTGCAACCTATTAGTGCCTCATTAAGTACACCAACTATTTGTAAAGCATTCTTTAAGATGAGGAGCACCCACAAAAAGCCCTGGAGGGAATTAGTCAGTCTCTGTTCAGTGCAGATTCAGGGAGGTGTGATAGGCAAAACCTAAAGCCACATGTTGAATGATGAGTATGAATAGAAAGCTGGAGGAGCTGCCCCTGCCCAGAGAATGGTGGGTCACCGAGTAAGACAGGAGTCCGTCCAGTAGAAGATCTATTATGTCCCTATATGATTAATGACTCTCGTTCATAGGGGCCTCAGGAGTAAACTTAGTTCTATCATTGTGTTATTTCAGAAGCTTTGATTTTGCAATCTAGAGGTTTTTGAGGGGCAGTTTTGTACATTGTGCAGCCTGATTGAGTCTATGCATTGTGACATTTCTAACAAGGTTTCCAGATTATTTGCAGTGCAACAAGGAGAGGAATTAAGAGAGAAGTACAATGATTAGCTGATACATCAACTATTATTTTCTTGACTTGGATGGCATATGTTAGGAAATTATGTCCAGTGTATGGAGCCACCATAATGAATATTTGTGCTGTGATATTATCACCTTTTTATACAATCTACTGAGTTTCTCAGAGATGGGAGACTGACAATTTCTAGAGCAGATATTCGGAGGCACTTGGATCCACATAAGGCCCAGGAAATGGATAGTCAAGGACTGAAACCAACTTTATGTCTTAGAGAGCAGCCATCTTACAATTAACTTGATTTCTGCAGAAAAAGGGACAGTTTCAAGCTGTGCTTTGTTATTTCTCTGAAGAATCTTAGACAATAACTTTCATCACTACCAGCTCCTCATTTCCTCATGATCTATGCCAGAAAAGCTTCCTGTAGGGAGGTTTCACGCACCTTATAGGATCATGCCACAGAAAGGCATATTCCTCTAAAGGTAATAGATCAATATAGTCTTTGTCAGAATTCTTGTAAGTTTAGCTTCAGAGTGAAAACTTGGCTGACTCAAGTTAATGAGAGGTTTCAATGTTTGGTTTCAATGGTGCCAGGGTTTCAACCCAGATATCTGAAGAACAGGAAGGTTCTACTAATTCTGAACACTACAACCTCAAAGACCTCAAGATGTATGTCAGCCTGGTTTCAGTTGCAAACCTCCTGACCACAAAGGCCAGTGAACTCCAATGTACTCTTAGACTGCAAAAGAAACAATCACTTCTTAGCCTGCAGAAGAGGATTTAGAAGAGACTGCTGACTAACAGACCTCACTTGTCTGTGTTGTCCTGTAGTTTTACAGGCCATGAATTTGCTAGCGTTGATCAGGAATATTACTTCTCCCTACAAACGTTGCCTCAGAAGTAGTGTATAATATTCTGGTAGGAAGTGAAGAGTGATACTAACTATATTTCTTAAAAGATCACAAGTAAACAAAATTTTCTTGTTTTCAGACCTATTTATTATTAGCTCCTTTGTAAAACAAGCACAGTAAATTGCATTTATAGCAGAAATAAGATGCGTACACTTAATCTTACTAAATACTAATGGCACTTGTAGTTAGATTATCAACAGTTTTCTGAAATATCAGATACTTCCCACATTTTGGTGTTTAAATATCTTAAATTACCACCCATTGCTAAGACTGGAAAAAAATGAAGCATGGTCACAATGGAAGTCTTTCTATCATTTCAGTGATTGTGTATCACGGATTAAGGCTGAAATCCTCAAAGATATTTTAATGTATTTTGCCCTCTTGAAAGTCAGGACTTAGGCGGTTTGACAAAAATGTATAGGCTTCAACACATGCTTCTGCTTCTTTCCAGGCCTGGGGACTTACACTGTAAGCAGTTCAGAACCAGGATTTGAGGTTTTCTTCCTGAGGTTCTGTGAAGACACTTAGCATATGTTACAGTAGTAGGGAAATACTTTCAAAATTAACAATAAAAATCTGTATTCTAAAGCTCTAACTTTAATTAGATGCTTAACATCCACATATAAAACCAGTTAGCAATTGCTTGCTGAAATATCAGATACACTGCAGTTAAACTTTTAAATAATTTAAGCTGCCTTGGTTTCAGTTGCAGATTCCTGACTGCTTGTGCACTGTGGTTTTGCCTGTGGCACAGCAGGTCTGAATTAATTTTATTGCCACAAAACTCCACTGTGAGAGATGCACCGGGTACACATGGGTACTGAATAAAGAGCGTCTAATGATCACAAGCATGAAAGAAAGGGAGTTTTGTTTAGGAGATGTTATATTCAGCTTCTGGCTCCCGTTTCCTTTCATGTTCATGAGAGGTGGCAACAGGACTCTTTCAACCACAGCACCTCAAAGCTGCCTAGGCACTGGCACTCCCATTGCTTCCACTGCAGCTTGGGTTCAGCTGCAGATGTAGGGCTTTGAGGGTGGTTGATCTCTCATATAGCAACCATTTGCAGTGTTCAGCAGTTGGGCATCAACATGATGTAAGCAGAGACAGCTGACAAAATGCAGCAGCTAACATTTCTAGGACTCCGAACTTGCAATTCCTTCTTTTACTAAAACGTCTGCCATCAGATTGGAAGATGAGGATGGCCCTGATACATGATACATAGCTGCCTCATGCAGCCAAGGCTTTCTATGCTGATACATTTCAACAAAATAAATAAAAATAAATAATTAAGTAATCAAATAACTAAATAGTTAAATAATGGAATACTAAAACAGTTCTTTCAGTAAGTTACTTTCTAAATAAATTAACACATAAAACAGTTTGAATAGCAACTGCCATCATCTGGCATTGCAAGTCATACCAAGTAAATAATAAATAAATAAATAAATAAATAAATGCAATACAATAATATGCAGAACCTACAATAATAGCTGACAGAAATGTATCAAAATACTATACATGTTAATATAACATGATGTATGCTAAAAGTGTTACTCAAATCTGGGGAATTTAAAAGAGCTGCCAAAATCAGGACCGTATTAATCTATTACAAAAAAGACATGGTATGGCTTCCTACTAATCTCAAATGCAGATTTTTCTTCTAATTATTCTTATGTTCTTGTGCTAATTCATTCTTTGCTTTCTTTAGGAGCATTGTGCCATTCTCCTAGAAGCTCTTACTGGTTATCTGTAAAATAAGAGGAAGAAAATTTACATAAGAATTATCTTTATTTTCCTCAGATCTATATTTTTAATCCATTTCTTAATAAACCTTTGCTGGTCTAAGCCATCTAGTGAAATGCCACCGCTCAATTTCTCTAAAGGACTCAGGACCACATAATGCAAGGCTCAGAAGTTCCTGTGTCTGCTGGGGATTAGGGATTCAGCTTCATCTGATGAGAGTTAGGCACCCGTCCAGCTACGGCCCTTTTGAAAATTTCCTTCATTTCCCATTGGTATCTATAAATGCCCCTGTACCAATGAAGACTGGATCCACGGAACAGTGTGATCTTATTTCAAGTGTTTCAACAGGGCTACAAGTTTACAACTTTTCAACAGTGTGAATCAGGAAACTTGGAGGTCAGAGAGATTTGCATCTACATCTAATTGAAAAAAAAAAAACCCAAACCAAAACCACCCCAAAATTACAAAACAGAAGAGAGGAAGAAGATTAAAAAATGTGCATAATTCTTTTTGGTGTTGCTCTGAAGGAGGCTATTTCTGTATTTAAAATATGTTCCAAACTGGAAAACTAGGCTGAGAGTAGTTTAGAGCTGTCAGAGTATGCTAATCAATTCACAGAATAAGAAAACAGCCATTCCTAGGACTAGCAGAAGCTGCTAATAGATTTTTCTAATAGCAAATATCTCCTCTTTCTCTCTCTCTCTCTCTCTCATTTTACTGGTAAAACTTGGCTGTGTATGGAATGTCTGCTGTATTTAGACACCCAACATTGACTCAAATTATCAATGAACAGAAAGGATAAAAATCAGTGTCGGTTACGCTAGCAATGGCCAAATGCTCATATATTTCTTAAAGAATATTTTATAATTGCCTGGTTAGGTAGAATGCTACCCATGCCCATGAACCTACATCCATTGCTTCCTCTCTGATTTAAATGGAATCTAATTGTTTCCTCTCTTTTTTTATCTTTTTTCTTTTTTCTTTTTTTTTTTTTAAGAGAATCACTGTTTAGACAGCCCAGTACATTTACATGTTTATTCTCTTATTTCATGAAAAAATGTTCAGGAGACAAAAATGGTTATGAGGAAATGTGAAATAAATGAGTATTTAAGAAGCAGAAGAAGCTCATAGACTCCTTACTCTCCTAGGTAAGGAATCATCCCTGCTCTTCCAGTAGAAGGTTCCTTAAGCCTTACCTGCAAAGTGAAGACCACTCACTCCAGGATGAATTGTAATAGCGATCCCTGGCCTGCACAGAGATCTTGTCTTTTGGCCCAGTCGTTGGAATCTGAATAGACTGCTCATCAGCATCATAGACCTACGAACAGGGCACAGCTCCATCAGCGGATTGTAAAGGTCAAGCAGAACGTACAATAAAGTGCCAGATAGATCACAACAAGCACATATAACTTAACCTACTGGTAGGCTGTTTTTTCAAAGGCAGCAATCTTCACCTTCAGATACCAAAGTCATGACAACTTGTGAGAACTTGAGCCTCAGTAGAAACAAACTAAAAAGCCCACTTTCCACTGAAGTTTGTGTTGTAAAGTTACCCAAACCCCAAACTGAAACAGTCATTGAAACAAAGGGTTTGTTTGTTGTCTGGGTTTTTCTCTTTTTGCTTCTTCTCCCAGAGTGGGAAGACAGAAGTTGCTGCTTTTCAGTCTCGGTGAAATTTCCACTGAGGACTTGTGGCTGATACAAGAAGCGCTCTGTAGAGTCGGTACTAAAATCAAGGAGTAAGGGAATGGCCCCATCTGCTGGTACAGGCTTGCTTATTTTTTTCACATAGAAAAAGGTGTCTAGTGTCTTTGATTTAATCAGTTGACAAACTAGAATGATCATTACTTTTGTTTACTTTTCTGATTGCTGGAAGTGGAGCACTGCAGTTAAGGACCTGCACTGTGGTCAACTGGCTTGTATATTTCTTTCCAGTTCTGCTGTTGATTTCTTTGCCAACCTAGGCAAACCACCATACTGCTGTTATGTACTCTTTAGTGTATCCATGAGCATTAGCAAAGGAAGCAGAATCATTTTGTGATTTAAAGCTAATACAGAGTTTGTTAGTTAACAATTGTTAGTTAACAATGTTTAGTTAACAATTAACTAATAATTGGAAAGTGAGTGGCAAAGACTGTAGTCTTCATCCAGTCTCCACAGAAAAGATACCAAATGAATCATTGATTCCTTATTTGCCAATTCACCTATAAAGAAAGTCTGAGCTACCCAGGTACAACAGGAGTGCAACAGATCCTAGACTTCTTGATTTGGAAATTGGGATTTTCCCACATTAGGACCCACACAGCCTACTAATGAATTAGTAAATACTTTTCTCACGCTAGCACAGCTATGCAATGCTGGGCATGATTTTATCTCCCCAGTTACATCAGGGTTGCATCCACCCCACAGTGTGTTGTTTGGATCTTACTGCTCATAGACCTGGGAAGGAGGTCTTTTTTCTGCCAAGACAGAACCTTGCCATGTTTGAGTCTCAGCACCCTTTTTTAAGTTTTTATTTTAGTCCATGATTCTTGCATACTAAGCTTATATTATTTATACTGTCTGTTCAAGCAAGAAAAATGTGTTTCAAATGTTGTATCTCTACCTCGCTTTTGTCTTTCTTTGTACGTTGAACTTTGACTCTGAAAGTCAAAGGGAAGTAGGACTTTGGTGTGCTCCATGTTCTGGGATATGTCCAGGTTACTGTTCCATTTGTGGCCACATACTGACATTGGGGTGGGTCAGGTTTTACTGCAAGAGAAAATATAGAAGGAGTTAATTCACATTAGCAGCATATCAGGTGTTGGTGTACTACTGTTGATAGTTTTATAGGAATCAGCTTTGGGAGCCTCCATGAGATTAAGAGAGGAGTAGGCATGATGTGTAAGAACTGCCTTGTATGCTCCTTATGGAAAATTAAGCACACTCACAGAGGTTTTTTTGCCTCGAGGGTTGCAGAGGGCTCTGTTGGACACAGAGGAATATCTTCAACCACTGCTGACAGTTAGGGCGTTTAGCAAAACATCTGTTTCTTTAAGATGCTGCTTAATTTTCCTGTGCCCTGTGGCATCACAGTCACAACTGGTCTTCTGATTTCCTGTCCGTTTCTATTAACCTGCCCTGCATACCCACCTGTAAGAATGGACCAGGAGGGAAGCATACATAGTGTTAACCATATGTGAGTTAATCTGCAGTTCTCAAAGAGCCTGCTGGGTTATTCTCTGACTTCTCCCACATACCCCTTCCAAAACATGCCCATCTAATAGAGAAGGCTACAGAAACTTCTGGGAGATGTGGGGGTGAGAGGGTTGGAGGTCACAGGCTAGGGAGATGTTGCTTCTTCACTTCCTCATCCTCTTCCAGACTGCTGCTATGATTTGTTTTCCCCTGTTCCTGTAACTGGGGGCTTGATACGGATTTACAGTAGAATAGGGCAGGGATTCCCAAGCTTGGTTTTATCAGCTACCATTGTTAGTTCCACTATCAGCGGCAAGAATAAAGCTAAGAATTAATCATGATTCCTCATCTACTCACTGATATCTCTGATGAAGAAGCTGCTAGTGTAGTTTTCATATTCTACCTCATCAATGACCTCCAGGAACATCTCAATTGGCTGGTGCTCTTCAGCAAATGGGCAGTAGTTTTCTTTCTGGCAGTGGGCTGTGTATTCAGTCACTGATTTATCAGTGTGAGCTACAGGACTGCTGCAGGTTACATCTCCTTGAGACCTGAATACAGAACAGAGAAAAGTACTGGAAATGCTAGTTTGTTCTGAGAATTTGTTGCCACAATGATAACATGTAGTTGGTAAGGTAATGTTTTGATGTTGCCTGTATCATTTTATGGCTGTGCTTCAACAGCTGCAGAAACAGTTCATTGGGAGATCTTACATTTTCAGTATTACATATTAATGTAAAATCACAAAAGCCCTCCTGCCTTAGCAGAAGAAATTAGTGTTTAAACCTCACACAGGATATAATCTCATTTCTTATTACTGCTGTCCCATGAAAAGCTCTAGTATCTTACTTTGTTCCTTAGCCCTTTCCAAAACCTTGCTGGAAGAAATAAGGGCAGGTTAAAATGTATCCATTGGGAAATAAATAACAAAAGCCATCTATAAAGTACTGCCTGAATGTGGTTCTATTTTTGCATTCAGCAAAATAAAACACTTTGCAGTTTTTTCTTCTTTTACAAACTGAAGTGACCTTTGCTCAAGCACTCCATGTTTTGGAGAAACCCCCAAGAGTAGTGGGAGGTAGGAAATCCCCACAAGGTTCCCCTCACATATTTCCCTCGCAGGTTTCTGTAGTGTTCCTCAACAGAGACTGGTCAGTGGACATGTGGCTTTTGCAGTGGGCGCAGCCTCCCACTCCCTTAATTCCACTGGATCTGCTGTGAAGGGACTCAGTGCTATGATTGTTTCTGCTTTTGGCTCAACTTCCTCTCCCCTGCATGAACTGTTTTTGCTATTGCTTAAGTCTTTCTGTGGCTGTACTGTAGCAGCTGTAACAGTCCAGTGGGGGTTGTTCCATTTTCAAGTCTTTATTAATTTCTGAGCAACTTCCATGCCCTTATTAGTTAAGTTAATCCCAGTGATGGCTCAAACATTTTGCAGATGTTCAGACTCTGGAAGTGGGATTCCTCGCCATCTACATGTCCTCGGTAGCCTAAAATCCAGATCTCCTACACAGAGTAACACAAAGGGCTGTTCCAGCCTTACTGTGAGGTTGTTAAGGAAAGTACAAGCTTTTACCCTTTTAGACTTCTGACTGTGAACTTCACATTTGGACTCTCATTTTCTGTCATCCATGAACACATGAAAATTCCAGAGTAGTTCTTTGCCTCGCATTTTAAAAATATCCTGTTTGGTTCTAGATGGAAAAAGAAAGAAAACATGATTTATTTATTCTTTTTGCCAAAATGCTCAAAGCAGAGAGAAAATAATAATTCGATAGACTCCCATCTACTTTGGCAGGTGGTCAGTACATAGGCAGACACAGTCTCATACTGCCCATTGGGCAGCCACCTGTAGTTAAAAAGCCATATAACCAGCTGTTGCAGATAGCTGTCAGTAAGAGATTTATATACACAGATCCATTGTTCCTTTCACAAAGAAACATTGCAGCTATTCATTTGGCAAACATCCGTATTTGTTACCCCACGCATGAGAGTGCATGCAGTGAATAATCTCACATCTTCACACACTGGGGCACTTGATGGGGAATGTTTCCAGTGTGAGAAGTGAATGAGGCCTCACTATAAGTGTGTGTTTCATTTCTGCTGCCCAGCACTGCAGACTCTCAACACCTCTATATGGTACTCTGGATGTAGCTGACTGGCGGACCAGCCTACTGTATCTGATGTGTGGGTCCAGAAGCAAGGGGAAAAGCCTTGGAAATTCATAAGTTTCTGGCACCACAGTGAGAGACTGCAATATGAGACACAGATGAGTGAGGTTCATGCAGAAAATGCAAAACATCGCAGGCTTGTCCCAGTGGGTTCATCATGAATGGAGAAGCCCGAATGACAGCACTTAAAATCTACATCAGTCCCTGGTTCAGTCAAATCATGTAGCCCTGGTTTTGCAAACCCTCTCCTGAGGGCTGGGTCTCTGAGATGCAGGCAAAGCAAGTCAATTGCTCCTCCACCAGAAAAGCTATGGTGTGGTACTGCTGTTATCCTGTATCTATTCATTCTTGCCATCACTCTATCCTGTAGGTCTAAATTAATCCCAATTGGCAACCAATCCCTATGCAGCTCGTCAGCTGCACAGTATACAGACCCACAATAGTAATCATTTGCCTTTCGCTGTCGGTAAAGCATTTGAAGAGGACCCATTTTAAAGTGGGTATTTCTCATGCATTTCTCCAGAGAGCTCCCTCTGGTCCTCACAAAACTCCAACGCGCAAAGCTGAGCAAGATGCATCACATCATCTTATGATCGTACCTTTAAAGCTTTTCAGAATTGACCTTATCATTTGCCCATTAGAGTCTATTTTAGTTATGAGGAAGAAATCATAGCTGATGATTTCATGGGTATTAGCATTCAGACAGGTATAGTTGCCAGCGTCTGGGAACTCTTTCACTTCAGCAGTCAGAGTCTTTCCAGTTCCTTTCAGTTCGCTGCCCTTTTTCCAGTAAACTGGCAGTGCTTCATCAGACGCATTACAGGTGAGCTCCACTCTTTTAGCTGGTGTCTCATCATTCCACTCTGATTCTATGACATACACTGGACATTGCAGAGAAAGATATGTTAGCAGCTACTCATACTTAACAGTGTGAAGATTGAACTGAGCCCTTTTTTTCAGCTCTGCTCTCCAGGAAAACTGCTAACAAATATCTGGCTTTCTTGCTCAAGACTTCACCATCACCTGGAAATCTTTACTACAAGAAGAGGATTTACTTAGAAATTTATAGTGTATCTAGAACTTGCTGATCAATAGGGAATGACATTTTAATGGAAGACATGTTTTTTTTCCCATGTTCCCAGAAAATCTCACAGCAGTTCGCAACTGTGGGAAGTAGGCAGGTACTTTTGTTTTAAAGGTGAGGATGCCAGGACACATTGAGCCCAGGCATCCCTCCTGCTCATGGCCTGTGGCCTTTGCTCACAGAATGGCATGTAAAACCACTTTGTATTATGGTGCTTTGCTATGATGCAAAGCTATAATGCTTTGCCCAAGTCTTCAGCGTCAAAGATCTGTGAGTGAGCAATGAGAAAGAAGGAAGCTCTGGGTAAGTGGTTTGTATTTGCCTGTAGCTGATGCTGTTTTCCATTTTCTGCAAGGAACAATCTGTACTCCTATCATCCTGGTCCCAACGGAGCAACTACTAAGAGACGGGCAATCGTTGAGCTACAGCAGAGCTAAATGGACTGCAACAGGGAGATGTGGACTTCTAAATGCTATCTTGTAACTCTGAAGTGCCCTGCCAGTCTTTCCAAATTAGAAGACACACCATATAACAAAATAACTTGAAACAATTCCATTAAAGAAACATTATCTTCTCTTGTCTCTTGCTGTGATTGACTGAAGTACACTTCTGTGTGGCGACAGTTCTCAAAATTAACTATCATTGCTCAGGTATACTACTGCCGTCACAGGTTCCCCAACCATGTTCAGTGCCCTCAGAGACTCTTCTACATGCAAGAAGTGGCAAAAATTTGTTTCTTAGTGTGTCAACACCACAGCAAGCGCTCAGCTCAGGAAATCAGAGTTCCAGTGAGCTCTTAAAACCTTTTCACCAAAGCTTTTCACTACTAGAATGAGAGCATTGAGACTTTCATGGAATCATTTAGATTGGAAAGGACCTACAAGATCATCGAGTCCAACCATCATCCATTATCCAAAGAAGAAACACTAAGAAATACATGTCAAACACTGAATCTAAAATGGCAGAAAACATGCAACTCTAGGAAGCTTGGAAGCTTACCAAACTGCTTATTGATATTTGAAGCACAGGCAAGGTAAATCTTACAGACTTCAAACACAAAGAGTATTCTCAGTACTGGAAAACATATTTGCAGTTTTAAGCATGAAGACAGTCAGATTGTGAATGCTTTTCTCATGTTGATTAGGGTCCTTCTTTTTGGATAATCACATTGAAGACAGCCTGGATTATGGAGCTACACTAGGTGAATAAGAGAAGCAAATCTGATTATCTGAATTTAGTCCAATTTTCTGGTAAGTTATTCAAAAGATTTGTTTGTTTATTACTGACCCTGTGTTTTTACAAATGTATTTACATTTAAGTAAGTTACCAGAAAAGTTTGACAAACTATTTCTATGTTTTAGGTTTTACTGTAAAATATTCTTTGTGACAACTAATTCTTCACTTGTTTGTTTGTAGGCTGTTACCTAAGTCACAAGATACTGTTTCTGCTTCCAGACTGCATGACTGACACTTTTGAAACAAGAGAACAGGGAATAGGAAATAAAGACAATTTCTAATGCTAATATTCAGAATGGCTGTTGTACGACATTTTAGGACTTCTAAATATTTCTTCCAATAATACCAATTAGTTGGCTAGTTATTCACAAACAAATAGGAAGAACCTTGGCCTAAAATACTGTAGTTAAAAAATTCTGCGCTTATGGACACTGAGATAGCCTTGTGTCCTACGGCCAGCTGTAGGTCTCAGTAAGTGAAGACTGCTTACCATTTTCCCTCAGTTTCCACTGTGCTTCCAGAAGGGCAGCAAAGGAAAATAATGAAAGTAAGGCAAATAGTAGGTGAGACATCTGTAGGGAAAAAATAAATTACTAAACTTCATTCAGGATTGTGGAGTTGTACTGAAATCAAGCTCAATGCTGGACAGGATAATAAGATGACAGAGTCAGTTCCAGTGAACTAAGAAACATTCTCTCATTCTAAGAATTCTTAGACTACATAAAAATTTAATGTCAGGTTTGTACTGGAGCTTAAGCCAAGATTTTGATCTGCTTGTTATTCACGCCACAAACCGGTTTAGAGAAGAAATTACAGAACTTGAGGAAATTGTGTGCATAGTCCTTATATGGTCAGGAGCCTAGAAGCATTCCCAGGTTCCTCAGTCAAATATTTCTCATGCAAGAAAAGCCCTGCTGATGCAAGTGAGGCTAGTTGCATGAAAAAGACATTGGACTAAAGGATCAATGGACATTAAATTCCAGTCATACAAAGCTTATAAGTATATTCCTTGGTTTAAGCATGTCAGTAGTCCTATTAAACCAAAGCAGTGTGAATAAAATTAAGGACCTGCTGAAGTGTTTTGCTGGACTGTAGTCTTCACCATCTCTGTGAGAACAAGTGACAGCAGTGTCAATAATGCAGTGTAGAGCTAGCATCAATACTGACACTTGCCTAACTGTTACTAGTTCTAGTACCCACCTGAGGTTGCATAGTTTAATTAATTTTGTAAGCAATTCCAGGCAAAATTGCTACTGGTTTCAGTGCCACAGCTATATTTGCAGAAATGGCTGGGTATGTATATCATCGTTGCTGAGTTCGTTTGATACATATCCCTATATCTCACTTGAGATAGCTGTATATACAATATATCAATGTATATTTGTCCTGAATTCAAAATACAGCTAGAGGTCTTCATGAAAAACAAAACATATTTGCCAAATATTGTAGTAACCACCAGGTGCATGAAAAACTTCAACAACAGTTATTAGGATACGCTTTCAGACCTTTTTTAACTGGAGATGAAGCCAAATGAATAGGAGCACGACTTAGAAAAAGAGATTGGTGAATATATCTTTCAAAGTCTATTCTGACCACAGTGGGAGTGTGAATGCACATGAAAAACACAAAATTAAGTGGTTTGGATTTTTTTCCGTCCCAAACCAGTCTTTTTCAGTGAAAGGAGAGTAGTCCTCCTGATTTCTTCTCATGTGTTATGAAACGTTTTCATTTTGGTTTATGGAGGAAGAGTATATGTATATTTCTATGTGCACCAAATCTGTTACTCACTGGCAACTCCTGCTGTTATTAGCAGTCCTTAATCTTGATCAGAAGTCAGCTGTCTCTGGACCAATGCCAAGAAAGCGTGCCGTCTGATTTTGTACACTGCAAGTACAGCTATTAATGGGACCAGAGCTACAAACGTAGTATCTAGAGAGAGTATCTAGGACAGGAACCAGCTCACATTGCATCTGTACTCAGAGAGAGGCACAAGCCTCAGTAAAAAGCCAGATACTATCAAGCAGCCTATCAGCAGTATCTTGCTTCATTAAAAGGCAAACATGCTTAGCTCCTCATGATTTTCTACTACAGGCAGGATTATCTGTAATTTGCAAAAGAAAAATAAATTTTGCAACTTTCCGAAAGATGCTCATTTCTTTCATTGTAACATGGCATTCATCACGATGCTTCATAAAACCAATATCTGAACTATCAACTAAAACGTGGAGGAGAAGGGGGTAAAATGTGCCTTTTTTTCCATATCAACCTTTCATCAAAATTGAAACCTTGGAAACAGGAAACTTTCTCCTGGTTTTAGGGAGCAGCTTCATGACTCAGGTTTTTGATGAAAAAAGTTAAAAATTTTCATGGAAAATTATTCAGTTTTTGAGATGGAGGGAGAACACCCCTTCCCCCATCCCAAAATTTTATTGAAAAATTAATCAAAAATAAACTCAGTTTCTGAACAGCACTAATCTGTGCAGTTGCCCCAGCACTTCATAGATGAGGAGAGTGTACCAACATCATATGTTCCCTGTGAACTGCTGTACATCAGCACAGATTCCTTTGCTGAGAATCACACAATAATTTATGTCAGAAAGGACCTCTGTATGTTGTTTGGACCAGTCCCAGCTCAAGGCAGGGCCAAGTCAATCGTGTTGCATTTTTTAAAACAGAGAACGATCTGACCATAAATACATACTTGTTGATGCACACACACCAGCCACATGAATATTGGTAAGATAAAAAAAGATTATTACCTTATAACATTAGCTGTTCTGTTAGTTAGACAACAATTCTATGAGCTATATACATATATACATCATGTGCTTAACTTCAGGCACATAAGCATATAAATACTGTCCTGAGAAAAATGTCATGACAACTATTTAAATACACTTTTAAATAAATATTTTTAATTATTTATTATAATAATTTTAATTATTAATAATATTTAATTATTAATAATGATTTTAAGTTTTCATTAATTTCATCTGAAGCAGCTGGTACCAGACTTGTGTTGCCCCAGTGTTAGAGAAGAAAGGAATTCTCACCTTTTCCTGTGATGCCTGTTAGCTGAAGTTGCCAGGCAGGTTGGTTTTGTGTTCTGAAGGAAGCAAAGTGCTGGCTCCCTTATAAATACGTCTAAACCCTGAAAGGAAAGGGATGCTCCGTTTCACCGCAATACCACAGAATTGCAACACGTGGCTTGAGTTCCTTTTTTTACATAGTGACAGAGCTAAGGCAAAAAAAAAAAGTTTGGGACTCCCAGGTAAACTTCAAAGAGGAAATGAGATTATGAGATTGTTACAATGACCTTTATGGTATGCCAGAGGCATTTATTTTCCTGCCTGATTTTGTGTCTCTCTCATACTGCCTGTTCATCATCTGAGGAAGAGTAAATACAGACTAAATAAACTTCCAAAACTGTCTGATGGGAAATGTATTATGAAGACAGAAAGAGAAAGTTAAATAAACTAAATCTATTTCTACCTGGTAAGCACAGAAGAGATAATTATATGAAATGAAATCCCAGCTACCACATCAATCAGAAGTAAAGCTAATGGAAAATTAATTTTAATTGCTGTTTTAGAATTGTATTTATTCTAAAAATTGAGACTTAGGTCAATCAAAAAATAAACAATTAGTTCTTGCTTAGAGATAAAAACCTGACATTGTCACATCGTTTTATATTGCAGTTGTTAAATATAACCTATTGTTTTTTCTTTATAAAGTGATTTATAGACATGTACTCAAGAGTGAGAAAAGTACCATACATAACAAATACTTTGAAAATGAGGAAAAAATGTCTATTTCTTTTTATTATTTGTGAAATAATATAAAATAATTCTCTTTATTTGTCAGGCAAACTGAAACTGAGTTGTTTTTCTAGCCCTGTTCCAAACCTGAATAAGATGACTGAAAAGTTATAAGCAAGAAGAAACACATTGCTTATAAAAGCAAAAAAAATGGTTTGAAATTCAACCTGACATGCTTTAGGAATTTGTAAAGAGGCACAACTCTATCTTGTGTGCTTTCTAGTGACAGGAGTATTCCCACAGCCCAGAGATCAAAGCTATAATCCAGCAATGAAAAGATGGTGCCTGTCCCTTCTGCTATAGTCAATGGTCATTCAGAAGTCCTTCACACAGATGAAACAACACAAGCATCTGCAATATGTTGCATATTTGGTGCCTCCAAATATGGCAAGAACATAAAACAAAAGGAGGAACAACTTAAATTAACAGTGAGGTAAACATTGTGAACCCCAGCAGTTCCCAGTGCGTGGGGTTCCTGTTTGTTGTCACACATCTGGGAGGCAAACAACAGAGAGGGTGGCATGCTCTAATTTGAAAGAGGGTAGTTTCAGGATTCTAGATTAATCGTGCTGAAAGTTTTACACAGATGTACAGTATTGCCAGTGGAATCCTTTTCTTTCCTTAGCCATCTTCCTCAAAGAAACATGGCTTGAGTAGGATCACATACACTTTTGGCAGCTGAGCTTTAACTCCTTTCCATCTGACAAAACACAAAACTAGAGCATTGCCATCCCTGGTGGGCCTAACAACTTCCCTGCTGAGTCCAGCGTACCCAACCTGTTATCAAAAGTCAGCCCCAGACTTCCCTCCACGAGAGCTCACAGCCAGGTCTGGGCAGGAGCAGAGTGAGCGGGCTGCAGGCTCTGTGTGCAGCATTCTGAAGCAGGTTTGAAATGGCGGCTCTGCCACAGAGAAAAACTGCTCCCTTCACATACTGTATACTGAATCTGGATCAAAGTGGTTTATTGATTTGTTATGACACAGAATTGGCTAGCAACCAGTGAACTATTCATTTGAGATCCATATCAATAATATAACAGATAAGGCAGAGTACGAGACACTTCCAAAATGTTAATATCTATACATCTCCACCCTCCACTTATCCCGAAAATATACAAAAACATGTCCCACACATACACACATGGTCTTACACACACGCATCGAGGGGATGTGTGGGTTACAAGCATGTGTACCTGATGCTGTTTTTGCATCTGGTGATGCTTGTCTTCCTCTCTTACGTGACCATTTGGGACAAATGTCTTCTCAGGAGTTTTGGGTCCTCCATTCACATACACTGTTTATATTCCCAATCCTATATTAAAAGCTGTTGTTATCCAGGCTATTTTGCCAAATGTGGGCCATGCAGACACTGACGCTTCTGCTGTTGTTGTTTCACGGTTCGGAAAGAGAAGATGGCAGTCTGAGAAAGCATGTTGAGAAAGATGAGAAAGATGTGGCAGAAGCAGCTGGGGCACAGGCAAGTGAAAGGTATTCAACCTGTTCCAGGCGACAAAATTGTCTCCTTCTGATCCTGGTTCCTGACTGCCTTTGAAATGCATGTCAGAAGGAGGCTGGGCTGTGCACCCTATTCCCATTCATCTGCTTCTGCTCCCAGGGGAAACCTTGCCACAAGGGCAGGAAGGAAGCCTCAGTGAACAGTGTCACTCCTTCCCCCCCACCCCACCCCGTAGTCTCAGCCTGTTCTAATTGCAGCCTCTGGGAAGCACTCAGGGCGGCTCCTTTCACAAATGAGAAAGAGCCCAGGCTGAATCAAGGTTAGGCAACAATTTGTTCCCATTTAAGACAATTTCCAATTTCCAAAATTCACTTCTGTGATAATGCACAAGTTTAACAGCAAGCCAGCAATGACCAGGAAAACTTGAGATCTGCATTTAGTCACTGAGCAGATAAATAAGGGCACAAGTAACTTTACATACATGCTGCCTACTTCTTTTGCAACCCATCTTAACTTGCCTATTTGCTTATGTCAGCTGTGTATTGTGGATTTTCTTTTTTGATTTTAATGTCACTAATGCATAGCTTAAACATCTGCCCAATCTGATGGTAGTCTTTAAATGCCTGCTCAGTTCTGGAACATGAATAGTTAAAGATTAATATAAATAAATACACATTTTCAGAGTGTGTGCTTGCACACACGTGCGTGAAGCCTGCGTAATTGCCTTAGCTCAGTTGTTGTTACAGGACAAATGGAGTAATACAGCACCCAAGCTTTATGTCAAGAACCCTGGATGCCAGTTATGGAGCACAGACACATCTGTGTGGAACTTCCATGATGGGATAGTTTGCTATGATCCATCAGAGGAATTTTTAAATATTAAAACATAGAGATTATGAAAATATCCTTTGATGACAGTCTGGTTTTCCATTATGAGCTCATATATTCTTAAGGGGAAATTTGGAGGAGAGCAGCTTCTCTCCCATCATTTTATCCTACTTCCCCTATGACACTGAAAGAGAATGGTGGAAACTCTTATGTCCATGTTTTGCTTTCCTCTAATGCAATGGAAACACTCCTTTTTGGCAGAAATGGCCTGATTCAAAATGGTTTTCCTTTCTTTTGAAGGACAGGTGATTTTTGCTGTGTGGAATGACACAGTTATATCACCACAATCCAGGAAAAAACCTGCATAACATTAGTAAAAGGAAGATTTATGTTAACTGTATAATAAGTATGATTCCTCTATATGGAATTTCCTTCAGCATCTGGCTAGTTTTGCATGGATGTTGATTTGGAGATTAATGCCAAAGATCAAATTTTATTATTGTTATTATTAATGTAGTAGCAGTGAGAAAGGAACTCTGTTCGTTATATATAATTCACTAAACAGTTAATTTAATCAGGAAATACTACATAATATTAGCATATCAATGAACTTTCCTAAAAAATTCCAGTCACAAGCTACTACATGGAATACTGAACCAAGATCAAACCTTGAGAGAAATGCAAAACAATAGAGGAGAAAAATACATCCCACTTCTATTAAAAATAAAAAAATCTAATCTTTATACAACAGTGATTCATTTGCATCATGATGCAACTGGATCAGCCATCCAAGATGGGGACTTCGGGTATCTCTCCTTAGATGGAGAGGACAGTAAGATATTATTTACCTCATTTGCACTCCATCTGGTAGACCATTCACTACCTCCAGAGTAGAAATTGCACAACAGTATTACTGTGACCTAACCTAATCGATTGGCCAGTAGCTAATGTAGCTACTCAACTTTCAGATTACAGCTAACTGTTGTTCAGGTTAGGGTTGAATGTGGATATAAAATACATGTAAACACAGAGCACTAGCTGGTGCTAAATAAGAGAAGTGGAAAGAGGGGTTTTAATTTCTTAGTCACAATCCCTTCTCCCCTGGTAAATCCAGATCTGCCCAGTCAATTTGTAACTCACAACGCGTTGGGTGTCCTTACATAGGCTCCATTATACATAGAGCCTGTATTTAGAGACAACATTACAAATAAAAAAAGAATGCGAGGAAGGAGATAGTACTATGCTGCATAAGCATAAGAAAATGCAAAAAGAGCTATGACGTTTCAAAATACTTTTAAGAACCAAATCACATTTTCTACAGTAAATGACTCCAGAGAGTCAATGGGATTTGGGTACCTGAGTCTATGATATGCTTTTGCAAATCTTCATAGTCACTCAGAAAACATGGGGCAGAGATACAAAAGAAGCTGGTATCTCTGAAAGATTCACTGCAGAACTATAGAGATACCAGTCCTCTTTAACGCAAGAAGCACAGAAGTTCCTCCCCCAGAGCGTGCATATGAAGATGGTTCATTGCTTTTTTTAAGTGCAATGCAATGCAGTGCAATGCAATGCTTCCTATTACATCAGTCTGCTGTTTCCATCATAAATCTGTTGTTTACATTTGATTAATCTGATATGCTACACTCAACACTAGGATCTAAATGCAAGTTGTTCACTTTACCTGAAGTTCACTCATTTCTTGAGTGTGATGTGGCAACTTTATGAAATTCACTGTCACCATTACTTAGGCCAGGGTATAGTGCTGGGGGTGGGGGAAATAACATATCAAACTGAAAGTAAAGGGAAAAACCCAGTAGTAACCTAATGACTTAAATTCAAGAAGCATTTTCTTGTTTGTCAGGCAACTTCTATACAAAAGAGACTGGACACTTGATTTCTTTGCAATTCTAAAATTGAATATAGCATTTTTTCAGGTATTCACAATAATTTAGTAATAGGATAAAATCCTTGGGCAACAAATTCAGTAGCTGAGTATCTGTGCAGAGAACCTGATGACATACTTGTGATTTGTATTACACTAATAGGAATTTCAGTTGATTTAAGACATGACAGGGAAAGGTACGTAGGTAGGTAGATAGATTAATCATAGTTTTTAGAGCCAGTGATTGTTAGCAATGGATGTGTGATGGGGTCAGATAGTCTTCTAAAACCCAAAATCACACTATTGGACTGGGATCAACAAGTCTACAGGGAACAACAGTAGCCTTTCTACATAAACTTGAAGGTGACAAAGGAGGCAGCAACCAATGTAGTCCATCACAGAACCTTAAGCCATAAGAACATCCCTGGAAAAGTCTCTATTTTCAGTACTAAAAGTCTGTATTTTCTTTACATGAGACTCTGTTGGTGTTAGGATCAGGCAATGTAGGAAAATCAATCATGTTGTTTGCAAATTGCAAATCAATTCAATGTGGACAATTACTAGAGACCATCTATTGTATGGTCTGGAAAATGCTTTGGCACTCTCATACTGCTCTTCAGTTATTCCTTGGCCAGAGTTGAAGAAAGACCAGTGCAGGAGAAAGGTAAAGTGGAGAACTGTAGCATGACATTGAAGAGAAGAAAAAACATCTACACTAACCTTCAGTTAGAGAAGAAGTTACTGAGAAATTACTCTCAGGTTTTGGAATTGTATTAATCTTCTAAAATTAATCAAACACTTTTCTCAGACATAAATTGATTTTCTCATATGAAATACATCTATTTGATTAGATATCATTACAAAAGATACTTCTTGATAGGTGGGGATAAACTTTGTGATACATGTCAGTTTTGTACAGCAAGTGACATGCTTTTAATGCACACACTTAAAACAAAATGTTTAGTGAGTGACTTTAAGCACAATAGTACCGTGTTCAGCTCTGGAGCCCCCAACATAAGAAAGACATGTACCTGTTGGAGCGAGTCCGGAGGAGGGCCACGAAGATGATCAGGGGGCTGAAGCACCTCTCCTATGAGGACAGGCTGAGACAATTGGGGATGTTCAGCCTGGAGAAGAGAAGGCTCCAGGGAGACCTTATAGCAGCCTTCTAGTACCTAAAGGGGGCCTACAGGAAAGATGGGGAGTGACTATAAGGGAGTGTAGTGAAGAGGATGAGGGCTACAGTTTTAGACAAGGAGGGTAGATTTGCATTGGATATAAGGAAGAAATTCTTCACTGTGAGGGCGGTGAGGCAGTGGAACAGGTTGCCTGGAGAAGCTGTGGATGCCCCATCCCTGGCAGTGCTGCAGGCCAGGTTGGATGGGGCTTGGAGCAACCTGGTCTGGTG
>JAVJGG010000043.1:9017314-9038658 GCA_035590195.1 Aviceda cuculoides | reverse complement strand
TGAACTCAAAACACAGCACTGTACCAGCTACTAGGAAGACAATTAACTCTATCCCAGCTGAAACCAGGACAAGCAGATCTCCACCTGCAGCCTGAGGAGGACCCCATGCCAGAGCAGGTGGGTGCCCAAAGGAGGCTGGGACCCTGTGGGAAGCCCGCTCTGGAGCAGGTTTTCTGGCAGGACTTGTGACCCCACAGGGGACCCACACTGGAGCAGTTCATGAAAAACTGCAGCCTGTGGGAAGGCCCCACGTTGGAGAAGTTCATGGAGAACTGTCTCCATCATGGGAGGGACCCCATGATGGAGCAGGGGAAGAGTGTGAGGAGTCCTGCCCCTGAGGAGGATGAAGGAGCAGAGACATTGTGTGATGGACTGACTGTAACCCCCATTCCTTGTCCCCCTGTGCCACTGGGGGAGTGGAACTAGAGAAAATTGGGAGTGAAGTTGAGCCCAGGAATAAGGGAGGGCTGGGGAAAAGGTGTTTTAAGATTTAGTTTTTATTTCTCATTACCCTACTCTGGTTTGATGGTAATAAATTAAATTAATTTTCCCCAAGTCAAGTCTCTCTTGCCCGTGACAGTAATTGGTGAGTGATCTCTCCCTGTCCTTATAAAGAAAGACTCATGGGTCAAGATATTTTCTCTCCCCTGTCCAGCTGAGGAGAGGGAGTGATAGAGCAGCTTTGGTGGGCACCTGGCATCCAGCCAGGGTCAATCCACCACAATTAGGCAAATTAAATGTGAAGGCGAATGTTATTTTCCTAAAAAAACCATCGCATTGTAAAGAAAAAATTAGATTTTATCTCACTATTGCAAACGCGTTTCTTGGAAGAAAAGGCAAAAGTGATGAGAGGAATGAAGAGGAGAAGGGAAAGGAGAGAAGGAAAAGATAAGGAAAAGGTAAAGAAAAGGATGATCTTGCACAAGAACCACAAGGTGGGTATTTTAAGTAAAAAAAAAAAAAAAAGAAGGTAAGTAATTTTGAGCTGTGTTAGGTACTGTGAAAGCAAATGACAGTATGAAAGTAATTTTTTGAAGTGAAATATAGTGCCGTAATCCAAATTCTTTAAAAAATGGAGTATGACATTCAGGTATGCCCAAAGGTCAAAGTTCAATCCACCAAGAACTACTTCATGGCACAATGCAACTTCCCCTTTCAACTTAGTACTTTGCAACTGCCTTCATTATTTTAATATTACTATTATTTAAGCATTTGTACCTTCCCCCCGATAATTTCACACTGATAGTCATGACTGTTCCAATGGAACTCACAAGGTCTCTGTGGATTATCATGGCTTTTGATATTGAGAAATTAATATACTGAGAGATAAAGTTACCTGACTAAAGTAACACAAACACACATGATTTGCTTCTGCCACGTGCTTTAATTACAAGGTTAGTCCTCTTCTCTGTTTAGACAAATGACTTAAAAATGGGAAAGAAATTGTATAAAGAATTTCCAACATAGAGGATGACCACGAGTCTTTTACCTATGAATCACTTCCAGCCTTAATCTACAGGGACTGAAAGCCACTGGTCTTGAATGGGTAGTTTTATAGAAAGTTTGAGTAGTTTCAGTCCACTTTCTAATAGATAAATTCCCGTTAAAGACTCATATCAAGGGTGATCTCACTTGCAAGACTAATGCTCACAATTCATCTCAGAATTAACAAATTCCAAAAAGATTCCTAAAAAAATGTACAGTCAATTCTTTTCTTCAGTCTACTTCCCTTTTGTTATTTCTCGTATACCCAGTTCATGTTTTTGGCTGAATCAGACACCTCTGGTCAGCTGTTGCTGTTCCCGAGGCACACGTCCCCAGGGCAGTGCTGTGCTCCCATGCTGCGGCTCCTTCACAGTCTAGGCAATTGCCCAGACTCAAAGGGCTTCCAGGACCCAGAGCCAAAATGTGAGAAAGACTTTGCTTTTCTCCAGGTGTACTTACAAGTCCTGGCTGCTGGAAATATTGCACCTCCTTGCTCAGCAGACAGCTTCTTTACTTTCAGCAGAGGCCGATGAGCTCCACGGCCCAGCACCAAGAGCATGTCTTTGGGAACCAGTGGCTAACACGGAAAGAAGCAGGACTGCTCCGTTTTGCAGCAGTGTGCTGCTAGGTGAGCTGAAGCAATCTCACAAATTTAGCCTAAGGTTGCAGGAGAAGGCAATGAGGCTCTCCAGCAGAGCCTGGGTTGGAAACAGCTTGCAAACGTCCAAACTCCTCACAGCCATTCTGCTACAGAGGTAGCTCCTGCTCCATGGTGGAGAAGACCCTCCACTCCATGTCTTAGGGCCCTTCTGGTCCTCTTCGGCCTATTACCATGTCTCAGCAAGCAGAATTTGGAGGTTTGAAGCCGATGCCGGAATAACTATGGATGCAAGCTCCCCTCCTCACAGGCATGGGGAAAGCACAGTGTTTGGGGGCACACAGCAATACAAAGTGCCATAGCTTCTTCAGTGGCTGTGACCATTTATTCTGTGTTGATTGTCTGTGTTCATAAGCATTCAAACCTCTTGCTTCCATAAGAGCAAAATCTTAAAGTAATTAAAGAATGGAGTATCTAAGAAAGCAATGTAATCCTTATACATTCGACTTCCTATCTCATGGGTGGGTGGAAAAATCTCCCCGGTAGCTTCAGTCCCATGACATCAAGAGACCTCTTACAAGGCTAATAGGGGTATGAAAGGGGGAAACTCACTGGGGCAATTTTCTTTTCTTCCTCTTTCATTTTCCACATGTGTGAATATAATGCCCTTAATTGGTAGATTCAAATTTAAAAAGATATAGCTGACACTGAAAAGAAAGACCATGCCTTTCAGTAATGGTCAAAGAGTTCGTATGTCCGTATTTTTTTCCCTGAGGAAGAATGATAAAAATCACAAAGAAGTTTATCCCTTTTGAGATATCGCTTTATGAGACATCTTTCCTTTAAAAATAAATGCCTGTTAAAAAAAGAAATTGGAAGAGATGCCTGGGTCAGCAAGATCAATTCCCCATCATCACAACTCCACAAGAGATGTTTACTGCAAATCATCGCCTGAACAGCCCCTTCCCAAGCCATGAAATGCCCCTCTAAATACATTTAAAATTGAAGGTTACAAAACCAGTGTCTTACAGTAACACAGCAGGAAAACCCAAGGACATTATATTGAGTATAATGAGCATAATGAGTCCCTCTAACTCCAAGGAATTTGAAACAAAACACCTGAAAAAAAGACCACACCTCTTGCTGCCAAAAAAAGGCAAAAGAAATTCCCAAAGTCCTCTACTGAATCTCACTGAAAAGTCCTCTCTGATCCTCATCCCATTAATCAGCCTGACACCAAATATGTGAGCAAAATATATTCTTAATTTAGTTTCTCTAAGTTGTGCTTTATAGGGAACAAATCAAAAAGTTAGGCAAAATCAGTCTCTCCTCACTCTTCCAGAGACTTTCCTCATTTACTGGTACGGTACATAGACAGAACAAGTACTATGTTCTCTCCCCAAAACAGAGGCCTTGGGGGGTGGGGTGGTTGAAAGCAGGACGGACATTTTGAGGTCAGAAATAAACTGGTTGGGGCACCCTGCGTGCTGGTTGCTGTGCGTGGCTGCCCTCACCAAGGCTATGAGCAGCGGGTGGGTTAGCTGTAAGACTGCTCCTACAGCAGGACAGACATGCCCCCGCGGCTCAGGGCCTGGGTAAAATCATTGCAGCCTCAGACCTTCGAGTTACCACTCAGTGGTGGTAGTCCTGACATTAAACTGTGTCCCATGAATACGAAGTCTTTCCATAAGCTTTGATTTTGTTATTTTTCATCTGCGAGGGTTTGTTCAGGAAATGCTCAAGTACTGCATAGCGGGGGGGTCCCCCTACATCTCTGCTACCAGTTCACAGACAATTTATCCCTTTGGTTAAAAAAAATCTGGAAAGAAAAATCCTCTGTTTGCTTTCCAAACCACTGTTGCGCTGTTAGAAGTTCTTTGATTTTTTTAATCACACAAGCAACAATAGTAGTGTATCACAAACAAACATACCACAAGCATTTTACAAACTCTACTGTCTTCTTTCCATGAATCTCAACTTTTATCTCTCATCTTGGCAAACACATACCCACAAGTTTCCCTCGAGGTTTCACTGCTGCTAGAAAAGATCCTGTTTTTGTGGATCCCCTTGTTAGAACGCTGTCAGAACACCACTGACACAGTATTCCCAAATCAGATTCTCAGTTCTGCAATATTTTCTCTATAGTCTTTGAGAGTTAAATAGTTTTGACAACAGCATTGTGTTTTGAGAAAAAAATTGCACACATGCAAACCCATATTTAGAATTGAGGAATGGTATGATCTTCTTGAGGTGGAAAAATAATCCATATTTTTCTTTTAAGTATTGTGGGAAAGATACCCTTTTCATTGAAAAAGGCTTCTTCATTTTTGTGGAGACTTGTTTCAAATTCAGATAGTTAAATAAACTCTCAGCTTCTTAGCCCTCAGAAGTCAGATTTTGTGCCATAAAATTTCCCACCTTAGAGGTGATTCTCCAATGCACAGTGTGTCCTGAACCAAGTCTTCAGTCTCAATACTGCTTTCTTTGCAGGTCCCACAGTTCAGACATTGGCATTATGCATCCTCCCTGCCCCTAGCATCCTTCAATTAGTATGTGTAATGACCCAAAACAGCTTTAAAATATCAAAATTGTTTATTTAACAGGGTGTTTTGTTAATTGCGTAATTTACTCCACATTATTGGCATGACTCTCTTCCCGTGTGAAGTGGATAAGGAAGGCAAGAGAGCATTTCCCATGTGTAAACCTGCTCCCTTAAATCTTCTCTTGCTTCTTACCATGTTTAACTCCAGCCAGTCTTACCCATTTGCACATAGCCAGTTTGGAAGTACAGCCTAAAAATCAACCTGATACATTTTCCAAGGGCTGAACAAAACCATGAAAGAAACGAGCCCTACCATTGCCTCTGTTTCTTAAGGATTTTGCAAAAGGTTGAGGGATATTCCCATCTCTAGGCAATACCTAGCTTTCCTGTATTTGTCACGGTAGCTCTAACAATTTAGTCCAAGATTGTCTTAAGCAGAAAACAGAGTATCATGTTCAACATTAAGTGATTCCAAATCTGCCCAACCACCAAGCTATAAGGTTTGAAATTTTTTCTTACTAAATGTTGTTAAGGTCTCAGCTCAAAAAGGATTTGTACCGTGTTATATTTTATTAAGCACTCAGATACAGCAGCTGGCATAGGAGAATCTCTCTGCAGCTTGTACAAGCACTGAATTTTGTTCAAGGTGTCAGGCAGACATGGATGCTTGAATATAACTTTCTGATTATCTTCAGACACTGTTGTTGTTCCTGTAGCTACTAAGCAGCAAGAAAATCATCCACATTCTGGCCTTTGTGCCTAAAAAGAAAAAAAAAATTACTCATACAGTAAATAACTTTCTGAAATTAAGGCTCTGGCTCTCGTATGTGAGAAATAATATCTCGTTCCACCATTCCATGGCTACATTTTAATGAGTTCACTCACACATGCGAGTGAGCCCAACTTTCCATTCCTGACCCACATTCTAGTTTATCTTTCTTGACTGGCTTAACACCTACCAACAATTTCTATGTTGTATTTAGCAAAGCAGAAGACCTGCGAAAGCAACATCTTGTTTCGTGATTAAAACATTAACTGGCATTGTTTTCACAAAGCATCACGAACCACTCTTTACCACTCCCCATTCTTTCCAAGTTGTGATTATAGATATCTGGGAGACATCATTAGATTAGCTCTATGTTTGGCTAATCAAGGTGGTCAAAAGGCCACAGGTCCACAAAGCACCATTCAAGTGTTTCTGAAATCTCATCTGAAAGATATTTTGCAGCACCCAATCAAGTGCTGAGAACCAAAAGTGTGAATTTGGTTCTTAATGACACAGTAACACCTCAGGAAACAGACTAGAATATCCACATGATTCGCCTATAGGATCCCAAAGGCTTCCCTTCCCCTTATCTTTGACTAATTCTGCAGTTTCTAATTATTGAAATTTTGCCTTTGAAATCCATGGGAGTTTGTAATTAATGATTACAGAATTTGGGACCTTGGAGCACTTTCAAGGAAACAGAAACTGTTTGTTCAGAGACTTCCTAACTCTAATTATTTCTAGGTTCAAGTAGTAATTTTTTTTCTTATGAATTTTTAATTTGGCAGAGTGACAGACTTAGATATGAATATACACACTAGAGGTTGCAAGAGAATGTAGGTTGCCAAGAAACAAACATCTATTTCTTCAATTAGCTTAGAAAATTAAAGGGAAGTATAATAGCTTCATGTTATAAACTTGTGGTGCGTTGAGGAATAATACTCTGAAAACAAGGAAATTGCCTGTGAACCAAGTTCAGGTGGACCTTACTGAGGCTATAAAATGATTTTTAAATTAACTTTAAATAATTAGTCTCCCACTTCCCTCATCTGTGAGTCACCGGCAAAAGCAAAGCAGCAACATACTGAAAGCAAGCTAATTATCTCTCTATGTCAAATGTGACTTTAGCTTCAGAGTTGAAAGAACCATGAGAAAGCACTTCCTACAAGGATTTCTATCTCAAGAAACTACACATTTTTAGATCAATTAAAAAATAATTCACCTTATCTAATTGCTGTACTTTTAGAGGTTCCCACTGCAGAAGCATTCACAGAGTACAAAGAGAACCAAGCAGAAAGCTCTGGCTAGAAAGAAGTAGCTTTGAGTATGAATCCAAGGAATTCCTCATATTCTTGTCTTCCCAGAGACCATCAGAGCAACAACACACGTTGGTCTGTGCATACCTGAGAGTCAAGCCCTACAACCAAAACATCCCTTACCCTACAAAGCTGGGCACCACAGTAATTTATACCTTCCAACAAAAAGGATGTGTTTAGGAAGGTGTTTCAACTAGGAATTAACTGTGAGCGCCTGTGTCCTGTTATCTCTGAAACTTGGAAGGAGGCTAGCAAAGCAGAGTCTTCATACAAGACAAAGCAAGGCAATACAGGACACAATGAAATTAAAAGAGAAAGATTTTACTAAAAAAATAGTTTGATTTCTAAGAAATATTAGTCCTCAATGAAGTTGCATCAAGGGGATGAAAAGGTCTCATAATCAAAATCTAAACTCAGCAGTCATTAGGGCACCAGATTATATAGTTCTAGAGGATTAGTGGTAATTCCCTCACAGTCTCTAAGGCCAAAATCAAAAGGGATAGTAAAAACAGAGTTCAAGCCTTCTCTATACTGGCACTGTCTGGCCTTATCGTGGGTGGAAAAGTTTGAATCTTATGGTGATATTCTCAGTATTTTCATAATCTCACCTGCCCTAGAAGTTTGCCGCCTTTAACGTATAAAAAATCTTCAGATATTCCCGTATTCAAAATTTGATGTGATCATTCTTTGCAATGACAAATCAGGACACTTTGTTTTCATACAAGCTATCAGCTTGAGCTAAACACCACAGAAAACCTCATCTGAAGATCATAGGGAAGATATGACTTTAACTTTATTCTTAACTCTGGAGAATTAATCATTGTCTCATGACATACAAGGAAAGCTAAGATGAGAGGTATGTAAGAAGCTGTATTATTTACTAGAATTCTGTACTTAATTTATTCAGAATTTGGTTAGACATGAGGAAGGAGAAGAGGATACAGACAGGGAGCATTTCATGACTACGTAAATGGGGTTTGCCTGGGAAGGCTCAAATAAAGCCAGAGACCTCTGTTCTCTTGCTTTGGTTCTTCCACACAAGCAACAAAACAAAACTACCTAAAAAGTAAGAAAACTTAAGAATTTGCAATTCATAGAGATAAGTACAAGCTATGACATATAGACACCTTGAAGATTTGAATCCCTAACATGCGGTGTGTCTCAAGAACCTTGAACTATGAATCTTGTCTTCAATGGCTTGACTTAGAGCGCGCATTTCAGTTTTGGCAGATTAGTCCTTGCGTATGTGCACAGCACAGGACATGCCCATCCCACAGGTTTGTAAGAGATGGTGTGTGTTTCATCCCAAACCAAGTGTGGCACATCTAGGCTCACCCAGCACTATAACTTGAACCTGGGAGGTTTTTTCCAGTCCCAATTGACCTCGGGCCTCTCTCTGTAAGTGTAACAAGTATAAATTGAGGCTGGGATGATGCGTCGCTTGCTTTCCTCAAGTTCAGGTCTTTTCAACCTCATATTAATAACAGCTTTGTTTTGCCTACACTAACACTTCTACTATTAGCATCATGTCCTGGTGACAAAGGACTTAAAAAGTACTAACAATAAGAGGATGCTTGAAAATGGAAGTAGAAGAACTGCTGTTGTATAACAGAGGTTATTGGAAATTCCCCTTCTGGTTCCAGACCACTGCACTCTTTGTAATAAGCTGTCATCCAGGGCAGGTTGCACTCATTCCCTGTAGTAGCTCCAGAAACACCTTAGCAAAAGCACTCTCTTTGGGAGAGGGGACGACGACAAAACAATCTCTGTCAAGGAGGGGATGAACAAGAGAAGTTCCTCCTTCATGGTTACGTGGCCCTGAGTATCACTGCGGTTAGTGCAAATGATGCTAGCAATGTTACTGTCAGATTCAACTCATCTAGAAGTGCTATATTGCTACCTAGGACTGGTCAGATGGAAAAAACAGGTACACAATGTAGCACCTACTTATTCTTTGAATCTGAATAAATAGCCAGAATTCTGCTGTTTGACTAGAAAAATGTGTAGGTGGGTAAGGATAATATGTCTGGGGAAACCCAGAGTGTATTACCACTACACGAACAAATCTGCAGGCGGGAAGAAACAAGAGAGTGTAGTTTGCCTGAGGACTATGTCTTGCACCTGGTTCTCCTTGGGCATGGGGCCACGCGGGTGTCTGCAGTTGTGGGTCCCGACACGTCTGCAGCAGGTGACATGCAGCAGCCCCGTCCAGAGGGAAGAGGAGAGGCAGCGTTGCAGTGTGCGTGCAGGGGAGCCCCATGTCTCCATAGTGGAAGCAGCTTGTGGCACAGCATAAACACGCTCTTTCCATGCTCAGGGCATAGGAACGCAACCGGTCTGATGTTTGCAGAATGCAAACGCACTGGAGCAAAAAAACCCAAGAAATTGCACGCGCTACATTTGTGCTGTGTGCATATTTGGGGGTGATTTCTTTTCTCTGAGGTTTCTCACTACGTAGCTGTTTGGGACCGCAAGACATAAAACATCCTCAGCAACACTTGAGTTTTACTCCATGGACAGAAAGGATGCTCTTTTGGGCAGCTGCCCTCATTTTGAGAGCAGCAAAAAAAAATCCAGCAACTTTGTGTTCTGGACCGTTGCGTATACTAGGCCTGAGTGGTGCGGGAAAACATTTTGTACATTCTTTTCCAGTTACAAACAAATGTTGATCTGACCATATTTTGGGTACTGTTTTGGGATTTATAAATATTTATATGCTTGGGGTTCCAAGCTCCAATATGTCCTGAATGAATTTCTAACAATATTATATGTTTATTTGAAAAGTGCTCATCAAGAATGCCTGCTGAGTTTGCTTTGGTATATAATTCTTATGGAAAGATTTGCTAGAGGAAAATAGTGCCCATTAAGTTTTTTGCATGAAATGTCTAAATATTGGGCAGTTATCCAAATTTGATTGAATTATTTCTGTTAGCTGCAATAAACAATATAATCACACTTAAACAATGTAATTTCAAATTGAATGTTCTGTTCTTATATTCATAACTATTGGTTATTTACGTAAGTCATCCTGCCAGAACAGAACTACTATCACATAACTCATTACCATGACAGTGCAAACAGCACGATGAGTACTCGCTAAACATTTCTAATGTAACCAAAGTCAGAGAAATATGAAATTTAAAGTAATTGTTCTGAAGAAAATATTCAGCTGCTTCTCTCTATTCAATTACAAATAATAGAAGTGTGAAAAGTTACCTGACTGCCCTGAGATTTATTTTATTGCTTTAACTGGAATTAAACTAATGAGAGTCTCTTAATTTGTTAATAGTAATAGACACACTATTCTGACTCTTTGATAAATTGAGAATGATAATTGAGAACGAACAAACTGAACAATGCATGTTAGTGATTACATTGGCTAATCCCTTGAGATAAATATATTAATCAATTTATGTTATATAAATATCTCTGAACCCTTAAAAGAATTTGACATTAGAAATAGAAGCTGAAATTTAAAACAGTTTTATTCCATAGGAACCTTGAATGATTGTTCCTCCATGACAACTACATGTAAAAATAGAAGTTTTTAATATATTCCTTTCCTAAGTATTTCATATTTAAACTCATTGCCTTTTTGCCTTTCCCATTCCTTACTTAGTCTAGAAAGACATCAGTGAAGATAAAAATTAGACCTTTATCCATTTTTAGGGTCTATTTTTATCTTCCTGCTGTGGTTCTTTATTATTCAGTGTTGAAACCCATTTTTTTCTGCTTTGGCAAGAAGACGGTGTTTCTCACATTAATTTCCTTTAAAGATAAACTAATTTGGATTGGTTTTGCAAGGTTTCTATTATTTTGAAGAAAGTTTTTTTAAAAAAGGTAAAACATATTGGAAATTTAGAGGTTCAGTATGGTCAGTTAAAGGACAATGCATGAAAACCTTTAGTTAACTTCTTTACTTCCAGATGCTGATGCTCAAGGACTCAGCCACTAGAGGGTAATATAAGATAAGAAAAAAGGCAACTTAATGCGCTCCTACTTGAGCTATGGCTTGTTTCCACAACTTAGAAGAAATTCAGATTTTAGTGACAAAGTCTATTAAGTTATTTTCTAAGGCTGCTTGGTCACAGTAAAGAGCTGTTGCTGCCTCCACCAAGGCGACATGGCGGAGCCACAGAACAAAGACACAGATGCACAAAGGGAGGTGCACTTGGGAGAAGGAGTATGAGCTGGCAGTTTCTCTACTTAAGGAAAGGAAATGCTCTGTAAACTCTAATGAATGCGGAAACATTGAAGACAACCGGCAAAAGTTAATTTCAATGTTGCTCTCGGGCAGGTGAGCCCAAATCACCCTGAAACTGCTATTTTTCCAAAGTGAAAGTGAAATTTGGCCTCATGGAAATTTGGCCTTGCAAACAAGAAATCAGGTTTTCTAATGGAATCACAGAAATTAGAGTTAGAAAAGACCTTCCTATTTGAGCCTAAACAAATGCAACCAAAAGCCTTGGGAACTTTTCAGTGACCTTTACAGCTGGATGGAAGGGCCACTGAATGCTTCCCAGACACCAAAGACTAGGTCAGGGCTACAGACCACACTACAGAGCTAACTTACAGAGTTTATAATTTGAAGTGCATTATCCTCTCTACTTTCAACTGACTTAACGAAGGTTTCTGCAAGTTCCTTGGTGATAAATACCTCCGCACTGACTCATACAGGAAATTGCTGAATGACATGCAATAGCTATTGCATTCTCAAATCTTTATGCACCAGGCCAATACAAAATGTTCTAGGCACTATACTATGCAGGCTGTTTGATTTTGCTGGGATTTAATTTCCCCAGCTTTTCCTTCTTTTCATTTATTCAGTGCAAATGAATTTACAGATATTGCTTATGTCAACAGGGTCAGCACTGAAACCTGTGAGCTGATCAAAAATGTCTGTGAATAGCACATCTGACTAACCTGTATTGGATTCAGATAGAAGGCAAGAAAAGAAATCCATGTATTGTAACAGTACTTTAACATGTTATGAAAATAAATGCTGTGATCACAAATACAGAGAAGTTAACTTTATTTTTTTTCAGAAAGAAAGTAATTGTGATAGCATATACAGTGAACGTTGATACATGTGTAGGCAGGCTTGGGTCTGAAGTAAGAACTGTAGCCCTATTAACAAATCTAAGCTTGTCATCAATACATTTGCTTTTTGTCCTTGGGAGTCCATGAAATACTTCTCACGCCCAAGCAAGGTCTGTCAACTATTGGTGATGACTTTGTGGTGAGGGTGGGAAGAAGTGTGAACACAGGGAGAAGAAGAAGACATTTCATATTGCCTGTCTCTAGGACCCTAACAGCTTAATCTCTGTTTGGGGTGTACATAGGCAGTGTGTGAGAGCGGGAGAGAGCCTGCTCCAGGGGCAGCCAAATATGATGCTTGCTTTGAACCTTCCTTTATATTCTATCTTCATTTGTACTCTGAAATTTGGCACACAGTTTTTTATTCCAGACTGGAAGGCAGCCCTCAGATCCCACTAATGGTGTCCACACCTGGAGCTGTGCACATGCTGCCTCACCTTGTCATCCCCTGAGATCCGTGGAAAATTCTACAGTTTGGGCCTCCAGAGTCTGGTATGTGAAAGGTGTCCAAAATTTTGCAGTAAAGCTGCTATATACAGCCAGCGTTCTTTTGTCTAACAGCTCCTGACACTTTATTCCATCGATCATATGGCTCCTTCCCTGGTAAAATCCTAAAGATTTCTTGTGAGGAAATAGACACAAATTAATAATAAGAGGAACCTCTTTTGGGAGAATTATGGGCTAATAGACCATATGGAGGAGATACTCTGAAAAAGTGTGGATTCACACTTTGTTAAGAAATACATGCTTAAAGTATGTAGATTCCGATCTGCTACACTTGTTTAAAAAAGTTTGGTCATGTCAAATTACTCCCCAATGTAGACTTTAGCATGTAAGACCAAGAGATGCCTTCATCATATTAAAATATGCCTAGAAGTACACTCAGAGCTTGCAAGTTTAATAAGTGTGCCTTCTCCTGCAGTAGTCACAGCTCGCACACTTCAGCATTGTTTCACCACATACAAACACTTAAATAAAACTAATTAAAAAAAGAAATGAGAATTTGAAATATACCAGAAGATCAATAATTACTGGGACTTCAAAGGCACTTAATTGTAGAATTCCCCCTGTCCACATTACCTGTCTCTATAACAGTCTAATTACTACTAAAAATCTCTTTATAACTGGAAAGGAAATTTTTTTCATTATTCAAGCTAAGAAAAATATGGTCAGCACAAGCAGCGAGGTAAAGCCTTTTTAAGCCTTTGATCAAGTATTATTTGGAATTTTTTTATTACAGTATAGTCTATGGTTTATATCAACAACTATATTTTTCAATTTATCCTTCTATTTAATCCCATTTTGGGGTGTTTCAAGTAAAAGGAGAATGTTTTTGGTTTTAACTGAGTTGTTTTGGAGGACAAATTTCTACTGTTGGGTTTTTCAGTATTGGCTGTTCGTTATTACAGAGTCACACAGGATAAATGCTGCTCACTGAACTTCCGACTAAAGCTTTCAAAGTCAAGAATGACAAGTGCCATGCCATGAATAAGGATGGCCTGGTGCGGGTATTTCTATATTTATGCATGTATTTTAATAGCTTTTAGGATTTGTGAATGTGTTCACAAAGGAAGCAGGCATGTCTTGACTATTCAAACAGTTTTTCTCCATAAATAACAGCAGAACAGGTTTGTTATGTTCTCTTGAGGGAACTGTGAACCCTTTCAGATGGAAAGAAAGTTTGCAACCTGTCTTTGGGAATGCAAAATCTTTAAACCCTGATAAACTAGTCGGAGGCAGGGTGAAGGCTGTAAAGATCTGAAAACACTGCAGAACCATAAGGCCTGTAGTCTTTGTGAGGGACGGAGGGGGAAAAGAAGCAACAAGCCAACTACTGTATCAAGCTCTGTAAATATTAATTTTAATTCATTTCAACCTCCTCATCCACAAACTCTTCAAAAAAGGCAAGATATTTCTAAATCAAAAAACTTAAAACAGAAAACCAGGCAACAAAATCCGCTGTCCCCGCAGATTTCAAAGATTAAGGAAAAAAATTCTTGTGCTTAAGAGGAGTTTTCTCTTCCAGAGAGCTATCAAACCCAGAGACAGGCAAAGAAGGAAATCTTTCAATGCCTTATCTAACTCCCATTAAAGTCTCTCCTAGATATCATGTATTTTGAGTGGGCAGCACTGGAGCAACCCCCTGCCATGATTTCTTAGCAGAAGTGTAGAATTCAGTGGCAGCTTTGCTTCACGAGGAGAGCCAGCAGGTCTCCCTCATGGTTATATGCTGCTGAAAATTATGTTGCTACAGAAAATGGGTTTCTATAGAATATCTCAAAGATACTCTGCATACAAACCATTACTCCTCAGAAATAATGACCTGGAGCGATGTTAAAGAAAATTGCAACTTGTCAGCTAAACCTTAATAAAATAAAAGAAAACAATCTTAAATATTGGGAGATTTTAACCAAAAAATGACAACAACAACAGAGCTAAACAAAAAGGCCCTTCCTTGTCAGAAAGTCAACTCCATATCCTCTGATGTTACTTAGTGAGAAAGTAGACAGTCATTGGGTCAGTGGAGGGGAAGAGAAATTTATTCTACATTATGGGTCTATTTTGGGATAGGCTGAATATCCTGTCTCTTGCTACTTGCTACAAGGAGGCTGAGATAACTTTGTACTTTAGACTTAAGTTAGAATGGATGGCTTTTCCCACAATATCTGTAAAAATAAGCTACATTTTTTATCACAGAAGCATGAAGCAGTGCAGGTCAAATGTATGGTTTTTATTTTTTTTCTCCTGATTCCACTCTACTTAGTCCACTAAACATCAAAGTCATTGTGGGGAAAACATCCTCAAAGGTATCAGAATTGAAGTAGGAGTTAATTTGTCCTCAAGCAGCCTGGTAGAAAAATTCTTGCAAAAGTTTGTTGCTGTCTGTCTGGGATGATTTAGGGAATGTAATAAACTTACTGCTGATCTAGTTTTCAGTGCAAGTAAGAAGCAAAATAGATGCATTAACTCTTCAGGGCCTAGCTATTTCCTTTTCATAAACACTGAAAGTAAATGATTATCTGCTGCTGTGTACCCTAGAATCCAAATTTAGTTACATGGTTGACATAGATGTGTCCTTAAACATCAGCAAGTTAATATTGCTGAGGGTAATCATAAAATAACTTAGAAAGGCTCTGCTGAGGTCATCTACTAAATTATTGAGTCAGTTTACACACCTAAATTTAAGCACATAAGTAAGCACCTTGTTAAACTGAGACCCAAGCAACAACACTAGTTGTACCCTTTGATTAATTCCTAAGTTGTGAGCCAGCCCTGTCACTGAACAGATTTTTCCCCCTCTCTGTTGTGATTGTCTGTCTCCACTGCTTCTCTTCAGCTGATTATTTCCTAATTCTGCCAAGAAAATTAACTTATTAGGTCCTCCAAATGGTTTTGCTTTTACCAGTATAAAGGTCTCTGCAACTATTTTAATTCCTATCAGGATTTGGCAAAATTAACATAAGTCATTTTCTCCATTAAAAAAAAAAAAAGCAAAATTCAGAGATAAATCGCTCTGACTGTACTACCACTTTCCCTCTAGCTTTTCCTTTCTTCCCTATTTCTGGTTTTGAACTGGCTTTTCCAAGTCCGTCTTGTCTTGATTTTGCTAGTATCTGCAAATTGAAGGATAGTCTTTCCATTTATTTCACAAAGTTGGTGGGGGTCTTGTTATAACTACTAGGTTTTTTAGGGGAACTGTGATAAAAATGAAATCAAACACACAATGTGCTCTTGAAAGAGAGATTTGCAGACCCTTGTGAATGCTTAAAAATTAAAAAAGGGCCAAGATCTTTAGTCATAGGAGAGCTGACATACCAAAACATTTCTACTGTATTTGAAAATCAAAGAACTCTTATTTCTTACTAGAATCAGCAAGATGGAGGTCATATTGCAGAATGGAGCCAGGGCATAGAAGGTTGGAGAACCAGAAGGATCAGACCAAGCCCTGGCTTATCAGAGTCAGCACAGCTGAGCTTAGAGGCGTGGGACAACCCCATTCCATCACACCATCATGCGGATTTCCACTTATGCTTTTATGACTACAGGGTCTCTGGCATGGACAGAATTACTTACTACTAACAAGAGTCCTGGGAAACTGCAATATACATCCCATACCTCCTTTTTGTGTCAGGCACGTTGCAGATTCCCACCTCCTCCTGCCTCCAGACTTAGCAGAAAATGTTCAGCCACCTAGCTGCCACTTAGTTTCCCTATCTTTGTGGGGCAGAGGAAGCAACTGGACAAGTTTAGGCCCAGATTACCTACTGGTTCAGCTCCTTGAAGAGGGCAATGAAATGAAATACCTGTTCTGTATGGCCTTATAATAAAAATACCAAATAGGGTGGCCTTTCCCCCGCTATTCACATGGGAGGGACAACACTAAATCAAACTCTAAGGGATTTTTTTCCTCTCAGTGGTATGATTCAATAAATATAATATGTAGCTTCTAATAACTTTTTTTAACGTCACTAGTGGTACTAATCTGGGAGTTTCACGTCACTGGTGTTTATTTGCATAACAGCCTTCCAGCTGAATTTGGCACAATTCCTGTTGCTCAGACACAAAAAAGAAAACCCAAAACAAACCAAAAGTTATGTGCTGATCAGGATGCACAGTTTGGAGATGCCTTCAGCACAATTTTCTCCCATACTCACCACTGTATCAATAACACTTCATTTTTTCATGGCATAACACTAATCAGCATTCACTGCAGTTGTAATTTGCCAGTACTGCTATAAAACACGTCCTGGTGCTGTACATTAGAATTTCACAGCTACCACAAAATTAGTGACACAATTAGCAACCACCTCTGGAGAGTTTGATTTCAGGTGACTTGCTCAGCAGCTACCCCTTCTGTCCGTTCAGGCAGATCACTGACTGACTCAGTCTATGAGTTTCGGAGCCCTCAACAAGAAGGCAGTCCTTCACAGAACAGTGCTTTGGTACGCAGCTGATTTACCCCACAAAGTTCACCCTGGGCAATGGCTGAGACAGCTCCTCCATCAACATAGTATGCAATCACGTAATTAAGCATTGTAGTGCAATGCATAAACATAAGATGGCTGATTTAATGTTCATCAGACAAGAGTAGCTATAGCATTGCATTGTCTGGACAAGGCAAAACCTCTTAGAGCAAGGGAAGAAATTCCCTGATGAGTCTGCAATGTCCTTTCATTGTACCTGGAACAGCTACGCTCAAAGGCCTCTGCCTAGCAGCTGGATCATCAGTCTCATTCTCCATAGTTCCTACTAAGATAGTTATTTCATGGCAATTAGCAAAGTGGTATCACTACCTACAGACTAATAAAGGAAGCAGATATGTGCATTACATGGTACCATGTATGTATTTGCAGAATTGGGTATATTCTCCTGCCAGGTGCCCATATTGGCAGTCCAAATGATTTAATTACAAGCAGTGGCTACAATCAGCCCCTCCCTCATCCCTACTATCCTTCAGCCTTTCCAGCATATTAGTTCCCTTACTGTACTTCAGAAGATGGCGTGGCAGTGTTCCTCAAATCTGCACAGCCTGGATAAGTATGTGTAGACACATATTTAGCTAACACCGGTCACAAGAACATTGCAGATGCCTTTAGAAGACCTTGAACAGTATGAATAAGAAGACAAAACAAGAAAGATTATAATAAAGCCAATTAGAAGAACACAGGTGTACATTCCACGATAGAGGGACCTCGGCACAAAAAACAACTCAGTTCGGTGTTTTATCTCGACCAATTAGACTGAGACAAGCTTCACATGTTTAAGTTGATATAATCAATTGTACCTTATGTTTATGCGCTTGAACAGAGTCAGTATAACCAATTATATTTTATGTTTATGTGGGTGAACAGAGTTAACATAACCAATCATATTTTATCCTTGTGCGCGTGGACAATGACTTTGCAGAATATATGATTATAAATATGTGTGTGTTTTAGCAATAAAGAGTTGTCTGCTTTCAACTTTACAGGCATCCGTCTGCATCAGTCTCCTCATTTTTCCAATTTGTAATTCTTCTTTTTTCCCTGATCACCTGAATTCCTCTAGATCTTAAACATATATAGAGAAATATTTAAATATTTTCTATTAAGCTCAGGAATTTAAATCTGAAACATGGAAGCCAAAGGTGCTTGAACCTCAGGTGAGATGTCCCTACCCCGGGGGTGCCTGAGGCAGTAGGTGTTGTCCAGTGTTGTGAGTTTGCACCCGAACACTAGCAGAGGAGGTGAACTGGAGCTGTGAGAGGCTTTTCGCATAGTCTGTGAGAGCTGCCCCGTCCAACGGCCACCCGGGAGCAGCTGTATGGCTGGAGGCAGTGCTGGCCAGGCCAACAGCAGAAGCCTGTGGGCACTGCACACCCTCCTCCGGCTCCGGGCCTTTCTCTGAGCTCATGTCTCAGGCTCCTGCTGCCTGTGTTTCCAGGTTGTACCTGTGCACTGTCTGTGCAGGGTTGGCCAACGTCAGACGTTAGCATGGGGCTGGAACAAAGGCTTTGATGCGCAAGTCACAAATTTCCCCTGCAGACACTTGTCTGTGTCTCCCAGCACATATCCTAAGAGAAAGGTCTAACGAATGCAAACACACTGCCTTTTATGAGCTGGTTCTGGTTTATGAGCAAGAGTGCTTTGGGCAGTGTGCCGATTGACCCCTGTCTGACACTTGAAACCTGTCTCGGGTTGAAGAATATCCTACAACTGTGTAAGACAAGCAACCAAAATGTAACTGTTACTGTCCAACTTCACAACTGTGTAATTGTGTATTAAAGCCAGGTTATTGCAAGCTTGCCTACCAGAATATCCCTTACTACCCAGGAAAAGTCCCTTCTGGATCACTATTTATCGCCCTTTCAGACATGAATTAATGATTATTTTTCCTGAACTGCAAGTAATTTGGGGACTTGCCTGTGGTACAGCCCAAGAGAGAATGCCAATGCCAAGCACCTGTGATTCTGGCTGCCCACAGGAAAAAAGTAAACCCTGTGCACTCAAGACAGGGCTGTAGAGTGGGCTGTGTCCTTGGGGACAAGGCCCCATCCCCAGGATGCGCTGCTCTCTGCTGAGAGCATGCAGGGAAGGACCTGTCTGCTTTTGTGGTGCAGCATTTAGCTCTCGGTAGGCTTCAGACGAGGAACGAGACTATTCCAGGGCAAAGTGAGCAATCAGGATCCCAAGCCAGTTTTGTTTAAGGCAATCAGGTGAAAATCTGTGGTTAGAGCTGTCTATGTTGCTTCCCCTTTTGATTTCAGTGCTCTCCTCCGGTCCAAATCTTGCAGTGTTTTTGCTGAGGCATAAAAATTAAACAGAGAAAGTAGATCTTTCTCACCCACACAAACCCCCTCCTCACGTCTCAAGGTGAAGAAAAAACATTTCAGGAGGGTCATGTACAGGGAATGGCAGACTCCAAATGTGGCTGCAGGTTCTTGGGGCTTGATCAGTGTCACCTAGAAGGGGAAAAAGAGAAATAGGTGACCATGAGCACTAGTTATCAGTTTGTCGGGGTGCCTGTTGCCCTGCACATCGCCCTGAGCCAAATGGCATTTCTGGACAGTCACTCTGTGTCTCTCTCTGTCCCCTTTTGGTCACAGCTGGGTGTGGGTGCAGTGGAGGTTCAATGTCCTGATCGAGCAGATTTGTCTTCAGCAATGGCTGTCTGCCCAAACAAGGGCGCTGATGTGCCTTGGCCATTCCTCGTTGCACACTGTTGTACGTGTGCCTTGCAGCTTCCAGCTCACTGCACCTTTTCCTGTGGCACACTTGTTGGAAACCTCAAGTATTAACAGAGCGTTCAAGATGTCCTGATGCTGTTACTCATTGGCATTTCCTTCTCTTTTTGGGGAGGAATGTGAAGAAAAGAGAAAAACAGTTTAGGAACAGGTAAAAGATATCCCTTATATTGTTTTGTGGGGTTTTTTTTAAGGACAGTAAAACAAAAATCTTGTTTTCAACAGCAAATAGACTGAAAGGCCCATTACAGGTGCTGTGAAAAGCTCCGCTGGAGCTCAGCTGGAACTCCCTCCAAGTCCAGAGGATGCCTAGCTCCAGCCAGACCTTGCTAGATTCCTCTCCCCTCCAAGTTCATCTCCCTGGCATTCCAAAGGCAGGGACCTTTGTCTGCTTGTCCTTTCTGAGGTGTGTCCTCCTAGGACATAGCTACTTTACAATCTCACGGATTGTGGAGTCTGTTTCCGCACATCAATAGGACAGGAAAATGGAGGTTGCAATGGCTGCAGGACTGAATGTGATTTCCCAGCATGAGGATTTGGCCAAGAGACATAATCCTTGTCTACTGCAAGTGACTTTTCATGATGTGACAAAGAGACCAGTCCTGGGGTACTCTACAGCCTTCAGGCACCTGGAGATCAAGAAAGCATTGAAAAGTCAAAGACAGTGAGGAAAAATGCTACCAAAACTATCTAGGGGATGGGGCATTAGCAGAGACGCTCAGACAGCTTGAGGTGCCAAGAGATTTGTGGCAGGCCCTCATCTTCACCCTGCACATCCTCATTTCTTCTGAGCATTGCCCTTCAGCTTCAAGGACTCCTCTTCATTCCCAATGGACAGCCAAGATGGTGAGCAAAGGCCATGTCCACCCACAGCCCGGCTCCTCTGGGCTGATGCAGCTCTGTGACCGTATGGAGCCTGCAGACCAGGCCCAGCCTCTCACACACAGCTCCTCGCTGCAGGTAGGGGAGACCTACAGATGTCACTCAGAGTGTGATATTCAAGCCTCAGCAGCACCCTGTGTCAAACAAGCAGGACTGGGAATAATAGGCTGTGCTACCTCTCTCTAATTTGCAGCATTGTAACCATTCTAATTTGAAGTTTTCCCCAAATGAGACACTTGCATGTCAATTGTCTGCTAGCAATTACAAGACAGGTAATATATGCCTTGAAAAAATTAGCATCAGCCTCTACTGGGATCATTAAAAGACAGTGTTGTAATCTCACCCAGACATTTTAGGTGCTTAACAAACCAAAAGGGGCAGACTTTCCTGAAGAAAAGCAGCAGGAAGCTGCCAAATGTGTCTTTTAACTGAGTGGAGCTTGCCAAGGCGAGTTTAGCAGTGTTATCTTGAGACTGCCAGACTGAATTACTTTCAAGATTTTGTTGTTTCTTTGCTTTTGTTCCTTTTTTAAGGAAAAGAAAAAAGACTGAGATAAAAGAAGAAATACAGTGAGGAAAGAGAAGGATAATAGCAACCTACAGCCCTTCACTAAGAGAGCTGCAGCTCCTTGCTGAAAATGCAGGCAGGAAGCTTTCTGGAGGACACACAACATCACATGCTTAGACCCTGCAAGTGGTTAAGTGTCCCTTATGCCACTCCATCCTGCTGTCCAGTATTTCAGCTTCACTTCTCCAACAACTCTTAGAATCATAGAATCATTTAGGTTGGAAAAGACCTTCAAGAGCATTGAGTCCAACCGTCATCCACGCCCACTAAACCATGTTACAGAGTACCTGGTCTATGCGCTTTTTGAATACCTCCAGGGATGGTGACTCAACCACTTCCCTGGGCAGCCTGTTCCAATGTATGACAAC
>JAVJGG010000043.1:8988726-9017214 GCA_035590195.1 Aviceda cuculoides | reverse complement strand
ATTCTTCATTGCGCATGATCAGATGTAGGCAGTACTATGATAATCAGTTACAATAATTTTTATGTATATGTATACTAGTCTGATTAATATTTAATTAGTTATTCTATATAACCTGTTTGTGCTGCAACTGTGGCATGCACACTAGGTGGAATCATCCCCCATGCATGCAGTGCTGCAATAAAGAATGCCTGCTTTCTAAAACTCCAAAACGAGCCAGAGAGTTTCTTCAACTGGCTTTGTGGTATCATTACCAGTAGTAAACTATCTTACCTAAATACCTAATTAAATGAAACCTTTGTGCACATTTAGCTACACATAAATTTTTGTGTGCAAAAGTATTATTACATCCATAAGTACCCTTTTGCACAGACAAGATTTTACATGTAAAATTATCATGCATGTAGTTTCTTTTGGGAGACAATGCTTCTATTTTTCCCTTAGAAAAGGTGAGCTGCTTCACAAACACAAAGTTGATTTAGCAGAAAGTTAGTGGTAGACCCCCACAGCGGTTGACTTTGGGGTCCTATATTATTCACAGAACTGAAGCTTTCATTTAAAAACAACTCACAAAACAAAATAAAATTTTGTTTCCCTTAGCCCTTATAATGCAAAAAATGCCCTTGTCAGACTCTTGCTGTGGTTTTGTTCATTTTCCCTTCTTGAAAAAGTCACAAATAGGAAAATGTAAGATGCATCTGCATGACTACCCAAGTTTTGGCAGTTTTGAATCAGGTCATTGTGGTTACACAGTGCGCTACTCAAAGTACAGAAAATCAAGTTTTCAGGTGGAAGGTCTTGCTTTGACATAGAAAAAAATAATTTCTCAATGTTTGCTGATTCTCAATGGCTCAGCAAATTCCTGTAGCCACAGCTCTAGGGATCCCAGCTCCGTAGGATCTCTACTAAGATCCTGTGATAATGATGTGCAACTGTGCCTTTTGAGTCTTCACTCATGATCTTGCAAGGTTTAAAGTTATATTCTTTGAAGTTTGAAAGTGAAGACTAGAAAGATATAAAACAGTCTGGAAATAGGTTATCAGAAGCCATACAATTCATGACTTGTCTCCACTCCACAGGCTTTTTCCATATGAGAAATTCTCTATTACTTTGTCTCCAGTGATCTAAGGTAGGTTGCTCCCATTGCATCCATTCAATGACTGGTTGGAACTGACTTATAACATGATCTGCCAAGGAGCAGCAAAAGCAGGCTTCTCAGTGAGGGTGACAGTAAAGCTGGCAAGGCAATGCCCTCACTGGCCAGAACACAGTCCCATAGTAACCAAAGGAGAAGAACAGAGCAGGTCTGGTCATGACAGCCTCAAACATAGGAAACCAGGCCACTAGTGAAATGGGAGAAGAGGCTGCAATGTCTGTGGGTACACTTGGTCTCTGCTCTCAGCCTGCATAAATTGCCCAGGAAGAGCACCTCCTGGCTCAGAGGAGGCTCTCAAACTGCATCAAGTATATCATGTTTGCGTTTGTGTGCTGCTGTGAAATCTCACCTATGAAAGAGTTTTTTCCTCTCCAGCTTCTGGGCACTACATAAATAAATACAATAAGTAGGCAAAATAACTATGAGGTGACCTATAAAGCACTGCAAGGTTTATTCTGCTACAGACCTGTGATAATCAGCATCCAAAGCAGCTGTACAGTAGTCCAGTCTGTAAAACTTACCGGCACATCACTGTAGTGTAAAATACTGCCAGAGTCCTGAGTTTGGGCACTTGTTTGCTTAGCCATGTAAATCCTAGCTTCTCCGCCTATAAGATGAGGCAGGCAGAAGGGTTTAGAGCCTGGAGTCCTATATATTTGTAAATGGCTTTGAAGACCATGGGTGAAAGATGCAACTGAAGGGCTCACTTATGGGAAGCTAGCACTTAATGAGATGTGAAGTGGAAAGATCTAGGAGCTGGGCAAGAGACAAGGAGATGCATAGGCTGGAACAGGGAATGAGAGAAGTCATGCAACTGTGGTTGTTCCCTTTGGTGAAATTAATTTTAAATAAAAAGGAAAAAAAGGAAAAGAAAGGAAGTAGAAGGCTGCCAAAATGGACAGGCCCAACTGATTACATCAAATAAATTACCTCCCTACAGTGATTTATGGGCTAATCTCTCAACAGGGGTGCAACTTATCAGTGAACAGCCAGTACAATTAGTGCTGCTGCATGAATCACTCATAGTACTGGCTCCTCTGCAAGACTTTCACACACAGTTTGTTATTACAACAGATGAAAGGTTTGCCTGGCTGTCTTTTCACTCAGCCCAGGAATTGCTGCTGAAGGCTGAAGATCACGTTAGCAGGTTTCTGCAGCCTAAGCAGGGATCTGTTTAATTGCCAGGTCTGAGTCAAAGGGCCCATACAGAGGGACATAAACTGAGAACAGGGCTTAAAATTCCATGAGCAGGACAAGTGATGTACCTATAAATGGAAAACTAGGTTTGGCTAAGGAACAGTACTAGCAAGGAACATGTGATCTACTGGAAACTTACCCAAGCTCACTTTCTGTGTTGTCCCATCTTAATAAAATGGGGCCTGAAAAACAGACAGTTTAATGTTTTTGAACTGGAAGAAGTGGGTATATGTACTTACTTTTCGCTAAATTAATGCAGAATTAATCCTCTACGATGCATAAATAGTGAATCTTAAAATGCTTGAGATGATACCTTAAAAACAGTAACACAGGTAGCTGGGGGTCTGTATAAAATTCAGTCTAATGTTTTAAGGCATAAGGGAATCACTGCAACAGTAGTGAAACTGTTTGTTCTACTCCATTCTTGCTACTATATATGCTCACAGAATTGACTGTAATTTAAAAGACCATAATGCTTGGTTTACATTCCCTGAGTCAGAGAGAAGAGCTGCTTTCACAGCTTACAAGCAAGTGGTTACAAACTTTACTATCCATTATGCTTTCTGAAGAGACATTTTCAATCACATCACTTTCATGGAAGAGGTTTGTTCTCTTTCTAGAACACCGTGAGCCCATAATAATGCCATTAGCAAATCAAGATGTAAGTCTGTATATAAGGAGTGTTTGGATGACAGTTTTACATTAGAGAGAAAAACACCAGCCTTAAACAGCAGAGCTCCTTCTTTTCACTTTCTTTCAGTTTCTATTAGTTTCTAAATCCACCAGCCTGAAACAGGTTTCTTTGTCAAAGAAATATAGCTGAAGAGTATGATTCATCTTTGTGCTGCATATGAAGTAGCTCAGATCAGCAGCACTGATGAAGGAATCAGTACAAGCACATCAATAACAGGATGAGTGGGAAGTCTTTCACACTTTGCATGTTTCCCCTGGGAAATGCACTGCTGCGCAACTGATTGTTCATAAAATGGTGTTTGCTGCAAGCATGCGAAGCTATGCAGGATTTATCCTGATTATTCTTACACTTCCTTGTAGCATCATGGGTCCATATGGTCTGTAGAGCAGATATAATGGCGTCTAAGCACATAATGGACTGACAGCAAAAACAAGGGTTTGAACCCAGTTCTCATTGCACATGAGTGGAAGGAGAAATTTAGAAGTCAGAACGGTCTTCTGTAGGAACTAGCAGGTAACACAGCATCTAGAAATAAGAGCACTGGCAGGACACACACTGAGTGCTTACTGGAAAGCTTGTCCTACAGGGCGTTTTGATGTTATCTTTTCTGCTGAGGAAGAGAAGGAAAAAATACTCATTTTTTGTTGCAAGTTTCTCCCAGTCACTGATTTTTTGCCTGGATCGAAGGAGTAATCCTCCTTTGAATGTATGGCAGTAACATTTTTTCCCATTATTTTTTGCAGAAATTAATACAGGTTGTATCTAGACACTGTGGTTGAAAGTGTGCAAGGGACAGGAATCCAGCAGCCTGTTTACAGTTAGCTAAAAACTTGATTTCCAACATCCTGAAGTGGCATGGCATCCATTTACATCAGCGCAGGGCTCTACATTTCTATCATCTGCACATTCCTTGCTATTAAGTGGGAGAAGCTTCCTGAGATGTGTGATATTTCAAACAGCTCTGATTCCCAGGCATACTGTCCAAAGGTCTCAAACTGAATTTGAAGAGGTGTTGTATATTCTTTGACCTCAGTCTCATCCCATAACGCAACCATTTGTAATTTATTTCAACATGATTGCAAGGGACACTGAATGAAGTCTGGCTTTGAGTTCACATGGCAAATGATGATAGAAATGTCAGCACTGAAATCACTGACCCAAAGTAAAAGAGTGCCCTTGTAAATGTTCCAAGCTTGAATTAATCCCTCACCCCTCTCACAGCTTCCACTACTGAGTAGGATCTGTTCAGCTCTGACTGTATTTGGCATCTGGATCCGCAAAATGGAGAAGTCCAGGCTCCTTTTTGAGCCTGGATATTTCCAGGCTTGAAATGTTTTTGTGGAGTATCTTGTGACTTTAACCAGGCATCAAGGCAAATGGCAGCAAATTTGGTCTGAGGCTGTAATGGTACATGGGAAGGAAATATAGATGTGGTAACTGCCTATAGCTTCTAAGTGTAAAACCATTGTTTGTATGTTATTTCCATTGTCAATTGATATCTGTGTTCCAGTTCTAATTCTGCCCTTGAGATGATGGGGCATCACCAGCTTTTCAACACTTCTGCAAGGTGTTTTTCAATGACTGCCTCAGCAACTCATCCTTCTAGCTCAGAACTTGGGAAAGTAGATAACATTAAAATGCAGATGTAGAGCCTGTTGCTGAAACTGCGTAGTCTGTAACCGTAAGTAGGTGGAGTATGTAAATGTAACTTTTAACCAAGTAACCAATTAGAGAATAACTAGTATGCATCTATTATTAGAATCATATAAAAGAACTCTGTTGTATCTATTACAAGAATCATATAAAAGAACCCTGTTAGGAATAAAGATTGAAGACGCTAGCAGGATCTCATATTGAGTGTTCTGTGTCTTCCCTGCTCAAAAACTCTTCGCACTTTTCAATGAATTTTGACAGAAAAGAGGAGAAAGAAGCCTATTGTGAGAGGGGGCTAGTGCCCCTAGAAAGTTTAGTGGCAATTATTCAGCCATCTTGCACTTGTTTTGCTTCAATTTCCTGCTGATAAATGCATTTGCCAGCAATTTAGTTAAGGAGGAGCTAATGCCACCTTGTTTAGGTAACACCTCTAACTATGATTAAGAAAGATGTAATTGAAACACAGCATGTCGACCCTGTCAACACACACTTCCTTTAGTCTATAACTTTCATTTACACTTCATAACATTTAGAAAAAGCAATATACTGCTAAGTTAACAGTAATATCGTGCAATTGAATGTTTTGACTGGGAGGTGTTCTTGCAGCAGATCAGCTTGCTTTTGCTTTGACATTTATTTTGCTTTAGAATACAGTAAACCAATGATTGTTCAATTGTGCTGAATTAGATGGGTGACATTTTTCACTATCTTGAACATATGCAGCTTTCTCAAATCTCCTTTTTTCATTATGCCAATCTGTGTGCCATTTCTGCATGACTAAACTTTTTTGAGATGTAATTCCCACTATTTTGCTCTTGGGTTGTGAAAATTCGATGTTGGTCGCTTACTGTAATTACCAGTAATACTGTTCACTTTTCAAGTGCCTGCTTGCTACGTTGCTACATTTCCAAGGCTTGTTAGAAAAACGATCCCTGAAAATGCGAGTGGTTCCGCACTCAGGGAGGGAGGGCAGAGCTGGTGTCCCCAGTCGCTGCAGGAGTTGCAGGGACTGGGGAGCACTTTGGGCTCAGTGGGAGCTCTGAGGTAGTTTTTTCACCCTTGGCACCCCAAGGGCTGCTCTCCCTCAGCAACGGATGAGCCAACAGAAATGGTGGGTGTAAGAAAAGGAGAACAAGAGGTCAGCTCAGGCTCTCCAAGTTGTTTTTCAGAGGATCTTTCTTCTAGCACAGCCTATGGACAGAAATATGGAAGCTAGTCACCATCGCTCAGCAATTTCAGGAATTTAACTCCCAAAGTACCTTCCACATGAAATCAATAGAGCAAAGTCTATACTGAATGGCATAAAATTTCCAGCTCTTCTTTGCTTCAGGATAACATTTCTCCTCAGAACTGCATTGTATTGATGATCAATTTAGCTTATCTCCTGGCAGGTTGAAAAAGAAAATCTGGGGGCAAGCTCTAGCCCAGAGAGTGTTTGCAGTGATCGCTGAAAAAAGTACCATGCCAGGATTCCCCAGATGGCAATGTGTGAGCTCACAGGAACTCCTCAGGAAGATTGCTCTGAATGTACCATCCCTAAAACAAGCACAAGAAAAATCCCTACGGCAAATTACAGAATTTCTAATTACCTCATTACTGTATACCAAAACACAATGAAAACTCATCCTCAAGACTGTATTAATTAAAGCCCTAGATAGGCACACTATTGCTGAGCTGGCTCAGCCTTCAGCCTTGCTATGTAACTATTCCAGAATGGGAAACCTATAGTTTCAGCTCTTCAGTCTCAGCAAGGATGAAAGTCCTGATGGATGCTCTGATCTTGGTGCTGTGAATCATGCTTAGTACCATACTGAGCTGTACCAGAACTTCAGTCCCTGTCAGATCTGTTCTTAGCCTGCCCTGAAGCCAGCTGGTGCAGCTCAGATCATCACTAATGCAATCAGAAGAGGAAGGAAGCTGGTATTTTTAGACTTTTGAACTGACATAAGCAATTGCCACTTGCTCAGAATAACTAGAAAGTTTAAAAAACGTTCAAAATGTGCCAGGAAATGCTCACAGACTGCCCTTTTATGAAGGTTAGTCTCTCACAGGTGGTGAATGGATAGTATGATATTTTGGAGAATGCTTCTCTCTGGACAGCATTTATCTCTCTGGATAAGAACATACACTGCTACTAAGGTAGTAAGGAATTGACTTCTTTAAAGCTCCGCACATCCCTGAAGACAGCTGCTTGAGGTCAGTATTCCCCCAAATGTCTGCTTTCCAGTCAATTAGTTTCAGTGTTCCCACAACGTAGTTTCATCCCATATCACATTCTGCATAGTTTAGTCCTCGGCAGGTAAAACTAAGTTGTGAGTTCCTTGCATGTACTCACACTGACTGAAATTTATTCCACTGCCTGTTGATGCTCTGTGCTGTATCCCTGCTCTTAAAACCCCTATATACTAGCCAGGTTTTCTGTCAGACAGACTCTGTTTATTAAAAAAAAGCCTGTGGCATAGAAGTCTGGATAAATTAAATGCTCAGAAAAGGCTTCAAGCAGTAATTTGTTTCTCTGGTCACATTAATTTTAGAAGAAAAACCAGACAAATGCTGATGTCACTAAAGCTTTGAAGGGGTCATGAAGCTTCACCCCGTAGAAATGTCTTCTCCGCAGGCGCAGGGCAGGTAGCCACTGCTACCCCCACAGCCTTGTTGCAGACGGCTTCAGCAGCCCCAGATAGTTGTACCCAACAGGGCTAGAGGCTAAAGCTGTGCAAGGGGGGCCTGATGCATAAAATATAATGGTCTGTGCATGTCTGGGAAGCAGGAACTCCTTCATTAGCTCCAGCCGCTTAAATCAGAGTCTGAGCTTTTACACAAAATGCTTTATTTTCTCCCTGAGATACGCAGTCCTGGGCTGGGGGAAGCATCTCAGGCAGCAGTGGCTGTTGGAGCAGGAATAGGAGTGTATTGGAGATTAGGTGATTTTCTAGGAGTCTCTTTTCACTACCACATGCCTACAGTTGGGAGAAGAGGCTTCAGGACCTATGCAGAAAAAAGGATGTCTCTAATTTGTATGAAATACAGCCTTTCCCTGCCATAGCCTCCTTCCTCCTTGGAATGGCAGTGAGGTGGGAATGAAGGCAGGTGGGACTTCATACATTGATACATCGAGAAAATTATCCTCCTGTGGACCTAGGATAGGGCTAGAATGTGTTTGTTGGGACCAGTGTTGCACCTATCTTCTTTAAACATACCAAACACATTTAACAAATAGAACTTTAAACAGCTATGAAGAAAATTGTCCAGACACCAGCACTGCCTCCATTAGGCTCTTCAGAGCTAACTCCATCAGGAGTGTGTGGGGACAGATAAGAACTCATTTCCTTATGTGTGCAATCCAGTCATATAGTGCTGGCAGAAAAATTCAACTTATTAAGCCTAAAAATAAGATTTCCTTCCTCAAACAAGTTCAGTCAGAAGATGAAATTGGGGACTGTCACTGATGACTTTGTTTACTTTAAAAGGGCAGTTCTGAGCTTGTTGCCTCTCTCTACACCACCACTACTACTTCAGCAGAGCCACACCATGCCTCCCCGCTACACTGCTCTCCTGCAGAGCCCACGTTAGGAGATACTCTTGGGGTGTGATGGGAGGTGCTGCCAGAAGCACACTTTCTAAAAAAAAGTGATGTCCAAGAGCAGAAGGACCAGAAGGACTAGCCAGCAGAAGGTAGGCAAAAGAATACCCAAAATAATGCTACTTGTTCCATGACAGTGTGTTCTTTGAAGGAGTCCTCTCTTCCATCAAATTGTGAAGGATCCATGACTTGGCATAGTGGAATGAATGCCTTGTTTCTTCACGCTCCCCAGAGGTGCTGTGTTCAATTTCTGCCAAAATCTCATAGCTATCTGTTTTGTATGTATATCTATTGCTGTATTTTTTGAAGTCCCAGGAGTGGGGGGAGTGTTATGATTTGAGTTCTCTTCAGTGCTGCCACCGGGAATGCCAAGGAATCCTACGGCGCTCCACCTGTCTGAATTTCAGAGGGAATAAATATAAAATTCCCTTGGATACAATTAAAACTTCAGGCTTCAATAATGCAGAACTAGTTCTCTCACTTAATGACAGTATATGTGTTGGCACTGCCCCACAAAGTTTTCAGAGGTAGCTTGTCTCATTTTCCTTTCCATTCTTTTCCAGAAAGGCATGACTGTGATTCTCCATGTCCTTGTTGCTCTGCTTCACCCAAAAAATAGGTGCAAGGGTGTTTCTTCATGTGGCTCCCTGTGTAAGACAGAGCAGCCTTAAACCTGTTCTAGTTAGCACAAAGCTTGCCAAGAACATGCCACATGGCCTCAGCCTCTGCACTGAAACCCACTGGGGTAGCAAAAAATGCTGCAGGGAAGATTTTCTGACTTTTTTCCTGATTTTTCATGATGAGCAGAAAGCTATACTGTGCTGGGGCATTTCCTGGGAGTAATTTCCACCAGGTTAGAGGTCTTTTTCATGCAAATTAAGTGATATGAGGGAATCAGAGTTCTATACTGTTTCCTCATTAGTCTCTTGATAAATGCACAAAGCTGTGAAGACAACATCTGAAAGTGTATGTGTGTTTTCTCACTTGCTAATAATGCTCAGTGATTAATTCCTCTGTCAGAAAGAAGCAATGGTCCATTTCCCTAGGAAGCATTACAAGCCCCAGAGAAAGTCCTCATCTGGTTAAATAGCTCCCCATGATTCAGGTACTCTCTTCTCTTTTCTTGAAAATAGAGAACTAGTTCAGAATCGGTAGCTAGTTCTGTAGGAAAGGGAGGGACCTATAGTAGGAAAAAAGTAGTTTCTGTTATCTGAACTAGAGCAATAATCTCAGATGGATTAGTAAAATCCAGCAGTTGCTATCCCCACAGGACAGAGCTGCTGAAATGTCTCTTGCCTGCTGGTCCCATGCCAAAGAAGAAAAATACTTTCCATGCAGCGCAGTTCAACAAAACTGACAGGGTGGAGTGAGGGAAGGCCGAAGATGAATGATAAACTCACAAGATCTAAAATCCACTTGGAGCTCTTGAATCACCCCACAAGGAAACAGTTGAAAAGCTGTTTCTGCTTAATCCAGTTGATTTGGTTCTGTTCTTCAACTTTTTACCTCAAATGCTGCATTTTACTTTAAGGCAAAATTGCAGGAATTGGAGGTGGTGATAAGCAATTCCTCTACACTCTTTCTTCTTGGGCTCATTTCTCTTGCTTATTTTTATCTCGCTTAGCTTGTGTCAGCCTCAAAAGGAGCAAACATATTGTCATTTTCTAATTTCCTCACATGTATACACAGGCATGCAGACTCACGCTCCTTTTCAAAACCAGCAAAAAGCAGCTTGGATTTTAGTGACAGAAATTGCAATGAACTTAAAATGGCAGAAACTGGCTTTCTGCTTGGATACAACTAGGGTAGCTTGGCAGAGCCCTAACACATTGTGGGGTTATTCTTTTATACCTCTCTACGGTCACGTATTTCTGATTAGGAGTGGTTACTACATGCTGTAACATTCTCCCTAATAGTTGCCTTATTCTTCATCAGCTCCTGCAGACTATTTTTCCTCATCGTATTTTATTGGAAATTCTTTATACTATTCCTAGTCACTTGAAAAAATAGTTGTCTGAGTATTTTGGGCATTGGGCTAAAAAGTGATCTACATTTTCCATCTCTTTATTAACCCATACCCTCATCTTAGGTTCATACAAGGATTGCTGGCTCTATCCTTTCTTCCTCTGCTGTTTATGAGGTTGTCTGAAATTCCTATTTCAGTGAAGGCTGGTGATACCACTTGGAAAGAGTCACTAATGCATGATGCTTCCCTAGTAGCAGGACTTGAGCTGGTCTGCCACAGCCCCAGTGATACCTGTGCAGATCTGCCCCCTTAAAGCCTTTGTACAGTCACGGCTGAGTAAGCTTAGACTCTATACTGGGAAAGTTTTACGCACTTTTGCACTAGGACGATCATGAAGCTGAAATCCATTGGGCTTTTGTATATTGTACAGGAGAGGAGCACGCGTCTTGTGGCCAAGAAATGACCCAGGTAAAGGCTTGGGGTGATAAGTGGGATTTTATGTATCTTTGTGACTGTTACCTAGAAAGACTACTTCATATTGGAGCCTAATGAAACAGTTCTAGCAAGGATCTTGTCAACACATGCGAATTGTTACATCTTTCTATGCAGTCTCATTGCCTCTTTGTTTCATTTCCTCAACATAAACTCCTTACTAACTACAAATGTCCAGAAATATCACTGTGCAAGGGAAACAAATTTCATTGAAGCAGCAGATATGAATTTTTTAAAATGTGAAGTCCCAGTATCCATGGCAATGCTTAGCATAGCTGGACAGAAGCACCAAGGGAAGGTAAAGAAGGAAATTAAAAATCTGACCAACACCTGAAGGTGGAGAAGGAACTGGCAGTGGTTGGTTACACAAGTGTGAACTGATGGGAAGGGTGTGCAAGGAGGATGATGATAGGAGATAATGTCCACTTAGCATATTTGCCAGCAATGATCGTTACTGGAAGCATTCACATATCTAGCATCATTTGTCATCCTTTGCAGCAGCGGCAGGGCATTAGATATCTTCTGAACAGACATATATAGCTAGATGCAGCCATGGTTTTGAATGATGGCTTTCTTCATAGCTTCAACAAGATTTTGCGGTCATATTGCTTAAGTTCATTAATAACTCTTCCTCTTTCCCAGAACCTCTCCTCTCCTGCTGTTAGCTAACATTTTGCTCTGAAGTTTTATGAAGCAAATGCCACTTTGGGCTGACAGTATGATTTATTTGCTCTGTTCATTCGCAGCAAACATGCAGTGCTTGCCTGTCTACAAGAGATGCTTTTTCAAGGCATCTGTTGACTCTCTCACTGATCAACCACAGGTTACTAAATACTTCATATTCATGAAGTAACATAGGTTCTGCACCTATTTAATACTGCTATTGGACAAATGCCAGTAAATGGCAAGTGACGCTTTGTCATGCCAAATCAACTCTCTTATTAATGAAACCCAAAAATAAAAAAATATGACGACATGTAAAACCACAAAGGAACCTTTTCACTACAGGTGAAACATATTTTCCCATATACAAAAATCAAATTAATCTTTGTTTCACCTCTTTTCTTTTACTTGATTGACAGCATTCATAATTTCTGCAAAGAAAACACTTATTGTTTCTCATTTTTAAATACATGGTAATTTCACAAAGGTCTGGCTACAAATAAGATTACATTTGAAGATCCTTGGAATGGTTTATGCACTAGGCATTAGAAATAGCTCTGAAGTGTTTCTAATATAAAGTAGGGAACACTGGATCATTAGAAACAGTGGGACTTGAGAAAATGCCAGAGGAATTCTACTCTGCCTTCTCTTCATGCTCTAAGTTAAAGATTTATTTGGTGGAATTGCCCCTTCCATTAGCTTTGCCTGTTTGCAGGCAGCAATTCTGTCAAAAGAGGGTCTCCAGGGGATGTTTCAGTCACATTTTTTTAGCACAGAAAAAATGTGCTTCAGAGGGAGAGAACATTAGAAAAGAACTCCTGTCTAATCAAAAGCTATGGGAAGTGCAAGAATATCTTTACCAGCTTCGGAGAAGTCACCAGGAGAGTGTTAATACCAAACTTGTTAATTTTTCACTGATACAGGAGAACAGATGAGGTACTGAAAAAGCTGAGCATCCGAATTTAGAGGTTACTGAGCAGCTTACCTACAATGGCACTACAAGAAAAGAGGCATCTCAAAAAGAAAAGAAAAAATCATTAAAGAGAAAAACCATCATTAACTCTAAAAAAAAGGTTGCGATGCTATTCAATCCTCCTGTGGTGTCCTCCCAAGTCTATCACACAGGCTCCCAGCTACTTGCCGTCAGCCTGTGTCACTGACATGTCCAGTGGAGAAAGGCACATTACAAAGCAGCAGCATTGTGTTAATCTTTCAGGAGCAAAAGAACAGCTGTGTCAATCCACCAGCTCAGTGTCTTGCCTCAGCAATGGAGAATACCAAATAACTAGAGAAGGGAATACAAGCAATCTACAAGCTCATCTTTGCACCGTCCCATCTGCTCTGATGTTGCAGATCACTCTTTGAAATTAGGGAACTTCATTTGGAGCTGTGAGGTGCTTAATCACTGCTCTTTACCTTAGGAACTGTCTGTATTTGCAATGCATTGACCATTAGCCCTGTTTGAAGGTCATTTCCTGACTCCCTGCTGTGATGTACGAACAGGGCTATTATGAGGATTCTCAACGATATGTCTGAAATACAATAATAAGGCATCCTGACTCCTTGCTCCCACTGTCTTCTGTTCACTGTAATAAAAATGCTGTTATTCACTAGTTTTCTCTAGGGAGAAGAGATGCCAAAACAGAGAAGATGATTTATAGAAGACAAATGAGAAAATTTGAATAAATATCTCATTTAGGGCCTAATTGTGCTCTTGTTATTCATGGAGAATAGTTGCTTACTCCCATCAGGATTTACTCTTGGATTGGCCTTGACATAGTTCTTGGTCTTGCAAAGGCTGCAAAAAAAGGCCTTAAAAGTCATGGATTTTTGGCAATATATGTGTTAAGCAAAACAGCTGACCTTAGCACAGTGGTTCATTCTGCAGTGTGGCAGAGAGAGCTTCCCTTGGCATGGCCAGCAGCTGTTGTACCGAGCGCGGGAGAAGTCTTAGCTGTCACTCTTAGTTCAACTACCTGCTAGGCTAATAGTTCACTGCATGGCCTGGCATCTCAAGAAGCAATATAACAACTAAAAAAGTCAAAAGGAAAATGAGATGAGTTGATCAACCTAACATTTTTTCTAATGAAGCATGAGTCATTATTGCAGTTAGTAAGCCATATCTTACTTCTTTAGCCAAATGATTACTTACCATCGTATATTATCTTAAAATCTATCACTGTTAGAGGATGAATACTGAAACGTCAAGCTCCTCATTATCCTCAAATGCCTCTGTATTAAATCAAGGAGAAACATTTCTTTTTTTTTCCTATATGAGCCATGAAATTGGGAAAGTTTATCAAATAGCAAAGGCTGTTGCAGCAGCTCTCATAGAGCCCAGCCAGACATCCATTCCTTAGTTTTCCTGAAGGCAATGAGGTTGTGAAATATTCATGGAAATGCAAAGCCCACCTTGCAAGATGAGGCTAGCACATCAACCCCAGTGTTAATAGAGCTCATGCACTTCTGCAAAGATAGAGAGGAGACTATACCGAGCAAAAGCCCCCGGGCACGTGGCCTGAAAAATGTGTGGCTGCATTGTACTGTGTCGTATCACTGCACCATGGGTATATATACTCATCACTGGCTCTTCTCTAGTAACACTTTGCTAGTACATCTTGGTTTTGCTGTAAGACATATCAGCTGTGAACAGTCTTTGATTGCTGTGAAATTTTGGTGAGGAATTTGGAAGGGGTGCTCCCAGGAAAAGTCACACTTTTATAAAAATTTAAAGCTACTTTTAAAAAGCACCACTTTTGTAAAATTTAAACAGCTGTATAAACCTCACTTAGGGAATCCCCAGTAATCTCCTGTTTCATCACTGTGTTTCTTAAAACCTTAATCTAGTTTTCTTATTGAAGGAAACTATCTTCAAACTACCTTCCCCATTATTTAGGACTACAATTTTTTTTTTTTTTTCATTTCTGAGGCTTCCTACCATCCCCCCAGATCTACTTAGAGAATTTTTACTTCTCCCCGAAGTTCAGTAATTCACCTCCCTGCCCACCACAACACAGACAAAACTATTTACTATGAATGAAGCAGGCCAAGACATGAACGTACATGTGCCAATGGTGGGATGCTTATTGTGGGATATTATAGGACATGATTCTGAATCTGGGTAATTACAGCTGCTCTGTGGAAATCCCTCTGTTGATGCAGAAGGAATCACTGGCATGTCCATACCCACAGTTCCTCTATGCTATGGATATAATAGCATTGACCCTCCTAGTACAGTGCTACAGTGCTAAAGCTCAAAACTAATGGCTTCAAAACACACTAATCTACACTGTGAATTTCCTAGCCTTGGTGATTACTTAATGATATTTATGAATGTTTATGCCTGTATTTAATTTCCTGTGGTACTTGAAGTCCTTCTCTGAGACTTGCAAAACTGGCATCATATATTTCCCAGAGAACCTTTTGTTCAGCATAAATAAAACATTATGCAGCAGCTTCAATTTCCTGATAATTAAATGGAAAACTTTTCTAAAGTGCTGGATTCAGTGGAGCTATAGGAACAAAACACTGTGTTGCTGAGGAGAATTCAGGTCCAATTTGTGCTCTGACGTCACTTAAACATCTTGATGCTCATATGTTTCTTAAAGCTGCACATTTAAGAACAGTGTTAGGAAGGTGGGAAGGTATATAAAGGAAAAGTTAGGAAGGAAATCAATCAAATCAGTGAAATTTTGTATGGATGGGGGGAAGCAGGCAACATAAGTATTAGAAAGGAGAGACAGGAGGAAGAAGCCAAGGTGGCAGAAGTGTTTTGTCTGCTTGGGTAGAGAGAAACATATGGATCTCCAAAATGTTTTGAAGAAGATTTGAGCAGGTAGGTCTCATAAGAGACAGGGACCAAAGACTGAGTCAACAAGTTGTTGAAAGGATTTTCAATTTATCATAGACTTAAAAAAAAAAAAAGCAAGCTGTTTTTAATAGTGTGATTTCATTGTTTCCTCTGCTGCTGCTGTGCTGTGACTAAAGAAGTTTTTATTCTCATCTTCTCAGTCTTCTCAGAGCCACAGCTGTGGTCTATGAAAAACACCAGTCTATTCTTGTGAAAATACCTGTGACTGGAATGAGGAGTCAGTCCAAGCAGGAGCAAGGACTCACAAAGAATGAGAGAAAGCGCTAGTTAATGCATTTGCTAATTCATTGCACTTTCATTTGCTAATTAGCAAGCATGATGGAAAGAAGAAAAGCCAACAACACAGGCCACGTCCTGTAACCTGTGTAAACACTGATTTACACCAGCTAAGATTCTGGCCCCTTGATACTCCAAGGAAAAAGATACTTGTTTGCTCTTTGGTTTGAAATAAGTAGCTGTGGTTGCCGAGCTGAATTTTAGATTTATGGCCAAATTATTTGTGCAGGCGCATTCTGAGTTATCCATCAGGCAAAATCCTTTGTGCAGAGCTGCAAAGTTATCACTAACTGTGCATTAAAATAATCTCTTTTCATTTTAGTCGTACTGTAGCGACTACATACATACTTTCCCTCTCATGAAGCAATTCTGCTTTCCTGTAAGATGGGCTGCTTAAGAAACTAGTCACCTAAACAGCACCAGCCCTGGATAGGCCAAAGAGCACCATGAATCATTCATTAAAGAGAAAAAAATATGCTAATTTGCAGATCAAAAAGAGAGCACCATTCACAACTAACAATCTCTGTATATCAATAAGGAAATTTTACTCCTGTTCGCATTCAGAGCTGAGGTAACTGGCTCCAAACAAACTCAGTTCCTTCCAAGCAGAACATTTGCTAAGTTGGAAAAAATAAGCAGGATACTAGTGCTTTTTTTCTCCATCACTGTTCAAGTGCTTCATGCAATAGCTGTGAAAACCCACTGTATGACTGAGCCATCTGGACATGTGTTTCAGAACTATCACTTCAGAGAATGATTCATGCAGGTTTTGTTTTTCCAACTCCATCTAGAGCTTGTCCAAATGGACAAACTTTGTGCAAGGGAGGAGGCTGGACTGCACATCAAAGCACCCTGGTAAATCCCACAAAAGCACCAGTGTGGGAACATCTCTTTGAAGGATAAAAGCATTAATCTTTCTCAGTACTCCCTGCCAATAAAATCAGGTATAAGTTACTTATTGACATAGTCACTAAGCAGACTGATTCCATCTTAGATGGAAGCTGCCTTATAAACTCTAAGTATTTTTTACTTAGGAGCAAAATATGTTTTCATAATCATTGGTTCAGTAGAAGTATCCTTATGCTTTCATTCAGTGAAAAATTATAGACCAGTGGCTTGAACTTTTCTTAAAAATTACTACATCTAGAAAAGGAGAACATTTAAAGAATTAGAAATTTCATGTGATGAACCACAGAATTCTGATCATTTTTATCTTAAGGAAAAAATACAGGGCCACATCTTGACATTGATGGAACTGTGCTGATGATGCTATGGCAGAATGTGATTCATGGTTGCATTTTTATCCTTTCATTCTCACTGTGCTTGTTTATTCACATTAAAATGCAGATAGCTTAGATAAAAATACAGCTGCAACACATAATGTAGGCAGCAGCCATTTTCTTAAATCTACCAGAAGAGCTGTTACTGAATGAGCTCTGTGGACCTGAAAGTCCTGCCTGGCACTCAAGATACAATACAAGTCATCAGAAAAGCAATTTTGTCCTTGGGATATGGTCATAAATTGAAACACAGAGTATTGTGGCTGAATGTAAGGGGGAAAAAAATTATTAGAACAAATAAGCACTGGATCATATTGCCCAGATTGGCTGTAGAGTCTCTGTGCTTGGAGATTGCTTTGTCTTGTCTGAACAAAACCCTGAGCAACCTGATCTGAAGTCAATATTGACCTCACTGTGAGCAGGAGGCTGGATCCGAGACCTTGTGTGGTCCACCACAGTGATTCTTTAATGCTATCAGGCATGAACGATCTTTGCTGTTTATACTTGCGTTTAAAAATAAAGCCAGAGAAAACAGATACCTCCTCCACTGAGTATTTAGAGTATCCTAATATAGTGCTTAAAATTTCTATTCAACAGTTTCGACATTTTATCTAGATGAAAGCACACAGTGAGGATATTCTATCATGAACTCATTTAAGTTTTTTTTTTCCAATAGGCTCTTGCTTTGAGGAAGGGAAAGGAACATCTGTTCTTTTGGCTCCAGTTAGGGGTTTAAGTCTTCACAGTCTTGAGGAGTGCTTCATAAACAAAGTCTGAGATCACTGGATGTTCCCACAAAACTGTTTGTGTAATCAGGCTAAGATGGCTGCAAAAGCAGCAGCACTGAGGCTGCCACGCAGTAGTGAGAAAGCCTGCAGCAGCGTGCAGTCAATCATTTCAGAATCTTGCCTTTTAGATAATGAGGGTTCTGAGGGCATTCAGGACTATAAATCAGCCCTAGATTAATTTTTTGTTTTGTCTTTTGTTTGCAGATTCCAAATTTCCGACACAAATACACAAGAATTGTCGCTCTCTGGCCAGCATTTAGCTAGGTAAGATAAGGGAGTACAGACTGGTTGGTGTTTGTATCTCATCCATCTTCTGAGTCTTCCAGGACTCTCTTGGTTACTCTCATGAGATGAGTGGCAGCAAAGCTGCATAAAATCCCCTCTCTCCTGCCCGTGACACACAACACTGTGGTTGATCGTACACAGGAGCAAAAGGCCATGGCCCCATCCAACCCCTCCCCATCTCCTGCTACTCACCTGGCAGAGCTGCCCCAGCCCTGGCTCCCATCGACAGGCTGAGTCCACTGACTCTTTTTGGAGTGGGCCAGTGGGATTTAAAGTGGCAGAGGCAGCTTTGACAAATTTACATGTTTCCTTCAAATATTGGACACAGAAAATTCCAGAAATGTTTCCTGGATTCACAATCCTGAAAATGGGGCTTGAAACAAAATAAAGTTAATGCCATTTATGCCAGAGCAGCTGCATTTTCTCATCTTCTCTGGGTTCGGGCAGAGGATGTGACTACTTTTGCAGTGTGGTTTAGGAAGACAGCGGGGTAATGCAGAAGGAACAAATTGTCTCTGGAGCTTTGGAGGCTTTGCCTTCTCTCAGGAGGGAGCCTGAGTCCCCTCCACAAGCAACTCAGGAGAAAAATACTCAGAACTCTCTTTAGCAAAGTTTCCTGGGTTTCAAGGAATGATTATTTAATGTCTCCAGATTCCTGCCAGGACCGCTGCTTTTTTCTGTGCAATGAAACACTTCAGACTCAGTACGTCTGGCAGAGAATTTCTGAGGAGTCCAGGGCCAATGGCTCAGTACCAGCTGCCCCAGGCCTGGGGACACCATTTCTATTCCCTGAGACTTTAGATATTGTGAGCATGTTTACAGAAAGAAAACCATATTTGACCAGAGACTCTACCCTCAAAAGGGTACCAAATTTTCCTGCTTTGTTTTATGACGACAAGGAGTTGTCCCATGAAATGACTGTAAAACCAACTGTCCACCGCCTCCCAGGTAGGTTAATCTGCCACCATCCTCTTTTTCCATTTTCGGCTGCCTCATCCTGCCATGCTGTCATTGTCACCAGACACCTCCCTCCTGTCACTGTCCCAAATGTGCCCTTTCCTTTAATACCATTTCTATCACTAATCACTTAACACCAGCTTTTGTAATCTGTATTTTAATGGCTAACTGAGGATTCTCTGGAAACTCAGAGTTAGGAGGATTGTTAAAGACGGGGTAGACAAGATCCTGCTTCCATCTATGCTTTCATTTCCCTTTGGCTCCAATGGGGGCAAGATGCCACCTTTGGTGTCTGAGAATTAAGTACCTACAAGGCATTTTAAAACCTGGGTCAGGTTGTTGATCCTAGGTGCAGTAAATCCATTGGTATACAAAAGAGATGCTGTTTGGACTGAAAATTCACGAAAAGCAGTCACACTTGGAATTTTCTCCCTCATTAAAAAGAATATGACATTTTCTTCTAGCCCTAGCCAGGTGAATGCCATGATTTCTAGTCAGTTTGGTACACAGTCAGTTTAACCAGTTGCTTTGGGATGGCTCGGTTCTGTTTGTGTACACAGATGCCCTAGAGCCATTGCGGTGCTGTTTTTCTTTCCTCAACTACCAGGCAGAAGCCACTGTTGGGGTTTCCCAAATTACAGTGTCTGGAGAGCCTGAATGAAGCTTCTCGTATGTGAAATTAAAGCCAATGGTATTTCTCTCATCAGGGAGCTATATGGTGTGCATCATGAATGTCAGATAGATGCAACCCTGATCAGTTATCAGGAGACAGGATCGAGACTGGAAATTAAAAAGTTGTCTTTGCTTCAGAGCTGGCGGGGACAAAAACTTAAAGGATGAAGAGAGTAATCAATCCTGCGAATGTGCTGTGTGGACTTCAGAGAAGTGGCAGTAATTACACTCTCTGTAGTCTCTTCCTGAAGCCCTTAGCCAGATATTAAATGAGTAATTCAGGAAGGGAGAATGTAAAGTAACCATATACACAGATACTAGGTTTAGTGAGTTTTCTTCTTCTCAAGTTCTTTTTTTCTCAGCATGTGGAGCTAGCTACATACCTTCAAACCAGCATCACCTAAGGCCTTGTTTTGCCTTACTGAAATGCCCCAAAGAGATTTTAGGTTCCAGCTTTTACCCTTGATGCCTGCCTGTAAGGCTCACAACTGCATCTGCCACTGCTGCTGTCCCACAGAGCCTGTGGACCCTCACCTGGACCTGCTGGGATGGACTGTGCCAGCAGAAGCTGGGGTCCACAGGGGTCCTGAGTGCTGGCGCTGCTGGTACCAGAACCTCTGTGTCTGCATTGGCTCCCAGCTGGGGATGGCTGGGCTGTGAGCCTGGGGTCACTGAGCACACCACAAAGAGCCTGAGGAATGGGCTGGACGTCTTCACTTGTGGTTTTAATCCAGACAGAGCACCCAACTATGCCTTTTAGGGAAGGAGTTACTGTCCCAGCAGCACTGTCCTCAGTATTTACATTTTTGAACATTTAGAGCCTTCAGAAGTCAAAAAGTCTCACTAGCTCTGATCCTCCCATGTTTCCATTTATTCCTCTGTAGAATAACTCATGTTTGAAACACAAGAGAAAATCTTGAGGTGTTCTATGACATAGGTATGATGTAGAAAACAATTCATAATCATGGTAAAGAATCTGATGATATGATGTTATCCATCAAGATACAAAAAATAAACATTTATACACTAATAAGATAAAATTAATTAATCAAAAGAAAGCACAGTTGGCTCGGGGAAAGCTGAGAGGTCTCTGATCAACCCTCACTATCCACTTACTAGTTCCAGTTAAACCTGGGAATTTCTTGGTGGAAATTGTTCTTTGCTGTGAGTCACTGCTCCAAAGAGCAATCTTCCCCTTCCCAAAAGAGTTGTGCATCACGTGGCTGTGGCGGAGTTGAGAAAGTCCCTCTCTTGGTGGGGATTGTGAGCACGAGCCGCAACCCTTACTTCCCCAAGGTGAGCCAGAAAACTCTCCACTCTGAGGTGAGCCTGGTCTATAGGTGCAAGGACAAGATAGAGTTACTCTGGTGTACTCCCAAAGGCAGCCACTGCCTTTGCACTAAATTCCTTTGAGATAAAACCAAGCTGAGTTCACAGCTTTGGTGCCAAGGGAAGAAAATACGTGATTCAGTTAAAGAAGAAAGAGAGAGGAGTAGATTCAGTGGAACATTATTAACCTCTTTTTTTTTAACCAGAAATGCTTGAAATTGAGTTAATGATTCTCCTGCTGTTCTAATTTTAAATATTTCCTTTACATCACTGAAAGGAATTCAAAACTTGCAGTTAGTAAATCCAGTATGCAAAAGATCCTTTGGGCTGGTAATAAGACTTCTGAAGTTGCAGAAATCAGTCTGTGAAAAGGTATTCACTGGGTCCATTAACGTGGAGTGTATCTTCAAAAGGGAAGGCTGACTTACTGGAAAGTAATTCCTTCTCTTGCTCAGATGAGACTTTGATCTTTTTTAATCCATGAACCTTACAAAGCCATTCGTAGTAATTGCAATCCTTGAATAGTACACTGATCTTTCATATTTTAAAAACGTAGCCCTAAAATAACTTCATTTTAGAAGTCGACTTAGCATTTGCAGTGCTGTGGCATTATCAATGTGTTTTATCACTTCTTAGTTCAAAAAGTTTTCAAGATTAAGGTAGTTTGAGAATAATGAGAAAAGACCTGTTTATTTTTCCTCTCCATAACTATTTCTATGTACTACTCCATAACTTTCTCCTCTATCAACCTATCAAAACCAGCATGATCATTGTTTCCTGTCTTCAAAGATACCCTATACTTGTAATTTGGGATAAGCATTAAGTGAAGGTTTTGAGAGCAGCTATTTTAGGAGAAAAACAATGCATGGAAAAAATTGCTTTATAAAGCTCAAAAGCAATAAGATTCTTCTTTTCTAATTTGGGAAGTTATTAGATATGTCCTTGCTATTGTTTGTAGTGGTAGAAGCTCTGCTTGTTCAAAGAGCTCTCAGATGAGCTCGAGGGATATCAGGAGGGATGCCGCTCCAGTGCTGCCAGTTTCACCACAGGGAAGTCTGCTTTGCCTGGAGCTCTGGTCGTGGTGGAGTTGAGCTTCTCCAAAGCTCCTCCCAGCTTATTTCCCACACAGCCTAGATGTGACCCGGGTGGTAAAGACTGAGGTCAAGGCAGTGTCAGCTAGTGTAGTTGTTATACTCACTAATTTTATATATTTTCCACCATACCCTGCAATATCCTCTTCCAAGTGAACATCCCTACCATTGGGTCATCTTCCTCTCTCCAGCCTAGGAGCTGACAGCATTCTTACCAAATTTCCAAGCCTCCCTGCTATATTGATGGTTCAGATGAAAATTGACAATGGGCTAGTACAGAAGTATGACTTCATTTGAAACTCAGATCAATTTCAGTCTTTGGAATGTGGCTTAGTTTTTGGGAGCTGGAAAAACATGATTTCAAAAGCCCAGATAATTTGTAAAATTGTATCAAGTTCAATATTCATTAACAACTTGCAAGCTATGCAGATCTTGTTTGAAAAGATATTATCAGTAAATGAGGTTTCAAGTATTTTCAGTAAAACTCTATAGGGATTCCAAAAGGCTGTGAATAATGTTAATTGTAAATAATTTACAGTAATGCTAATGAACAAGTGATAGACTTAGTGTTGAATAAAAACATACATTTCTGGAAGGATCCATACAGCCATTGATTTGTAGTGGCAAGCATTTATATAGCTGATGAAATGAAGTAGTTAAGTACAGGGAAAATGAGGAGATAGAGTTTCATGTCTCATGTAACCATGAGTTTGCTAATGCAAAGCCAAGAGATATTTCAGCAAAAGCCAGTTGATTTCTGTAGAAAAAGCTTTCAGAAAGAAGGTTTATACCAAATTCTCAAACACTTTTTGGCTAGAGCTGATAATGGTTGCATTTGTGGCTATTACTGTCAAGAAAGCTGTTTTCAGATCAAAATCATTTGAACTTGAGGAGAAGGAGCTGAACTGAGTCCAGATGAAAGAAAGCCTGTTTTCAGCAACAAGGTGCAGCCGATATCTGCATAGGTAGTCTGGTAGCCTGACAGCATAGGAAGTCCGCACAGATCTAAGAGAGACAAATGAATGCTGAATGGAGATTTATTTCTCTCAGACTCTTCCAAAAGGAAAAGCTTCACATCACTTGCCGCACATTGTACATGTCAGAGCTATTAGTGACTTCCAGCTGTAGTTAGTTAGGGAGGGCTGAGTACCTTAAGCTGCTGCTGGATTTCTGCCTCTGCCCACAGCATGTCTTTTCTCACCCACTCCCCAGGAAACCTACTAAATGTCCTCTGCTTGCTTTTTCTTTTCCTCTTTATAGAGCTCTTTGCTGAGGGCTAGACAACCCCGTTAAATATTTGACATAAGTACAAGCAGGAGAAAACAACTACTATATTTCCAAAGCAATAAAAGGACACCTGCAGGGATGAGAGGATGAGGGAGAAAGCACTGGGTCACCTCCAGACTCTGAGAACTACTCAGTCCAGGCCCCTGATGCTCTTTGCGCCAGGCTTCTCCAACGCCAGGGACACTTGCAGGAGGAGCAGAGGGAACAGGAATGGTTTATTGCTGCATCCCCACAGCAGAGGTCCTGTCTGAAGGGGCTGTGACAGGATACGTCCCCTGTCGGGAACATCCAGTCCTGCCAGCTGCCTTGTCAGGCCTCAGGCTACCATCCCTCTGACTCAGGCCCCAGCCATAAATAACTCTGCTGCTTTTGGAATAGATTTAACAAGACAGACATAGGCCACTCTAATCAAAAAGCCACCTGAGTGAGACCCTGTGATCAGAAAAAGGGGATGTGGAAGAGAAAAACAGCACAAGCCAAGTCCCAGTGTCAAATTTTTCTCTTGCATCAGAAACAGGGGATAAATGAAATAAGCTATTTAAAGTACTTTCCAGTGGCTTAGGTGGCTTAAACAACCTTCCTGAAAAAAAGAGAAACGTAAAGCCCATTGGTCTTACGGTCCAAAAACCTGTGGTGTTGTTGGAAAGCTTCCTTTTACTTGGTCTCTTTGGATGCCCTGCTGTTTTGTAGAGATGCCTCTGTCATTAAGAAAAGATGCAAACACATCTGGAACAGTCTCTTTTTCTCCAGACTAACTAGATTTACTCGCTGTCTTGTAAAACAGCCTGTAACAATGAGACTTGAACCACAGCTCTATCAGAATGACAATTTATGACTTTTCCAGATGTGTTTTGATATCCTCATATGAACTCTACCTAAGCCTTGGTGTTACAGGATTAAGCCATTTCTTCTACAAGAAGTTATTTGCCTGTCTTCAGGTTAGTTTATATGCTGACTCTGTTGCCAAGAGTCAAGCTAGGCACAGCTGAGTAATGCCTCTATAGAAGTAGTAATTATCATTTTCGTCATTAATTATTTGTTATGACAGTGTTCGAGTCTCACCTAGGAGTTCAGTCCAAATATCCCCTGTATTTGCAAAGAAACAGCCCTTGTCCCAAATAGTTTTTCTGTTACCACAGTGGAAACAATTACTGTTGAATTAACTGGCACTGATAGTGTGGAATAAAGGCTGACCTGATTGTTCAGTGCGAAAGCCAAAATTTCATTTCCTATATTCTTTTACACCAGGCTTTTTTCTTTTCCTTTATATGAACCAAATAACAATCAACAGCTCAGTGACATCTTATAGTCTCCTGCTTTCATCCTACCTCCAGTGTTAGACAGCTCTGAAGGCCGTGATTTTAGCATACGTATAGTCACCTTAAGGCAAACAAATTTGAGAATTGAAAGAACAAGTAAGATTCAGATAAAAAGTTGCCTTGGAAAAAAGCAGTAGACTAAACTGATTCTATGCAAAATTGAAACACCCCTCCCCCATGACTACAGCAAAAAGAAAATGCCATGCATGAAAAACAAGTTACAGAAAGATGGAAAAACATGTCACCACGTGGCTGACAACAATATATTTTATCCCAAAACAATGATAGTTCAGATGGAGACAGCAGCCTGTATGAGTGAGAAAAGGTTTATCTGAATATATCTAAAATAGGAAAAAAAAATTAAATACAAATAACAGAGAACTTAAGAGATGAAGCAAAATCATCTGATCACATCCAAACTTTGGAGATATTTAAACCAGTCACAAATCTCTGGACTGAGTCCAGTTGCATAGTTAAATCATAAATCATCACAGGACCAGAAGAGAATTAAGACATTCTGAAATTTTGGGACAGAAAATAAAGAAATGTAACTGATTTGAAGAAAAGTTCAAAACCCTAAATCTAAACTGGCAGCCAGACTAGAAAATTATTATAGGTTAGCAGGTGACCAGAAATGATCAGGATTATAGAAATGTCATTTTCTAACAGATCCGCAGACACAATCCTTTACCCTTGCACCAGAAGAGTTGGACAAAAATTATCATTGAACTGGACTCCTAAAATGGCAAAATGACTGCAACTGAAAAACATTTCTGGTTTACAATCTTCAGGCATAAGAATAGTTTTAGTTTGAACAACCTCACTGAAGGTTCTTGCACAATCTTTGCACAAAGAAAGCATCGAGCATCCCAGTGACACTTCCTACCATATGTGACAGAGGAATAACCCAAACCTCAGAGAAAAACCAAAAGATTCCCTTTTGGAATGTTTTCATACCAAATTGTTGCACTGTGACAAGAAAAAGGAAGAGCAACCTAGCTCCTTTTTTAAAGTTGCGTACCCAGAATTTTACAGAGATGACTGCCATAAGCTGTGCCAGTTTAGGTGTCAGTGGTTGCGCGCAATGCGCAGAAGCAACGCATCACAGCGGCCAGCAGTCTGGGTGTTGTTGCCTGAGACAGTCCTGTCCCAGGACTGCCAGGATAAGCAGGCACAGCCGACACAAGAGAATGACAGCCTTGGCACAGGGCGGGTCAAAGCGGTACCACAAGGCTACGACAGGGAGTTGATTTAATTTGGTTGGGTTTCCTATGTGCAGATTCTCAGGTTGTACTTAGAGATAGTTCTACACATTGATTCATAATTACCATCAGCTCAAACTGCTGCAAAATACTCTTGTGTATTGGTGCAGCCAAGCAAATTAGGGAATATGGGCTTGGTGACAACTATTTCATTATTACCATCACCTATAGTAAACTGCAGTCATCCTACATAACAGTAAAGAAACCATGCAATAAAAATGATGATGCATCATCAAATATACTGCAGAAGTATACTTCTTACACCCAAATACGGTGAGTTTATTGTGTAGGTTTGTGTGTACCCAGTGACAGTACCTTCCTAATGAGGGATCAGCAAACTCAGTGTTTTTGTCTAAATGGCAGTGATACTTTTATATTTTTGGACTTTACTTTTAGCATCTTTGGTATTTTGGTAGGGTAAACCTACACATCAGATGTGCAGAGCAAGGGCAAAAATAGATATGGCTTTGCTCATCCATTTCTGTGCAAAATATCATAGCCCAGGCGTTTGCAAGCAGTAGAGACATGAATAGTTTTCTCTTGGTTTGGGAAGGTGTTCACTGCCACATGAATCAGGAAGCCCATCTAGCTGCTCAGAGGTTGCGGAGAAATTTGGTTCCCGAGTACCTGGCCTTCAGGAAACGTAAGCGGGGGGGAGTTTCCCATACCAGCATAGCTACATCATTACCCTTTCTTTTCTCACTGTGTCTGCACATTACTCCAGGCCTGTAGCCTTGAGGGGAAAGCAGGGAGCAGCAATGCAAGACAGAGCACTAGCTTGCACAAGGAAATCCTTCAGAAAATTCATAATGGAAAAATCACTTTCTATCTCTGATTCTCTTCTGCTGAATAGCCTCTTCCCCCAGCAAACACTGAGCCCCGGCAGTGGAAGGAAGCGCCTTTTCATGTCCTGTTCCTGTTCACCTGGCTCAGAGATAGGTTTGAAAGCTCTGGGTGGATAATCACATTCGGGTTTCTATCTCTCAGAAAGTTAATGTTAACCAAAGGAAGCAACAGTTTTTAAATGTTGACTCTAATGTTTTCACTGTCACAGAGGAATCTCTGGGATACTCTTAAGGAAAATAAAGGAGAACAGATTTTGGGGTCTGAATTAATCAAAGAACATGGTGCAATGCAGTGACAGGAGAACAAGTCACTAATATGCAGCACCCTAGCTGCGTTACTGCAGACCTTCAACTGGTGAGACTACAAGAGCAACAGAAGCACAGACGCTCAAATGCCTGGAGTGAAGTGGAAGTTTGGGAAAGCTCCTAGGAAACTCAGCCTCTTGTGGTAGTAAAATGTTTCAATGATGGCAAATTCCTGACTTAGAGGAAAAATGCCAGGATCTGTGGTAGGCTTTAACGACTGCAGCAGATGATCTCCTTAATCCTTGGGAGGCAAGGTCTTTTAGTTCAAAGGCCCCTACTCCAGTGGATATCACTGTTTTGCTGGAAAGGGCCACTGATATCCTCTGTGAAACATTCCCATGCATATGCATTATGCCAAGATGGTTTGTGTAATGTGAGCAGAGATAACAACATTTTTGCCTAAACTTCTAATCTACTGAGGCTTGGCTTTATTGTAGTTTTCTCAAAGCAAAACTGAAATTTCTTGGTTTCAGCTGGATATGGAATAGGAACTTAACAGAATCTCATAGAAAAAAGGTTGTTTTCATCACATTTTTACCAAGACTAACTCAGGCTGTATCAGAAATAACAAAGGAGGATGAGCCTCAAAGAGATTTATGGCCTTATTGGCAGACCAAGGCTGGCCCTGTGACCTCCTCCAGATAGCTGGAAGTGAGAGAGAAGGATATCAGGCGATCAGTTGCTTTATCCTCTGATCCCACTACTGGGGAAAAAACAATACTGGTTGTGAGTTGTGTCCATTACCCTCCAGTTTGGCTGTCAAAGAGGGAAACAGTTATCTTAAAAGTTGCACAAGTAGCTCAGAATAAGAGATCTCAGTGGTTATTTGCTTTGGAGTTATTCACAGACTTGAATTTTTAAATGCTGCTGCAACTGGAAATATTGAATTTCCGCACTCCTGATGTTAAAACAGGTTTATGAAGAAGACAGTGATACTCAGTAAATGCAGAAGATTGGAACTACTCAGGATAATAACAAAAGCACAGACTGAATCTGTTTGGCCTTGAGAAACTGCTTCCTTCAAATTTATCCCAGCATATCCTCCTGGGTTTTGTCACTTGGCATCTTTCTGGTCATTTTTTTTTGCATGGCTTTCTGTCTGCTACATCCCTGGGCTTCATTCATGCTTCTTTAGTTCAATGATACTGGTGGAAAACTGAATCTTCCATGTGAGATGGCTACTTTGCTTATTTATAAGCCTTTATTTAGCAGCCTTTGCTTATTTATAAGGTTCTGCAATTGCTACCTATAATTTCTTCCTGGGGTCTGTCTAAGCATCTAACTGAAAAGATATGGAACTGATTTTTAAAAGGACTTTTTTTTTCCTATATGGCTGACTTATTTTATTGGGTTGGGTCTTTTTTTTGCCAAAGTCACTTATTCATATAAACACAACCTATCACATACAGAGGTATCCTGAGAATAGCTCAGCTATGAATGTGATGAAACTTTTTACACAGTGAATGTTGCTGAATAAATTTGGTGAACTATCTTATAACTACAGAGTTCTCTGTTTTCT
>JAVJGG010000043.1:8924268-8988626 GCA_035590195.1 Aviceda cuculoides | reverse complement strand
ATGAAACTTTTTACACAGTGAATGTTGCTGAATAAATTTGGTGAACTATCTTATAACTACAGAGTTCTCTGTTTTCTTATGATCCTTGCTATGACACATATTGATATCAGGAATTTTACACATTGTGACTTATAAAAAAAAGCCAGATGAAATACTGCAGCTGTGATTTGCCGCTCTATATGCAACCTCTCACCAAGAACATGCTAGAGTGTTTGATTACAAACTAAGTGTGAACCTCTCAGAATGACCACAATTCTATCTCTGAAGATCTTGAAAGATGTCATGGATGTTTCATGATTCTCCAGAGTGAGAAGAGGCTTTGGTTCCTTGTGCTTGGATAAGAAATGAAAATCTAAGAATGACATGGCAGCTGTCACAAACTGTGCCTAGGAGTGTATTTATAACCTGTCTATTCTGCCTTGGTCCTAACCCTAGCCAAAAGTCCTAGGAAGAAAACAGCCCTGTGACCTTTGGGAATCCAATCCATTCGGAGCTCTGGGCAGTTTCAGAGCAAGAAATAACTTTTTTAGAGAAATTATCAAACTTGTTTTCAGTCAGATGAACAATCTCTGTCTGGCAACTCATCAGTTACTGCCTTCTTTCATGCTATATCAGTTCACAGTGGCTGCTAATAGAAACAGAAACATTTGTCTAAAGTGCCCACCCAGGCTATAAATCTTGATCCGCTTTCACAAATAAACCCTTGCCTTTTCCACCAGGCAGGCTAGTGGAGCCTGATGAGAAATGGCAACCTCAGCTCAGTGAACAGAGTTTCCATTCACAACGTGCTATTACTCCCCCTGTTAATGCTCTCACCAGAGATTGATCTGGACTGCAAAGCAGAATTCAAGTGCAGTCGTGGTAAGGCAGCGTGAGGAGCTTGTGCCACACACTGGAGCAGTGTCCTTGGCTCTGTCTTCATCCCTATTCTTCCATTTACCTGCTTTCTCTACCGATACTGTGCTGCTAATTCTCACAAATAGTCAGTTCTTATTTTATCCTCTTTTATACTGTGTTTATCACAAGTAACATCAATTTAAAAATATATGTATGGCCATATGCTTATAAATAGCATGCATTCCTCCATGCCCCCCTCCATGGCTATCATAAGGTAGCTGCATGAGACGTGTTTTGTTCAGAAGGGGCTAAGTTTGGTTCCCTGGGTGAGCTGCTTGAAGTTAGCATCACTGTAGGGCTGGGATGCCTTAGGCCACAGCACAGGAGTAGAAAAATTGCATAGGTCAGTTAGGAAGTTATTAAATCATTTTAATTCATTTTAAGCTATTTGTGTGAATGAAACCATCTGCAGGAGAATCATACTCACAAACCACAGACATATCAGTAGAGAAGTGTATTCAGTCCCACACTTCCAAGAATCTCTTGTTGGATAGCAGTTATAACAGATCTTTAAAACCTAATAAATACTAACCATTTAGCTCCAAACATTTAGGATTCTTCCAGGATTAGTGACAGCTTAAGGCATGATAGTGAAGCTGCCTATAAGCTGATCTCTTCTAGAACAGTATATCTGTGTTAATGCAGCCAATTCTCCTCATCTGACTTTCATTTCAACTTTTTTTACCTGCTTTTGCTACCCTCTCATCTTTTTTTGGCCCAAAGTCTGTGGCAGCTAGTTCTTATGACCACAGGGTGGTGGCATCACATCCCATCTTCGACAAGAGCTATCCACAGAGCAGGTAAACCAAAGCAGCCAGAGTCTCTGCTTAGTCCATTGGCCATGGACAGAACTCTGCTAGGTTTCCAGCTAAAGCATATGGGACATCAGGCTGGAGATGCAGAAAGCAATTAAAAGACAAGAACTTCTGACAGAGTTTGAGAAGTAATCAAGTTCTCAGTGAAATTGGGTAATTCATTTACTTTTTAAATACTTACTCACCAGAATGCATTTTCTAATGCTGCTCTCCTCAGGAAAGCAAGTATTTCCCCCCATATTGCTGGAAGATGTTTACTTCTGTCCACCTATGGCACGGACCAACCAAAGTCCATTGCTGCAATTGTACATGTTCCAGACAGAACATAGACATCACTTCTTCATCAAACAGGGTGGCTTGTTATTGTAAGCTGTGACATAACCAGTCATGAGGGCTTATATCCACATTACGTTTGACCAAAGGAAGGACTCTGCTTCTTCTGTTAGCTGGACTGGACTTTACTGACACATGGAAACATCATTGAAAAGAAAAAAAGAAAATATACAGAGGAAAGAAACATGAGCGTCAGACTTCAGAAGATAAAGAATTGAGCATCAGATCTGGGACACTCTTGTGGCACTGAAAGCCAGGATATGAGCAAGAGAAAGGAGGAAAATCATGAAATACTTTTTGTATGCAGTAGCAGCCAGCACCAGGAAAGATACTGAGGAAAGGGAGAGCCAGTGGCACTTGATAAATGCCACTCTGATTTAGAAGCAGCTAAGTAATGACTGAGAAATGAGTCAGATGTACTTTTCCCTCCATTTCTCCTCTGCCTTTTTTCAGTTGCAGAAGATTATTAACTCAGGTAACATTATGAAATCTTTAGAGTTCCTCTTATTTCTGCCTACCCTACTACATGCTCTCCTAGTGAAAAAGTTGAGATTGTTTTCAGTTCATACACATGGGTATGAAAATACCATGGAGAACTTTTGAAAGATTACTCACTGCCATGCGTGCCCTTTAGGGATGGGGCCAGCTGACTGGACTGTTGCAGTGTTTAATTACTAAATAATGAACATAATTTCCAGATAATTTGTTCCACTTAGGTGTGGTTCACAATCCCTTAAAACAGACAATTATTACCACACTGAAACAATCCAGTAAGAGAAGGCTAGTGGTTACAATGTGAGCCTTAATCTCTAATTAGAGACATAATTTCTTGCTGTAAAAGACTCCTTCTATGACCTTCAGCAAGCAACTTTTAATTTCTTCGTTGCCATTTGTAAGGAGGAAACAGTATCACTTCCCTACCTCAGAGGGATGCTGTAAGAATCTAAACATTGAATATTTCAGCTACAATGTAAGTACATTCAAGTGAATACCATTCTCTTTATATTCCCATCACTTATAAATATCATAACTACTATAAAGTTATAAATTCTCTCTGCAGAGAGAATTAGGCACTTTTCTGTCAATTATGTAGATTTAGTTTACTGTTTTCTGCTCTTCTAATTTTGTCTTTTTTTCCTAGCTGACCACATTGAAAAGAAAAAAACATATTTGACTGTAAGAACTTTCCATGGTTTTGATGGGTGAAAATAGAGCAATTTCCTAAAAGTGCTAAAAGAATTTTTTATCTCCACTTTCTAAGAAAAGAACACATTAAATATTATCTCTTTCTGTATAAAAAAACTCATGTACTTTCAGTGAAAATTACTATTTTCTTTTGATGGAACACAGTAAAAGAGGACAAAACAATGTAAGTTTTCAGTGTGGGCTGCATTTTAGCACATTTATTCAACTCTCAGATTAAATTATCTGTCCTATAAATAAGTGGAGAAAGAGTGCTTTAAAAATTTAAGGGGTAATACAGAGAAAATGGTGCCTTGGACACAACAGCTATTTTTCCATCCTATAAAAAAGCAGGCTGAAAATCACAGCTTTCTGCAGTCAAGTTGCCATGGTGATGGTAACGCTCAGCAGAAGCCAAAGTCAGTTCCTTACCTCAAGCCACAGCCTTGCCCAAAATCTCGTTTTTAAGGAGATGTCTGCAGGAGTCCCCTCTGTGGCCAGCCTAGGAAACAGAGCGCAAGATGATCACAGCAGTCATTAATGCCACCACCCATTTTTATAATTGTCATCTGGTTTTGAACAAGCTAATGGAGGATATGGAAAGACAGATTAGGTACAAACACACCTTTTTAAAGCCCACTTTGGCCACCATGGAAAACAGGGTGTCTAATTCATTTTTCACCTCACCCTTCTTCCCTGTCACTTGTGCTTTTTAATGCCATACCACAGCTCTCCACTTCCCTCCCCAGCTGGGGACTCCAGCCCAGAGCGTGTGTACCACCTGCAGAGCTCTCCGGTCTGGGGTGGTCCCTGCCCACATGGGACGTACCCAAGAATCGGAGGTACCCTCTGATTTTTAGCATTTCCATACATATCTCAGTAACTGCTGCCTTCACCTTACTTTTTAAGGCTTTGTTGCCTCTTCGCATGAAGCCTTTTGAAAACTGGGGATCTGCCCTGACACTGAATCTTAAACCCAAGGCCAGTGAGGACAACAGAGACAAAACCAGCTAGCCCAAAACAAAGCCCCCCTACATTGCCACTACACCGTCATTCACTGGTAGCTCAGGTATCCTGTGGTTAGTAAAGACGTTTCTTTACTAAGATGAACAAAAGTGCAGGATCAGTAAGATGCAATGAAGATTTAACAATCAAAAATGAGTATACTGGGGTCAGGAGAAAAGTTTCCCCAGTAAGCATTTATGCATTATTGTATAAGTGAGCAGTCTGGTAGGGTGAATGCACACATACCTGTTATAACAGTGCAGTAACCTCTTTGCTCTTTAAAACAATTTGTGCTACAATCCATGCTACCTCTACACTTGAATAGATATGATAAATCTTCTTGACAATGGTGTCTCACATATTTACCTGCTGTAAGAAAAGAATAGAATATATTTATGTAAATTTTGTCAAGCTTTTAGTTTCTATCACATCCTCTGCAGGAAAGGAAGAAACAATGTCAAGTGGCCTCATGGAGAGATTCTGCTACAATTGAGTATTTTAGCACAAGCTGTTCCATTCCAGTTGAGAATATTTTCTAAAAGAAAACAGACTGAAAACGGACAGGGCTCAGAGCTGTGAAACCCCATTAAGAACTACCAAATGGCCTGGAAATTGTGGGTTTACTGAGCTCGGTGGTTCAGCATCTGTTCATCAAAGAAATAGAGGTTCGCACCCAAAATCTGGATGTGAATGTAGGCAGGTTGAAGGAAGACTGCAAACTGAAATTGGAACATTTGGATCCAGGGTTTGCTCATTATAAAGCACTGGAATTTTCTAGTTATCTGTTAAAATGCACCAATAAGGATTTGCAGCTTGAGTGACAGGGGAAGGCTCCTGTCCCACGGGGCAAGTCAGGATAGGCTGGGGTGCACCTGCAGCTCTGTCCCGCCTGGGAGCAAAGCACCCTCACGGGAGAAAGAGTACAGCTGTGCCCCTCCCTCCAAAAAAAAAAAAAAACAAACCAAAACAACACAAAAAATCCCCCATAAAACCCAAACAGTTACCATCCAGGTTTGCAAGTTGTCTTAAGTGTTGATGTGTGAGAAATTGCATACTCTGGTTTTATCACACGTCTTGGCAGCGTCTTTCTCACACTGATAGTCTCTGCAGTCAAGGCAAAGCACAGATATCTGTCCCTGTGTGTGTGTGATACTTGCAGCAATGATATTCAGAAAGACTACAGGCATCTTAATCCAACTCATACAGCTTGATGCCATTAATTCAGCATCATACATTCAAAGAACAAATGTTCTTTCCCATGCATAGATGGTCTTGTGAATGTTAAATAGTATTTACATTATAATTATAGACTCTCAAAATACATATTCTCATTCCTTTCCACATCCTTCATGGTGGAGCTGATACAAAACACAAGGTAAGTGAAAGATCAGGGCTGATGAGGTTTCAATTCAACTTAGCTTTAGTAGCTGGAAAGGAGCAGTTTGAAATGAAATTAAGGCAAAGGGTCATCTATGAAGATGCTGAAGATTTCCGGGATGATTTCATGAAGATTTTGCCCACCTGGGAAATCCTGTGATATCAAACATTACTGCACTCCTTACGCTCAAGGTTTAGATCTTTCAACTTCCAAGATACCTAATGATTTTAAAATCGGCACTTTGCTTTCCACATCATCTTCATCTAGAGCTCTCTATGCACTCTCTAGGGTGCCAGGGTAGCCACACAGCCAGGGTAGAATAGGCAATGTCTAACCCCTGGGAAGACAGCACTTCAACTCCTCTTCAATCTGTTGATTCAATATGGGTCCATTTTATGTTTTCATTGTAAATATATAGCTTCTGCAGCCTCTAGCAAAGAATAGCATGTTTGTGTTAGTTTCGCATGCTGAAAGACGGCCAGATAAGTGGTGGCTAGAGGTGACAGACCTGAACTCAGTCCTCACATCACTTCTCAGTATTAATCTGTGTATGTAATTATGAGGGTTTTACAGCCCAGCCAAATATTTGATGAATAAGCTGTCTGAGTGCAGTGCTAATGTGTGACCTGGCTCTGTGTTTGCATCCTTCGTTGTAAAAGGCCACACACAACTATTGCTGCTTGTAAAATGCCACAGAAAACTTCCAGCTGAAAGAGCAAGGAGTTTGTTTTAGCTAGTCATATCATTCAGGTCACCAGAGTACGTCATGTTTTGATAGTACCATCTCCAAGCCATGTATCTCCTGGGAAATGTTAAAAGCTATAATTTTCACTCTCTCACTCTGACTCAGTGTTTCACCACAGAAATTGTGTGCTTTTTATTGTTGCACTTTCACCTTACTTGGGTTTTGGGTTTTTCTTTTCTTGCAGGTGGCAAAGACAGCAATTCCCCATCCAGGAACATATCTACCCAACATAGTGAAAAGGGAAAGATGGCATACATTTACTAGTGTGTGCCCTCCCTGCGTTCTTTTCTGCTCCCTGAAGAATCATTCCCACTGGCATTTGATACATTTGTGCTAAGACATACTTTGAGTAATAAGGGAAAGCCCCAGACAGGACAGGCTATTGAGGAACATTAATTTCATACATTATTCCAGCCTGCTTCCTTAGCAGGGAGAACTGCTTTAGTGAGAGGGAACCCACAAGACCTGCATGCGTGTGTGAACTGGCAGTGCTGGCTGCAACTGGACTAGGACCATCTTTGTTCTGGCTCTTCCAGTAACTAGAAGCTCACCAACCTTCACCAGCTTGCTTCATGGGAGAGGATCTTAGATCAAGTCCCAGCAGGCAGCTTGAGGAGGCATAAAAATGCCTGTCTTTTAAAACCAAAAACATCTTGGATGGGCAGATGTGTCCTTATTTTTAATTATTTTATGTTCTTCTGGCATGAATACTACAGTTTATGTTATCATATATAACATATTTTTATTATTAATGCAGCATGGGTTGATTTGTTTTTTTTTTTTATAGAACTGTACTTTGCAGTGTGCTCCAATAAATATTTGTGGCAGTGAGTTCCCAGAGTTAATCACATGTTGTGCAACAAGGATTTATTTTTATGTTTCCATTTTAAATTCAGTTAATGTTTAATTCCATTGACTGTCCTGTGACTCTCTGGCCATTCTTATGTTACTGCTTTCTGTAAAAATATACACTTCTATGATTTTTAATTCCTTCTCTTCTATCCTCTCCTTCCAACTGCTGTGAAGCTTAGACAAAGATGGGAAGAGGGATGGCCTGCAAACAAATGTTAGGAAACAGACCTCTTTCAGAAGGGCCAGACTCTCTGGGGATAGTTTCTTAGGAAAAAAATTTCAAAAATGGCTGCACTGAGCTACTTTTTCCCTTTGTTTCATAAAATGTAGGGTAAAATCAGCAACTACCATTAGAGAGTTAGATTTCCAATCCAAGCTAATTGACTTTGTTTCTCTGAAAAGGGTATCTGTACCCATGATTAAAACAGTACTAGGACTTGAACATTCATGTGGCATTTTCCTTCTTTGTCATATGGTGGATATACATGTTGCACTCTAAGGTCTACCTCTAGGAAAGGCTCATTATAGGTGGGCAAGATTTAAGAGTGTGTGCAATATGCCTGCTTCATGATACCTTGTTATATAAACAAAATGTATAGCCTGGTGAGATGATAAATTCATTAACGTTTGTAAAGTGCTGCAAAAGCTTAAATAGAAAGTGCTATTGAAATATCCATCACTCAGAGGATATTCACTGAACCCTTTGGTTTTATTGGTCAGTAAACTGGCAATCACCCTCCCACACTGACAAAGTAATAGAACTTTGCTTTTCCACACTCATGTTTCTAGTTTAACATATGCCCCAGAGCAGTGACTATGCTCTTCCTTAGCAGAGCTTGGATTGTTTTTCTCCAAAGTAACACTCCTGCAAGATTATTCCATCGTAACTAGATTTTGAAGGCACTTAAGAAGCTGTGGTCAATTCCAATTTCTTAATACCAATAAATGCAAAAGCAGATACAGAAGACCACTATCATATTATTTTCTATAGGAGTGAAGGTAATGCCAGGCAACCAGAACAGGAATTTTGGTTCCCAGCCTGAACTTTGTACCATTTATTAACTGCTGCAGTTCCCTGAGATTTTATTTCCCAAACCACAGCAGCTGGAAGACAGAAGTTGCCACATGAATTCAGCTCTAGCTCCTGCCATGACCATACTAGTAATGAAATCTCACATATTATCAGAGCTGATCTGAGAGTTATGGAAGTATTTTCTCCAGTCATAAAAATCTTAGTGTTTGCAAGAATGGTTTGACTTATTTTTCAAAGACAGTCATAACCGTGTCTCCAACTTTATAACTTATTTTAATTTCATTTTCAAGTTTCTCATGGAGTAACTTGAGGAAGGGGGAAAAGAGGAGTAAGCTGAGCTATATGGAAGTAAATTCTATGTAGCCTGAGACTATCTTGAAAGTTTTTACTTAGTAACATGATACTACAGTTGCTACAGTTGTTGAATATGTCTGGCTAGCTCAGACTACAATCATAGTTGTCAGTTAGCAACTTCCATCTGAATACTCTTATTATTACTATTATTAACCCAAAAGTTTTCCTTTTAAAAATCAGAACCCCCAAACATGTACCAAACCAAATGCAGCATTGCTTCAAAGAATATGTATCTGTTGTAAGAACTTTCTGTACTTCATAACAACAGCCGTAATCTACTACAAGTCGCACATGTAAAGCCTGCAGCAGAGCTGGGAGGAGAGGATGAAGGGGGAGGCTGCAGGCTACTAACAGTCACCAACCAGCAACTGTGCTGACAAGACCAACTTCAAAGTTGCCTGAGCATGACAAAAAACAGCTGGCCTGCGTTTACATGTCTGTTTCTCCAAGAAATCAATGAGAAAAGCTTTTACAGAAATGAGTGAAAGAACAATCACATTGCCAACAGTCCCTCCAGCCCGCACTACCTACAAGGACAAGCAGACAAGGGACCAGAATGTTACTTCTGGACTCTTCTTAAAAAGGTTTAAAATTTAAAAAAAAAAAAAAAAGAAAATGAAGAAGAATGATCTAGATTGTCCTCTCAGCTCTCAGCCATGCATGTAAGTCGTGCTGCTGCTGCCCACTTAGTGGTCACAGATAGTTCTTTTATCATTCCTCTGTTTAGGTAGAGAGGACCAAAAGGAGAAAACAGCATGTTGACCAAGCTCCTTTAGGTCATCAACAACTTTTCTACCCTTAGCATTTTTCAACCATTTCCACACAAGAGGAGAAGGTACAATTCCTTCTACCATAGCAGCAACTATAAGGACTCAATGTTGGGAAATGAAAATATTCTCCATTCACGGACTTATGGAGAGACTGCACCAGCCTCACAAGTACTAAGATGCTATAATCCAGTTTCCCCGGAACTGCTCATAAGATACCACTTTTGGCTCACACAAACTTTTCATGGCTTTACTAGGCACAGTCGGCCCAGGGAGGAGTTACAATATTTAATATGAGTTTATTCAACTCTGGTTGCTAGAAATTCCTTCAGGACCTATCAGGAAAGTACAGTGTGCAGAGTAGACCTGAACCTGCTCTCTTCTACCCTGGCAGAATAAACCTGAATATTACTGGCTTAGGGGTGCAGGTAATGTTAAAGCAGTTTGAAACCAGTTCTGCTGCCCAATTATTCTTCTAAATGCCAAATAGAACTTATATCAGCAGCATAAATGAAAGTTGCCCTAGGCATTTCATTTATTAGTTGACTGTAAACCAAGAAAACGTCAAGAAATATTTTTTCAAACTATCTATCTTAACGTTAAAAAAAGGAAAAAAAAAAAAAAGAAAATCTGCTTTGCTGGTCCAACGGTTTTCCTTGCAGAGTATACTTGTTAAGCTGAGAAAATTCACAGCTTCTGACTACATATATCAACACCACTGAAGGTCTGTACAGCAAAGAGCTAATGTGTCTTAGTCTGTTAACAGCATCTGTCCTCAGAACAAATCAAACCCATTCTATCAAAAATAATAATGCATAAAATTAAGTTGAATTAATTAAGTTGCCGATCCTAATTAGGCACATTTAAAGACATTTCTGGCAACAATGTCTGCTCTCTTTTTCTCTTTGAAACCTAATGCGGTACAGTGAAGTGCTTTTTCAATTCTGTGAGCCCTCAGTGCTCCACCGTCCTCTAATACCTTTATAGCTTATTGGTAATGTCTTGTCACTTACTGTGGACAGTGTGTGGTTCACAAATAGCACAATAAGGACACCATTGCCAGACCTGTCTTTACACAATTGAAAGGTAATGTCAGATACTACAGTACAATTTTTTCCACAGTTTTTTAGGCTAGTGCTTAAAAAAATCCCAATTGCTAGCTTTACCGCATTAAACTTTATCTAGGTATTCTTATTTGCCTAATACTTCTGTCAGTTTTCATCAAGTGAAGTACCTTTGGTGTTTGGATCTTCTTAAATTGCAGACAGCAGACTGTGGAGCTTTGTGAGAAGGTGGGCATTACAAGTGGGCTAAAAAATCCAAGTGGAGTAGCTGCATATAGCTGAGAAAATGACTTTCCTGCTTCCTGTGAAAAACAGAATACGAAGAAAATTCATTACCTTGAAACAATAAGCAAGTTGGATAAACACAAGAATGGATAAACACAATAAACCAGATGCTAAATTTTTCCTTGTTTATGCTTCTCAGGCAGTGCAGCTAATCAGAAAAGGTGCATGTGATTCTCCTCTCCAAAGTACTAAAAACCAGTATTAATGCCTGCATATTTTGATCCAAGCTAAGCCTAGTCCTTGCACAGCAAGGATTTGCATTTGCATTCTTCATGCAGTGACCTGAAAAATCTGCCATCACAATTCACTTATGTATTCATACGTTACAAAGCCAAAAGCAGCATTCTAGAGCCTCAGTAAAATTTCATATCACAGATGTGAGTGAATTTTTATTTCTTTGAATATAATATTTCTTTACAAAAATAGATCCATATTGATTTGATAATTACTAAGAATATATAATCTGCTATAGCCATCAATAAATGTTTTCCTCACTTTACAGACATGTTTGTTACTTCCAACTGGAATTTATCAAGCTTCATCTTCTAGGTAACAAATCATGGAATACCTCTGTCTTTCTACAGAAAGGAAGTAAAGGAAGTATCAAAGCTGATTTTGTCTGTGGTTGATAGTTTCTTCTTGAAATTGCTGTTTGAAACATGTGATCAAGTCACACTTTGACACAGTTATTTATAAAGAAGGCTAGGGTTTTATTTACTCTTTTAGTAATGATAATGGATATATTTTCAGGCCTTTTAAGTTTTTGTATGGATTTTCTTGAACTTTCTGACTTTGCTGATTTTCCTGTTCCTGTGTAGAGGTTCCTGGTAAGTCTGTTTTGCAATTCACCTTAGAACATATGTTTACGAACTTGCATGCTGCATAAACAATTTATTATGTCTTGAGTCAAATATCTCTGCCAACATGTAGCACTTAAGATGATCTACCACATGGCAGAAAGAAGAAATGTTATAGAGCTTTGGAATCCATCATGGACTGTCCATTGGCTTATACTGCTTACATTTATACAAATGAAAATACAGTTTGATTTAGCAAGAGCTTAGATGCCCTTTGACTGCACTTTTAAAGTCAGTGCAAGATGAACACAATCAGGAACTCAAGCACTGTGAATTTGTTGACTTGTTCAGTACAGGGATTGCTGAGGGAGGTCATCTGTTCTCAAAGAACCATACTTTTAAGAAAAAATATCTGAAGGCAAAAGACCTTTAACTTTAATGCTAGTTATTCTAAATCTAACATCAGTTCTCTTATTATAACAACTTCCTAAAACTAGCTTCTTTTTTTCTATGTGTTTAAAGAAATTACAGTTTGTATAACAGGAAAGAGCTGAGAATAATGCAGCAAGAATATGTTTCTTGTCATGTGCCCGTTAAATTAAGAGCATGACCACATCTGCCTTGACCTCAGTCACAGTTTTATCATCAACTGCAACGGGATTATTGCAGATCCAGGATCCTCTGTTTTGGGCTAGGGCTGCTCTTATGGCTAGCAATACAAAGACTGATTTGGGGGGGGAGCTGGCTTGTACCTCATTGGAGAGATTCTCAGTTGGCATTAATCTCAGCTGATCCCACATTTCTCACACCACCAGGAAACCTGACTCCATTCTCATCCCATACTTGGTATTCATTGCTATAAATTTCAAGCATGACTTGATCTTGGATTACAGTGCTAGTTAGATCTGGAATAGATCCTGATAGACCTGCTTCTGATTCCCTGCTCATTGCAGGATGGTTGAACTAGATGACCTGTAAAGGTCCCTTCCAACCCAAACCATTCTATGATTCTACAATTTATACTACTGTAGCTGAAATTAGAGTTCCCCTGACAGCCCTTTGATATCAGCTCTTTCACCCAAATAGTGTCCTTTCTACTATGCAGCATTCAGGGCTGCCTCTTCACTGTCCTCCTCTCTGGCTTCAAAGCAGATTATCCATTTGTAACATCCCTATGTTCCCTCATCATCCTTAAAACCTCCTTACTATATCCTCTATTTAATGTTATTACTACTGCTCATTCACAGCATTTGCAAAGTATCAGTCATGTCTTCATAGAATCATAGAATGGTTTGAGTTGGAAGGGACCCTAAAGCTCATCTAGTTCCAACCCCCTGCCATGGGCAGGGAGACCTTCCACCAGAGCAGGTTGCTCAAAGCCCCATCCAACCCGGCCTGCAACACTGCCAGGGATGGGGCAGCCACAACCTCTCTGGGCAACCTGTTCCAGTGCCTCACCACCCCCACAGTAAAGAATTTTGTCCTTATATCTAATGTAAATCTACCCTCTTTCAGTTTAAAACCATTACCCCTCATCCTGTCACTACACTCCCTGATAAAGGGTCACTCCCCATCTTTTCTAGGCCCCCTTTAAGTACTGGAAGGCTGCTATAAGGTCTCCCTGGAGCCTTCTCTTCTCCAGGCTGAACAACCTCAATTCTCTCAGCCTGTCCTCATAGGAGAGGTGCTTCAGCCCCCTGATCACCTTTGTGGCCCTCCTTTGGATCCGCTCAGGCAGGTCCATGTCCTTCTTACGTTGGGCGCCCCAGAGCTGAAGGCAGTACTCCAAGTGGTGTCTCACAAGAGCGGAGTAGAGGGGGAGAATCACCTCCCTTGACCTGCTGGTCACACTTCTTTTGATGCAGCCCACGATATCATTGGCCTTCTGGGCTGCAAACACACATTGCTGAGTCATGTTGAGCTTATTGTCAACCAACACCCACAAGTCCTTCTCCTCAGGGCTGCTCTCAATCCATTTTCCACCCAGCTTGTATTTGTGCTTGCCCCAACCCAGCTGTGGGACCTTGCACTTGGCCTTGTTGAACTTCATGAGGTTCACAGGGGCCCACCTCTCAAGCCTGTCAAGGTCCCTCTGGATGGCATCCCATCCCTTCAGCGTGTCAACTGCACCACACAGCTTGGTGTCATCGGCAAACTTGCTGAGGGTGCACTCAATCCCACCTTCAGTGTTGCCAACAAAGATGTTAAACAGTGCCGGTCCCAATACCAATCTCTGAGGAATGCTGCTCATCACTAGTCTCTACCTGGACATCGAGCCATTGACTGCAAGTCTTTGAGTGTGACCATCCACCCAATTCCTTATCTACCGAGTGGTCCATCCACCAAATCCGTGTCTTTCCAAGTTAGAGACAAGGATGTCATGCGGGACAGTGTCAAATGCTTTGCACAAGTCCAGGTAGATGTGCTAAAACAGTGATCAAAGCCTTTTGCACCCACTGTCATTGTTGCACTTACCCCAAAACCCAGATAGATATGGGAAGCAGAAGCAATCACATTAGTTGCTGGACAGTCTTGGAAAAGGTAATGCTGTGTTTTGCTCTTGACATTAACAGTGAGTGACAAAAGTGCTCGTTTCTGTTTATGCCTCCTGCAATGCCTTAGAGAGACAGACACAGGAAGCAATATTCTTCTAAGTAACTCATTTCAATCCACACCATCTATTAGAGTCAGTATTCTGTATGTGTCATTCTTCTAGGTCCTGGTTCAGCTTTGACCCAGACAGCTTCAAATTTGACTTTGTAGAACCCACATTACTGCAGTGCAGTGGGGCTGAGGGAAGAGTAACTCCTAGGGGAGCAGGTGACACCTTCAGGTAGTTTTCTCTGATTTACTACCCGCTTTTCATATGGTTCTGTGGAGCTCTGAGAGAGTTCCTTCAAAAATATTTCAGACAACTCCCTAATTTAATACAGACCTCAGTCAGTTGTATAGCTTGTTAGGTTTTTGTTTTAATCATTCTGGAGAATTCCAAAGCATTCTTCTGTAAAAGATAAGGCCCTTCTAGAAGGGGCTGCTTATTACGTGCCATGCTTTTGCCACATAACCACTCTCTGCTCACTTTGGGGATTAAAAGGGCTGCTAATGCAGGAGAAATTCCTCTTTCAGGAAGAGTTTTGGACACAGAAAGGCCATGGTTAAGGCCTGCACCACAAGGGACCACTGCATTAACCTGTGGTTGCTTTATGAAATGTTATTTCTTTTCAGTAAGCTGGCAGCCTCTCCAGCTTTTGGAGTTCAAAAAGCTGATCATGGTTGCGTACAGTATTTAGCATGTAATTGTTTGTGTAATTTCCAAAAAAACTAAAATTGGTGTTCCTTTGTGCTGTTCACGGAAAACATATTTTCCTTGTTTTCTAATACAACCTATGACCTTAACATGTGGTTGGAAAGGATATACTTGACATCCTGCTTTTTCAATATCTGATTTGATCCTTGACCAGAGCATATTATCTGATGAAATTTTACAAGATACGCTTAACGATGTCTCAGTGCAAGTTTTGTTTATCGGAATGGAAAAAGTCAACATTATACCAGTAAAATGAAGGATGAATATCAGCAATGGCACTCAAACTCCATACATCTCTCAATCCAAGCCCACTGGAGTTGGTGGGATACTCAACCCAAACTTGTATCAAGTTGATAGATCACAGAGGAGAATAAATTCCTGCCAGTTGTGCCAAATTACTCATCCAGCTTCTCAGTGAACCTGAATGCTATAATGAAAACTAACAGAAACACAAACATTTGGAAATGTAGGGCTCAATGCAAAACCTACTGTCAGCTGCTAAGAGTTCATTTATATCACAGGAGGATTCCCCTCAGCCATAACTGCCAAAGAAACAAACCACAGTTAGTGACTGACTCAGAAAAACCTGGACTGAGCTCCAGCTTCACGTGGCTAAACAGTTTGCAGTATACTCTGATATGTAGTCATCTCTCCTCACCATTACAAAAACATATCCAAGAGTTTTGATAAAAAGAGGCAACATGGAACAGATATTAAAAATAAGTAATGAAACTGCATTATCAGGAACTCAAAAATGCTGTTAAATATTACGCAAAGCATGAAGAATTGGAACATAGGAACAAAAACTACTGAGGTTCAATTAAAACTTGGTTAATATTTTGTAACTTTTTTTTTTTTCCTCCACTTTGTGTCCTAATTGTCTGGGACTAGGAACAAGAAATTCCTGAATTCTAATCCTAGGTATGTAATGGTATGCAATATATAAACCATACAGCTTGCTTAAGCTCTCTGTGATCATCTCTTCTAAAGATGGATGATGTAAGGAGGCCTGTTCAGAGGACATTGTGAGAACAAACATATTAATGCCTGTAAAGCACTTTGCTACTACAACCCAGTCCCTAGGTAAGACCTAATGAGGTCTAGGGAGGGGGAACAATATTTTTATAAATTTTATTTGGCAATTCTGATTATCTTCATTGATATTTTGAGTTTTGACAACATTTGAACAGTACTGATTCCCCAATATTCTCTTCTTCTTTCCTAGAGCCAGAAAACTAAAACAAAAATCCCAAAACAAAACAAAAACTACAAATGCACTAGGAAAGCCAGTTTGAGAAATGTTCTACCTTATGGAATGTATTACAAATTAATTTCTACAGTCATTACTAATGTGGTTCAAAAGCATCACAAGAACTGTATTGCACAGAAACTGCTCCAGCATGTGGTTCTACATACACCTGTTTCTATGTACAGCCTATGGGGTAAGGGCAGTTACAAAAGGAAAGAAACAGCAGAACTTTTCCATGCTTAGTTCTGGTTGTGGCACATGTCAATGCCAGGTGTGGTGCATCTTATCTTTTATTTCACTTCATTGTTTCAAGCTACCTTTAACATATACAAATAAAATAATCTTAATGACTGAAGTGAAAAATTGAAGACTATTTCCCTAGGGAGAATTGGTTATGCTGCTTTGTACTCCCTGATCCTACTTCCTTTAAAAGCTACCAAAACTGACTAAAAACCTCATCATTCTTTTCACTTTTCCATCTGGTTTTCTAGAGAATGTTATTAGTATGCTCTCCAGCAAACATAATATGCCTGGGCTACCCGACACCACTGAAACTGCAAAACTACTTGCCCAAAACGACCAACCTGCCAAGGTGCAATTGTCAAATTGTGCACAGCTTTTGCAGTCCTGCTGTATCTGATCCAAATTATTTACCGCATTTCAACACAGAAAACAAGCAATGGCATTGCCATGGAACTGGTGCTGGCATATAACTACGGCTTTAACCTCTGCAAAACTTGAGCACTGCAGAATCGCGTGAAGGGGGAAGGGGGACAGCTGACTATAGTACTCCGGTTCCCTCTCTTCGCCCCACTGCCCAAACCGACTTCTGCATTCAGCTGTGGTATGCAGATAACCGAACGTAGAATTGGACCCACTGATCACAGCTATTTAGAGGGTGAAAAAACTACCAGGAATGCAACACTGTGTGCGAAGTTATAAAGAACTGCTCCAATCTGAGTTTGTCTAATTCAAGGCAGATCGTTGATGACTCAGAATCTGGAGTTAAAAAGAAAAAGTCTGTTCGAGCCAAAGGACAAACCTGAGTATCACTTTTGCTGTGAACTACAGTGGAAACAGACCTGAGACCTTCTTTTTGCAATGAGGAAGTGATATTAATGCTAGTGCGTTATCAAAATTACAGTACCATTCATGTACCTACTGTTCCACCCAATCCTAGTCGCTGTTATCACTACAAATATTGAACGAATTAGCATATCCAAAGCTAATTTTCCAGGTTCCTAGCCAACTTTGGCACAGTGTTGCTGATTTTTTTCACAAATGACGGATGCTTTGCCTTAGATTTTGGTAGTGGGAGGGGTAATTCCAGAACCATCTGGATGAATCTGGCAAAATCTTTTGAAAACACTGATCTGGCTAAAAGCCAAAATATTTGGCTCCATCTATTGGATCAAAGAATTAATGTGAATTTTTTTTTTTTAACAATTTATATGTAGGCTCCTACCATTGAAAATTTTGACCTATATATTTTTTAAGTAAAACCTAAAAACTTTTGTAAAGTTAGGCTCGCAAATCTATACTTACATGTCTAATTATGGATTTAAAAGCCAATTTCAGATCCATTTCAATGAAAAAGCTGACAGAGACCCTCTAGAATAGAATGAGCAGCTTTGCTTATAGACAGACACCATATCAGAGGCTTGTACATCCAGTTGTTCCCCCGCACTCCTAGCTCTCTAACATCAGGAACCCACTGACTTTTGTGTTAATGAAAGGCAGGAAGGAGGGAAAAGATTAGCCTTAGCCGAATAATAAGCATCTGGTTTTCTTATTGCCTTAGCAATTCTTACTAACATTATACAATAACACAGTTCCCAGGAGATTAAGATTTTAAATGTTTTGCTTCCTCATAGTCCTTCATTTTCCACATAAACATTGTGTTAATGGATTAAAGCCTAATAAATAAGTTCTCCTGAATGCGATGATTAATTAGTTATGAGTTACTTGGACCTTTTAGTTGAGCAACATTTGCTGAAGTGAAAGGCCGTCAAAATCCTGTGCTGCCTGTGCTGATCTCTGCTACAAGACCTGTGTTACAAGAGGCTCTTTTGGCAGAATTGCAATTTCATAAGTTGGCAGTGAAGCTGCAAAGTTCTCCCTACCAAAGTACAGTATTTTTCTTATTCCTTCTCTGCAGAGACATTCAGCACCAGTCTGGGTGAACTAAGTCTGTAATTTCTATTCAAATTGTTATCACTTATCAATAGCTTTCCTGATCTCCACCACAACTGGGACATGGTCATGAAAGAGTAAGCTACTTCTATGCGGGAATTGTAGTCCCTGGTAGCAAAAGCTGGGAATAAGCTTCTGACACAGGTCCATGCAGGCCAGCTAACTTGTCAATACACTTTGGAGCCAGTATTGCTCATGCTGCAGCTGGAGAAGGCTACAGCTGGATCACGTTGGATCATTTTTCTTACTCCAGAGTTGCCAGCAGCATGTGACACACCTCTTCCATTCTGTCATGAGTCAAACGTGTCTCCAAATCTGAATCAGTGCTGACACTCAGCTTGACTACCTCTAGCAGACCTTTCTGTCTCCATCCCTTCGTGGCTACCTCACCACTTTCTCATGATGCTGCAGTATTTTGGGCTGATTAAATTATACGAGGACAGGCAGGATGTCCCAAAATGCATCAGAAAGCAATTCATAAAAGCCTACTTTCAAAGGCATAGGCTCTGAAAGATGAGCATCACACAGTTTTTAAGAGTTTGAGGTGTACTTAGGGTCTGGGACCTCTCACAGAGAAATTTGGATAGGTGAAGCATATATTTTAGTTCACATTGCCTTAGCAATATATGGCTGCTCATCTATCAGTGCATATCCTAAATATTAGGAGAATTCCACAAGCATTTGTAAAAAAAAAAAAAAAGGCAATTTAGTTTTCTAAATTATTGCATTCCACTTCTGATCAACACTGATTGATTGATTAAAGTTATTGAACAGAATATATCACATAAATGCACTAAGTTCTGCCAAAAGCAGAATGATCAACATATTACACGTTGGCTCATTCTTATGATTTGTTTTACAAGATAAACACCCATGACTTAAAGAATTTACCTTCTGTTTTTCATTCAGCAAAGGAGTCTGAGTAGTTACACATTTTCTATTGCTTATAGATATTTTGCTACTATACAGCTAAGCATACCCACTGAATACAAGAATTACTTTGAACAAAGACAATAAAAGTGCAGTTTTCATGAAGAGTTATCTGTCACTCTCCTCAGTGCATAGAAATTAGAGTTGGAAAGAACTTTCAAGCCAATGAGCTTCTCTCCTTTACATCAATTAATCTAGACTCTTGCCCTTGCAAGACTTTTTTCTGCATTATATTTACTACCATTTCATCCAAAATGAGATAAAGACATCATAAATTACAAAGTTCTAGCACTTAGTCTGGCGGATAACTTCTGAAGTCTCCTATTGTCAGGAAGCTTTTCAGAGATACTCTGCCAAAATGTCTGTGTTATTAATCATTAATCAGAACAGCAAATAGTAGAAATAGAAACACACCAAGCAAGCTTTTTTCCTTCTTTTACTATTTCTGTTGATACTGCCAATGAATTGAGATCAAACTATTTTACAGACACTGATTCTTCCATGATCACTTGGGGGTTGTTACAAATCACAGTGCTTCTTGTCAATAACTCTAAGACACATATGAAAGCTGGCTCTCTTAGTAAAGGGCTTAGAGTCCCAGGAAAGCTGGCTTTTCAGGTTGCCAGCACCTTTTATGCTTTGCTGATTATCATCTTCACGTTACGGATACACCTACAAAGCATTGGCATCCTGAATGTACAGAATGGAGCAGGGCTATGTGATGGACAGGCACCAGCGTTTGGGCTTGAATGTCATGTATGCCTCAGAATGGCAGTATGCAAGATGGAAGGGACACAGTGCTTATACCATCACACTTCCTGGGGTACGGGATTCAGCGGGCCAGGTGCCAACCACGGGGTCCTGGAGGGGGACATGTGACAAATATGAGCTGACAGTCAGAAAACTGTCGTGCTCAGAGCGTGCAACCAGACAGATCTGCACGCGTGCATGGTAACGTGGCCTCTGAGTTAGCTCAGTAAGGACCACCTGCAACTGCAAAGCGAAGTAACAGCATAGCCTGGAAGAGAATGCAGTGAGAAAATTTTAGACCAAAAGGCATCAGTGAGATTTTGACTACCAAGTCCCATGGGTTCAGGATATCACCTGCCCGGGTTTTCAGCCTTTTCACGTTCTGAATTCAATCCACTGGAACATGCTGCTGTTTCATGCCCTTTACCTTTTAATTTATCCCACTCCCTTTAGTTATTTCTCCTACTCAATTCTTCATTTAGATTGTGCACACATAGGTGTGGTTGATAGATTCTCATAAGCAATTCTGTTTAAGAAACCCAAGAAAGACAAAAAATTGTTTTTATCCCCTCTTATGCACGCTACCCCGTAACCATAGCAGGAGTACAAAACAAAAAAAACCCCTTCTTTAGTAGCTGAGAAAGCAGATCCAGATGCGAATACTAGCAAATTATTTCAGTGAGAAATTCCCATATTGAAACCCTTTCAAGGGTAGAATGGCCCTTGACATTACTAGTTAATCTTGTACTTAGTTGTGTCATATTAACCTGTGCAGCTATTTCTGTAGATCCCCTGGCTTTCACTGCATGTGTTTAGTCTTTTCTTGTTGATAAATTCTCAGTCTGATAACTGTCCTTCCCACTTGCTGCTAGCTTCTCCCTATCCACATCAGCAGTAAAATATTATTGTTCCTTATTGCATGCTGAAAACAAACAAGCCTAGGATTTTAAAAGACCATTTGAATTCTATTTATGATCCTAACATCCAAACCTCTATTGAAAATCTCATGTACAAGAACTCCTTACTGATCCAACCTGAATTAGAGGTGAGAAAAAACCTGAGGGAGAAGTATTTAGCAGAAAATGAAAGTTAGAAAACAGCAGAAGCCTGATTTGTGAAAATTACAATGAAGTTTAATTTTAAATCTTTGTTTTTTACTAATAGAAACTGGAAAAGTAAATTCTTTAGCAAAAAGGTGGATGAAGGTGATTCTACAGAAAGCCAAATTTTTTTTGTAGAAAATTTCAAGCGCGCTGTTGCATTTTGTTATCCATCTGAATTGTACTTACAAAGACACATGGATTATTCCTTTTACTGTCCTGTCATTCCTGCGTTATAATCACAATTGCACTTACTCAGAATACTAAAATCTTACTACAGCCATTTCAAAACATGAATGACCTCCAGGGCTTTCCTTCATAGTGAAAACACAGCGTGGCCCAAATTACTACTGCTCTGAGCTTTTCCTGTCAGGGCCTCAGCAGACTCGTGGCCTGAGGAATAAGAGAGTGAATCTTTATCCAAAGACCTACAGTGACTTCAGAAGATTGTATTCAACCTGAACTACACACCTATCCCCTATATTTCTGTTGGGTCAGTACAATGTTACCTCTAGCCCCCCTTGAACAGAGAAGGCTCCCTGCCACACTTGCATCCAGACTTTACACATTTAGCCTAGCTTCACTCTTTGCTAAGCTGCTAAAACCTCAAGTTTTATCTCTTTTTTAATCAATTAGCAAAAGAGAGCTATCAGACAGAGGGCAGGGACCGATGGAAAGCTAGGGCTTGATAGGGGACTTTCTGATGGATATTGTTTACAGCTTTCAGTGCAATTTGGTTTCATCTCACTGAAGCAGGCAACATCCTCTAAGACAAAATCTCCTCACTGCTGTCCTGGCAACATGGTGACAGCACCAGAGCACTGAATAGAGGCCCATGGAAATGTAACTCTAAAGGAAAAGGCTTATCATAACATGTAATGTGTAATTACACCAGTCTGGAAGAAAGCAAATTTCTATGTTTGAGTGAAATGCATAATCAATAATCAACATGTCCTTTCAGATCGTAGCTCTCCACCTACACTGTGCTATTGAATAACAATGATGTTTCACTGCAGTAGCTCCAGGCAATGCTCTGAAATGCAGTTTGTTGACATAAATTCTTCTGTTAATCTTATTTTTCTGAGGATTAATGTATTTGCAGGTTTTCCTCAATATTAAATTAACTATACTTATGGTCTGTACTCAGATTTCATATGCAGGGTCTTCCCAAGTGTTAAATCTTCGAACATTTACACATGTAAAAATAGGGCAAAAATTCTAATAAGTACTTGTTCTCTTTTGTACTGTGTGATTAGTCATTATGAGTTCTCATAAGCCCAGTATTATTTCAAAGCTAGGAAATTTAAACCATCCCTCTAGTTAGTAAAAACTCATTTATTTGGTGATTTTACAAAGTAGATAATACCTTTTCTCTTCATCAATAAAAGAATCAAAAATTAAAATTTGATCAGTTATAATCTTGACTATTAAAGCACAGCTAACATTGACTGGCATCAAGTGTCTGATGAACTGTTGCACAGTCAAGCAATTAAATCCTGGATTCAGTACTGATATTAGAGGCACCTTTTAAAATTCACATTTTTTATATTCATTTCTGTAGTGCTCCAGCCATAAAAAGATCTATAAAACTGAATATTTAACTTCTGTATCACTCCTGCTTTTTTGTCATTTTTATATTTTTATCATTAACATCACACCAAATAAAAATTAAGATAATTTAAGCACAGTAAATACTTCAAAACTACTTAAAAGTTGTTGCACATTATCTTTGTTTAATATAAAATAGAACCTGTGACGAATATGCATCCTAGATGCATAAAAGGAATAACATAAAAAAGATGCCTGAATAACACACTTGTTCAAATAAACGCAAAACAGTTCTCATTTATTTTGCAATTTTCTGTCAGAAGCATACACTGCCTGGGGTTTCTCACTTCTTATGTATTTGACCTTGGAGCTCAGGATGAGAACTCCCGAGTTGGTGGTTCCACAATAGTTCATCTGTCTTTTTCATTGCACCACTTTAAGAAATAAATGGACTCAGTGCATGAGCAGTATGTTACCTAGAAATTCTCCAGAAGAAATCTTGCTTTGATTGCAAGGCAAGAAGCTTTTATAGTACATACAGCTATTCTTAGCAATTTGCATAGCAATTTCCATCTGCGGATCACCGTAGAGATTAACAACTGAGCTGTATCAATTTTCTCCATCCAAGTCTCCTCATGATTAATTGCTTCATAAAGAAGTTTCCTCAACATTCACTGCAATCACAAGCCAAGATACCTGACCCAGAGGCTTCCCTTGGAGTGTGCCTCCCCGTGCTGAGCAGTTTCTCCATCAGCACCAGGAGGTGACGACCGCGATGGGCATCCCTGCGCACCCCTCCTCGGGTCCTCAGTGCCCTGAGACAAGACCTCACGCTGGGCAGCAAAGCCCCCCAATACTGCCTATGTTGCCTGACTGACTGCCCCAAGTTTTATGAATGTGAATCTTTCTTACTTTCCCTGCATAATTTATACAGAAACATTCTGCCCATGAAATAAAAAGAGCTCGTCTGAGTGCCTACACTCTCATAATTCATAACTTGAATAATATTAGCATCAGGTTTGTCTTTTGTGAGCATTCATACATAGAAGCAGCTCACTGGCAATGAAAAGAGGAGATCGGAACAACCAATAAAAGGAGCTGAATCAGATTATTTTTGCTGTATTGACCCAGTGTATTGGATTGAGTGACGAAGCTTCTTTCACAAAGACACAGTTTATTGTCACACTACCAGCAATTTTCTTGCTATGCTTGCACTGCAGCTCCACAGAGGGAGGAGTATTATCCCAGTCTCCTCCCAGGGTCCCTTCCATCTCGTGCTTGAAAGCATTAGTTTTAATGCTATGTTAAATGTCTTACAAAATGTCACTGGTTGCAGAGTACAGGTAATCCCATCCCCACAGTAAAGCAGGGTGAAAGACCCCAGAGCTAGCTGAGCTCTCAGCAATGGACTCTAGTGTAAAGACCAAGAATAAAATCCATACATATTATCTCTTCTGTAGGCTGTAACAAAAATCTAATGCATCAAGAGAAATTACATCTTTTTTCTTTAAAGGTGCATATTCACTCTGTTAATTGAAGAGCAGACACTGGAAATAAACAGGTAATTGCTTCTTGCTGTAAATAATTTATTTGGCATTGTAATAAACATAACAGCTCTTTCTGCTCTCAGTCCACAGCTTTCCTCACCTAGCTACTACAGCTAGGCTAATTGTCCTTGCTTGCAAATGTATTTGCAAATATGAGCCTTTCCATTAATGCTCTGAGATTAAATGTCATAAAATTAGATGTGTTTTTCAGTAACACTTGAAAATGTAGTACCTGAATTACAGCAATGGCTGCAACAATGCAGCTGTAAACATGATACTTTGCCCTGGAAAGAGAGGCTGAAATTTTTTATTGATCTTAAAATCTTCCATGTGGTTTAAAGTTAGTGTTACGGTAGCAATAGCAAGATTCAGCAAAGAATTTCACCCCAAATCACTTCAGCATCTACAGCTAGTGCCAGAAAATGACTACAGTATATGCAGTTACCTAGATCGAGGTGAACCATAGTGCATATATAAATATATATACATATAAATGCACACATATAAGAGCTTTCTTTTTTAAAATTGCTGCTCTTCAACTGATCTACTTTGTACTCTCTTAAGAAAACAGATAGGAGGGATGAAACGGTATAATATCTCCAGGATGCATTTAGAAAATATCTTTGTAGATGAAAAAAATGCAGTGTTATCTGCTAAATTAAGTGTGGCTCTTTCAAGGAGACAGTCAAGTTCCAGCTGCTGGAGAAAAGGAGCATTTATTTAGGAGAGAAAAGAAAGAGTGAAAATATGTTCATTGTATCACCCAGGGCCTTTTTCACTCATCCTTTCATATGTTTTCATGAGATCCTAGTGAGCAATTTGGAGCTAGGGCACAGGGTGAAATCAGGAGCCCACCCAGCCCAGAACACAGTGCCTCGGAGGGAAACATAAAACAGGAGACTGAGTCTCCACTGGCCAATATTCCCTGCAGTACTTTGGTATTTGACCTGGTTGTTTTTCTTGCTTCCTGGTTTACTGAGGGCTATGAATACCATCTGCAACAGAAATTGTAGTGCCCATCATGAGCTGAAGGACCCCAAGCCCTCACCGTGCACTCAGGCTGTCTGAACATGCTCCCCTACATGGTGCCTTCCTCAGCCAACTTCCCCTGCTCACTGCCTGACCACGACTCTCCAGCCATCGTTTCCCAGCTGTTCTGATGCTTTTTTGTTGTGTAACTTGAGATACAAGAGCAACAGTTATTGTTGAAAAAGGAAAGAGTAGAAAAGTCACAAGTATTATGAAACAATAATCCTGTCAAGAGCAATCTGAACATTCATCATCCCCAACCACAAAGCCCTGACCAAACCTCTGTTGGAGTACGACCCTGTTTCTCAGTCCAGAAAACAGTATTTTTCATCAGCTGAATTATTTCATAGGAAACATGAATGCAAATATGACATTAGGTAGTGAAGCAGATGTATTTGGTGACAGCCTTACAGCTGTGTAGAAGAGTCATGTAACGTAACACTTTTTCGATTGTTCCAATTATTGCTCCCAGATATTGAAAACTGCTGGTTTGCACCTGGAAAATAACCAAAGCTGGAAGATGTCTACTACCATACTAACTTTTTTTCCTTCATTTTTAGAATAGATTTCAGGATTTAGATAAATTACAGTGGAAACCAAATCCTTGTCTGTCCCCCCAAAGCTACACATGTAGCAACAGCACTCAAGGGCACATATGCACCCTGAGTGAATAAAATGCTTTACCCTGGTCTGTGAGCTCATGCTAATGAAGACTCCTTCAAGATCCTTAAGTGCTGCTCTGCTGATATTCCCAAAAGAGGTACTAACTTTGGTCATTTTTCACGGACTGATTCATGCAGCTCCAATCACCTCTTCTTTCTCTTTCTCTGTCATCTATAGAAAATCCTTGGAGCTATCTATCCCTAATCACACTGATTATAATTCGGTTCCAAATTAGTGATTAAAAAAAATACAAGGACTGGAACAGGGCAGAATGCTGACCCAGAAAACTATAAATCTATGAAAAACAGCACTGTTCAACAGCTGTCCAGATTTAATTTTAGGATAAACAGTGGAACACATCACCTCTTGTTCTGCCTAGCATTGATTTAATAGTTGCAGTATTAATTTAAATCATTTAATTTGCAGAACTTTTAGGTCCATCATCTGTTCCCACAGCTCAGTCAATAGCACGGCTCAGCTCACACAAGAAATTGATCTGCAGGCCACTCTTTACAAGACAGATTAATTTTTGTCAATTGATTGATTGACCTCTGTCCACTACACATACTAATTTTGGACTATTTAAAGCTCATAAGGCTTTATAGAGGGATTCATTGATTTCACAGAGTAATAAAATGATGAATGGGTGTTCAGCCAAGAGCAGACAACTGGTGCAAGCTTGAGGAGAGGGACCAAAATAATCCCTGCAGAGTGGAAAGTGCGGACTTGCAATGCCCCCTCTGTTTCTGTACAGATTTTCCCCAGGTGGTTGGTGGTTCACTCTTCCAACCCATGCAGACCAAAGCAATACTTAGGACAACTCCAGGCACTTTTACCAGGTGTGTGCCTCAGGGGTGCTCTGCTGCCTCCCAGCCCCAATGTTCAGATAAACATCTCCTGGTTTCAACACAACTGCAAGAGCCAGCCTGTCCCTGGCTCCATCATAGACAGTGACAACGGACTCACTTTTTATAGTCTTTGCTTCTGTCTCTCTTAGCTCTTAGTGGGGCATATTGAAGCTTTTGATCACTCTTCGTTAATGCTCTAAAAATCACATATCTTTCCTGGAGATCAACTTCAGTATTATCATTATTTACCTATGATTTCACATACAAATGAATGCAATACACATGCCCAAAGGTAACCAAAATAAAATTTTTCCTGATAACATTTTAAAAAGCATTTCCATGTGAAGAAATCAAGACATTTCTGGTGTTTGAGAAGGTTTTGTATTCATTCAGTTATCTCCTAAAATTTCATGGTTGACTGAAGAACTGATCTCACCATCCGTTTTTGTGTAGTCAGCCCCACCTCAACACAGCTGGGAAACACAAACCTGAACTTTTACTCAGTGCTTTTTCCACGTAGGGTTTAAGGTGTTAACAAAATCTCTAGTATATATAGCACTGCTGACAATCTAATCACTGCAGGATACCAGCTGAGACCACCTTCCTTCTGAAATTGCAGTTCAATTTTCCAGCATGGATGGAGGACTGTTTCCTAGAGGGTGAGCCTCATCTGGATCTTATTTCTCTTATCAGTCTGCTGTATGCAATGTCATTCTCTGTTGGAATCTGCAGAATTATATTGGCTCAAGGAACCTAAACCAAAGCCTCTTTCTTTCTGCAGGTTATAGTGTCAGGATTTATTTTCAAACAGTCTGTTAAGTATTTTGTATGCTCCCCACAAAAGTCTCCTTGGAAGAAGATTTCTCTCTATATATAGTTCTTATAAGCAAGGCTGATTCATGCAGGTCTCCACGACACACTGCTTTCAACTTTATCTTGTTGCCATACCATATGTTTTTTGAACTACCACTTCATCCCACTCCAAATTCCATCAAATGGCTTCAAAGGAGATGATAAATGGCCGAGGAGGAAAGCACTTCAGCGCAAAGTCTGTTCTCAGCTACACTTTGTAAATGAGTAGTAACTCTTTTGATTTCATTGCAATTACTCTGATTTCTACACCAGCATAACTATCTGGCTCTTCATTTTCCTCTTCCATCAGAGATATGCATACATTTTGTATTTAGAGATTTTGTCATGCTGAAAAATAAATCTTTCACACAACTTCCTGCTGGTTGGAATGCATTTGAAATGGAACTTATTAGTTGGCATGTCATTGGACTATAGCCTTTCCAATTAGGCAATCTTTGGAACTTCAACTAAACTGTTAATTGATGTTACTGCCCTCAAATTACCAGACTTTGTAGATACAAATAAAAAGGAAAAATACAGAAGATCCAGAATTAATAAAAAATAGCAGCAGGTTTTCATTTTCAGACTGGTGTTTGTATCCTATTAGGACAACTATACTATACTGGCTGAGTGCCCCAAGAATATATGTGTGCTTTTTATTTTATTAATGATTACATTGTCTTTGTGTGCCCTGAAATAAGGATACTTTCTCAAACATGGCTGTACAACCAAGTATTAACAGGACTCCTGTGTCTGCCTCAGAACCTGGAACTAGAATTTTTTAAAGCCTGCCAAAAAGGAATGTTTTTCAACCTCTTCCTATACAAAAACATTTCTGAAGACAAAAAAAAAAAAAAAAATAAATAAAAATCTGTCAACTGTCTTCTGCAGCATCAGCATCACAGTACTCATTTACAAGCAAGTAAAAATAAATTTTCTGTTCTAGTTTATCAGGTTTACTTTTACCTATCTTGTATATTTGCTGGTTGCTTGCATAGGAATGTGTGTATGCAGCTGTAGTTGCACATTTGCAAATACTTCCCAGGCTGTTTTTTCATGTCTTAAAGCAACACAGCCACAGCCAAAAGGCACTGAAGCCTGAGTGTTACTATGCTGGGAGGCAGCTACGAAGTACAGACCTGGAAGTCCAGAAGTTCCACTGTCGCAGTGCCACTACGCAGACTCTCCTTTATATGTATTTGGGAGAGGAGCAAGGAGAGTTGAAGGCAGCTGCTGCTTCTTTCAACACATCAGGAGGGATGTGTGAATCCTACCATCAAATGCTGTTAGTCCTGCTTAGTTCCCTGTTGTTGAGACAGAGAGATGGTAAGGCTGGGACCCGGCAGGAAAAGCCCAGCAGGTTGATCTGCCTGCTCTCACTAGCGCTTGCTCTAGAGGAATTCTCACCCTGGGTGGCAGACTGGCATTTTGGCCCAAACAGGCTGCAATGTACACAGGTGCCCACTCTGCCTTTGGTCTGCTTGGGTATCTGGTCCCGAGCAGGAAGAGGTTTTGCCAGGAAATAATGCATAATATATAATAATGCATTTACCCAGGTCTTTCCTGCTCTCTTCCAGAATCTGACAGCCTCTAGCTGGGAGGTGGAAGAGGTTATGAGCTGTAGTTAGACCTCTTATGACTCACATCTAATTTAGGTGCAACTACAACTACAGGATCTAAAGTCATGGGAACAGTAAGACCCGAACAGTCCAAGGAGAGAAAACAGAGTGGTATCTAAACTGTACGTTTCTAACCGATAATCTGCTTCTCACCAGGGTGCTTGTCAAGCTCTTGAGAGAGAGACTGACATACACGTAACAGACCTGAAGCATTAGCCTGGCTCAAGATCCCATTACAAGAGCCTCCATCCTTCAAGAAATCAAATGGTGAAGATCTGTTGCGTGAGGGCTGCACTCTGCCCACCCCGTCAGAAAGCAGCAGTGACATCCCCCTTTGCAGGGTGGTGGCCAAAGGAGGAATTCTGGGGTACCCACTGCAAAGCATGAGGGAGCAGAGATCTCTGCAGAAACCATCCCCTTTTGCACAGGGAAAGAGGCACCAGTCCTGTCAGAATCCTCGATGTACAAGTGTCACAGGAGATACTCATTTAACCCTTCCTCCTTATAAAGCAGCAGTAAGATAAAAGAGCGGGGGATGTAGGGAAAACCAAGAAGGTGGTGGACAGTGGATATGGGTCATAAAGGAAGGTCCAAGATGGTGAAGTCTTCTTTAATTGCATATATGTGCTTTTAAATTATTTTTATAGAATATATTAATTTAGCATATAGACTCTAGTTGTGCATCAACTAGATGGTTCTCATACCCAACTCAAAAACATAGCACTATACCAGCTACTAGGAAGACAATTAACTCTATCCCAGAAGAAACCAGGACAGTATATGTACAAATAGCTCAGTATCCTGCTGAGAAACCGTCTGAAGAGATTGGAGCAAAGGCAATGTTATGGTTCCCACCACAGGGCTTGGAGAAAGCTATGCACTCCTGGCTTTGCCTCTTGGCCTCTCCAATCCTGTGAATATAGTTCCCTACTTTAAAGGAGGATATTTAATTATAGCTGGATATTTTAAGTTCAGGAGAGAGGAAGGAGGGGAGAAGAAAACAGTTTTAAAGATAAAACAATGCCCTTTTGTTTATTTTTTCTTGTATATGGGAATTCTACTGCCTTGCTCATATTTACTCTTACTCTAATTTAAAGTGACATCTGTTTAAAACAAGCAAGCAAAATAGAATCTGTATGTACTATCAAACACTGAGTAAACAGAAAAAATATTGACTAATAAGACCTTCTCAAAATACTGTCACAGATAGGGTAGTTGCCTAGGACTCAGGGACTCTGGTTTGCACCTACTCATACCAGTGTTTTGGCACTGAGACACACAGAAGCTGAGATAGCATTACTGGCCTATTTCATGAATTGCTTGGAGAACAATGGATGAAAAGCAGATAAGAACAGGCATATAATTAAACAAGGATCCAGCATTTTTCTTGTTCCCTTCCCCAGCTCTCACAGCAGTATGATTTGGCATTAGGCAAATAGAGAGGATTGTTCACTCTAAATCCCTAGTTAGACAGAATAAATCAACAGCTGCAAGCCATATGATAAAACCACGTCCCCTGTCGCAAGTATTACCCCTGAGACAGATGACCGTTTCTGGTTGGAGATCCGCTGCATGCAGCCCATTCCTCAGCAGGTTGGGTTGCCTTCAGACCACTTAAGGCAGCAATTACTAGCATATAATTTGCAGACAGCATCCTGGGAGACCCTCCAGGCTTGCTCATGCCATGGGAAATAATGTCTTGAAATTGAGGCTGATAGAAAGAGAAAAACACTATATCACCTGTGGTGTGCTACGGGTTAGGTGCTGGTGATCATGGGTGTAGGATGTGTGGAAAGGGAAGGGCAGAACAAATGCTCTCCATGGAAAGCTCTCCTATCCAGTGTCAAAATGAAGATCACATGAGTCTGTGCTGCTCCACTGCATCATTCCCGAAATATCTGTCCTTCATACAGGCCTACGCAGAAAAACGTGCAATGGGGCTGGGGATTTCCTTTTAGTAGGGACTGAAGTTCAGATTTAACATTTTAATTTCAAAATCTGTAAAACTATTATTAATGGAAATGTTTGTATTATAGTATGGCCAACAAGTGGAAATTACGCAGAAAAGTTCACAGCTTTTTTCATTTCTTTTTTTCTACTGAAATTATTACAAGTATTTGGCTCTATGAAACCTTCCTTAATCATTTCAATAGCATGCCACAACCAAATTTACTCTGCGGAAATCCACAAAACTGTTTGTAGATTTGAATACCGCTTAATAAATAGTGTGGCCTGAAGTTAGATAACTTTCAAAGTAGGCAAAAATGTTTTTCTTGTGCACAAACCTGTAGCACTGGGGAGTTACAAGCTGGGAACGTAACAGACACTATTTCACAAGCCTTGTTATATAGTTTCTATTGCAGAATCATAAAGCTATATATTAAAAATTTATCTGGATGGCTTTATTCTACTTTCCTTTCACCTCTCCTATAAATGCATCAGAAGCAGACACAATAAAAAAGGAGGAATATTTATCACCTTCATTCCTTTAACAAGATCTGGACATCAGCCTTTTCTAATAAAATTACAATAGAAATGTGATTACATCCGAAGATATAAAATGATGGAAACAGTACAGAAATTCAAATCTATGTCATTAATAAGTGATATTTGCACAGTGCTGGAACAGATAAGATGGGAAGAACTTAAGGTCTCAGAGCTTAAACCTGCATTTTAACCAGAATTCATTTCCTCTACTCACATTCTCAGCAACTACATGGCTATTTCTCTACAGTTGAGAGGCTTTGTTAGCCAATCTACAAATGTCTCTTGTATTGAAAGAGTGAAAATGGGCAGCTTTCCATACTAATAACACAGTAAAGAACTGAAAAAGCTGCAGATGAGGCTTTATATTGTCAAAGGTGTTACCAGGTTAACATCTAAAGTTGGGATGAATAAAAATTACAATTTAAGGAAACAGGAGAACCAAAGTACACTGTCATTGTATTAAAAAGTACCTTCACTAATGCAGTTTTCAAAGACATTTACAGGATTGTGGGTTGGCAGCTAAATTTTGAAGATACAGTATTAAACAGGAGCAGTAATAGAAGAGTTGCTTTTTAAAAAATTTTAAATAAATCCTACATTTCAGGAGTTTTCAGGTAAAAAGAATACATTATCACTCATCACTAATCACTAGATTGGCATGTTTCTCGTTAAAATATAGTATGTCTAGGTTATCACTTAACCTCTAAAAATGAGATGTAACAAAGACTGAATAAATTTGATCATGTTGGGAAGATATCAGAAAAACATATACTGGAATTTTTTTTCAGACACTCAGGTAATGAACATTTCTTGCCCACATGTGATAATGCTTTTTCTGACATGATTTTTTAAATATATAGCCTGCAGGGCTATAACAGACCTCTAAAGTCAAAGGAAGGTTAAATTCTTGGGTGTCTTTAGTTCTGACAGTAACAGCTGGTATATCTCCACACTGAAAGCCCATTCATCTGGTCCATATTTAGAAGCTAACAAACAGATGTCAACATCCGAGTGAGTTACCTAGACTCCCTTCAGTATCAGAGGGGAGAAACTGGCATTCCTAAAGGGCAATTTATTCAATATTTTAGACATCTACTTTAGGAGGAGAGGAATCATCCCATAAAGATGCTGCTTTGCCAGTGAGGATAACCTGGACAAAGAGCTCAGAGCTGATGTATACATGACAGATATCTCAAGTTGGAGGAGATGAATTCCACCATAAACCTGTATGTCCGACATCTCACTAGTTACAGGAGGCTCATGATTAATTCTTAAGGGGAACACTTGCAGCTGGCAAGGAGTCCAACACACAGTGTTTATGTACAGATATTATTCTACCAGAGAGAGAAAAGTAAGCAGGCCAAAGATCAGCTGTGTGCATTACACATTTCGCTGCACTGTGCTATTCCTATCTAACTTTTTACAAAACTTCTTTCAAGGTCTTTTGGGACTACAGTCTTCATTTTGGGTTGAAATAACTGTTCAATAAAGATAGGAGGCATCTGTGATTCTGAGCAAATATATGCTTTGGCTCAGAGGCACCAGAGTTCTGGGATGCTGAAAAGCAGCACGTCATTGCCTTCTGAATCTGGCAGGTGTCACTCCTTACGGAATCTAAAAGAAATGCTGAGAGCCTGCTGGCTTTGACAGGCAGAGGTTCACAGGTGCACTAAAGCTGCCTCTTGGGTTCAGCTTCCAGGAGATGACAGACAGTGAACTGTAGCCTAAGAAAAGAAAGGCCTCCTTTGGGAAAAGCCTTCTGAGAGAGCTTTCATCAACGCAGAGCATGGCTTTTCTCTACATTTCAATCCCACTGCTTATTATTCTATGGAACTTTCTTGCCAAAAATAATCACAAAAGGGTCAGAAGCGAAGCCAAAGGTCCATCTAAGCATGGCTAACATTTACTTGTTCACAAAGTTTTCAAAAACATGCACATTACCAGCCGGGCTCTGACAGCAGAACTTCGGCATATGGAAAAGAAAACCCACTTTTTCAAACTAAAAATAAACACAAGATGTTCCGCTGCTTAACGTAACTGCCAGCATTTCTGAGTTTTCCTTTTGCATTCCGTAAACTCATATCTTAAATTTAGAATAAGGGTGATGGACAAATCGGGCTGGAGAAAAAGGGAGGTCCCACATCTCAGCCTCAACTTTGCCTCACATAGTTTCAGAAAGCAGGCATTAGCCAGTGCTTTCCTTGTATGTAAATATGGGATATAGGCAGCACTAAACTGAATGTAAAGTATCCCTGCAGTCACAGGGCCAGTTTCCTGCACTGTGAGGAGAGAACTTGTACTGCTCCAAAATGTGCTAACAAAATAACAGATGTTCCCTTAGCTTCTCCCCAGTAAAGCCCTGCTTTGTGAACACAGCTGAAAACCTGGGATCTTCATAAACCTCACCTAAAGTACAAGGCATGAGTATAGTACAAGCCCTCTGTTATAGTCTGTTTTTGGAACACACTCTTCCAGCAGAAAAAAAGCAATATAGGAAGGCAGTAGAAAATAGTAAAGCCTTTGATTTTGAAACAATCTGTATGGAAAAGGACACTTTTCTCATGTACTGCAGTTTGATTCTACCAGAATGTTTTCTTTACAGATGGATGCACTTACTGAGCTGGACCACCCAGGAACTCATGATAGATGACAGAAGAGAAACCAAAAGCCTTGACTTAAATTTCTCTATGCTAACGGTGATTTTCACAAAAGAGAGGTAGCACATTCACAAGGAGCAGAGGGGCTCTCCTCTGTGGATGTGGAGCAGTCAGTTTTCCCTCCACAGTATGCGCAAGTGGTGCTCCAGAGGACTGTGCAAACGTGGAGCTAAACACCACAACCAAGGAGACGGGATATGCCACATTGTTGCAAAACAAAGGACGTGGTCTATTTACATTTTATTTCATCTCACTGCTTGGAAGATGAAAGTAATTTTTCTGATAGCAAATCTTTGAGTGGTGACATTTTTTACCTAATGAAAGCTGGAGCAGCACTGCCCATCATGAAATTACAGATTAGGAAAGTTTTGAGATGTAAAAATAAATTTAGAATATTAGTCAGATTTCAGCAGCAAAATTAAAATAGAAAAAAAAAAGTTATATTTTCTGAAACATTGTATATATTTATAACATTCTTCCCATTGTGACAGGACTGTGGCCAAAGCATTTTTCATAACAACCCCTGTTGCCTCAGAGACAGTAACATCAGAAAAGTAGAGTTAGATCCCTATAGTATTCATGGAATTATTTTATTTCTTAGTCCCTTAAAAAAATCTCGAACTACTTAATCAGTAATCATCTCTGAAAATATCTAGAAAATATGTTCGCATATTTTGACAATGTAATTATGTTTACATTTAAAAGTAATCATTAATAATACTTCTGATTTTTTAAGTATTATGTCAAATGAAGAAACTAAATTATTGTAGAGTATTTCAGTTTTAACAACATAAATTAAGAAAAATACAATATCTCTAAGAAGTAGTTCTGGAAATAATTTTGGCAATTAAAAAAAAAATTGCTTCCTTAATTATCACAGATTGCCTTCATCAACTTTAAAGTAGGGTGCTTCTGTCACAGTAGATTATTTTATGTTAAATGCACGTGTATGTACAAACACACAACTAATTCCAATTTAGAAATTATTTTCAGCCTTTCTCTGTATGCAGATTAATACATAATTTCTGCAGAAACATTTGAAGCATCTAAAGAACAGCAGGACATACTTTGCTTTCATCCAAAACATTTTATAACTGTCATTTGTGAATACTCAAAATCACTCAGAGTGGGAGGGGAAATTCTTTCACTGGCTGTAATGGTGGATGAAAAATGTATGTGCTTCAGGGAAAAGGAAATAGTTCTAATATGCACTAAGGCATCTGAGGACAAGGGCAGGGGAGAGCAGGGGGCTGTTTTTGTTGAACCTTTCCTAGAAGACAGTATCTATAAACAAGCTATGTCTACTAATAACTAAAAACACTGAAACTGCAAAGTTGGAAAGAGTGGAAAAAATTCTTCAGTGTTCAGACACAGAGTTCATCTGATATTGGGCAAATACAATCAACTGTGAATTTTGTGCCATTTTCTAAAGTGTAGCACGTGGCACTTCTTGCAGTGAATCCAGGCTCCTCAAAACCTTTAAAAGGCCTTTCTTCCAGAACACAAATAAGGTATTTCAAAGAGAGATGAGACTACTCAGAAGAAAATACATTGTTTAAAGCGACAGTGGTCCATATCATAGAAGTGAAATCCCTGCACCCAGAACAAATACAGAAGCGCCACGGTTAGAGAATCACTGCATAATTTCAGTTGGAAAGAGGCTCTGGATGTCTTTGGTCCAACCCCCTCACTCTAAGCAGGACCAGCCTTGATGTTAGATCTGGCTTCAAGATGGGAACACATTTCTCAGAGCCATGCCTGTTTCAGGTGTGAATGTCACTGAGGTGGAGATTCTCTTTCCTCTCTGGGCAAACAGTTCTACTTTAAATGTCAGTTCTGTGTAGTGGTATGTATGCGCATATGTCAGTAAAAGAGAGAATACAATGCTTCTGGAAGACCGGAGCAGTACCATGGTGATAACTATAAACAGGGAGAAGCTCAGGTGCTGGGGTGTCTTGGCAGGCATCTGTAGGAAGCTGAATTGCCAGTTGTGGCTTACCTTGGCAATGAACACCTCTGGCTTTATTCAGTCTTCCGCCTTTCCCAAGAGCGCTGCGTGTTCCGTATAGCTCTGTGTTAGGAGACCTGGGAAAAACAGACATCTATCAGATGAGCAGGCTTAGCATTTAATGAGGGGTTGGGGGGCAGCAATCTTCTTTTAATTAATGTAATATTAATATGTAAATTAGCAAACTGCTTAACAAGAAAATCCAAATAAAGCTTAATCAGCTTGTGCATATAAATCATTTCATATTATACAGTCTACTCAGTCCTTGAAGGCTAATGTTAAATAAAGGGAGAGCTCTCTGCAGTATCTCTAAAATAACATGTGCTTCCAGTTCCAGGTACAACAGACTAGTCGCTATTTTATGACCCCGCTGTGCTGAAAACCAGCAAGGTTAATCCAAAGAGCAAATGGGAACATTTATGAAGACAAGCCAAATAAAAAACTTTTATCAGAATAGCGGGTAAAGAAATAGTTACAATGACTGGCAAGAGCATTCCAACTCAAGTGCTATTTTCTACTACATTAGACAATAGGGAAGTGGAGTAAATGGCGTATAAATTAAGTACACTTATTTTAGAAAACTAATTATAAAAATCACTTTCAAATGGGGCTATAGGTATGTGGAGGCTTATCTGATTGGGAGTGTGGAGACAAAACCACTGGGATCATTCATGAATCCCATTAGATTTAATTAAATTAAGACTGTGAAAAAATATGCCAGGAAGAATGTAGAGATTTGGGCTTCTGTCCCAGTTATTTTCTTGGGGGCTTTCCTGTAAGGCATTATTTGTGTATCTCTTCTGCTGACTGAACTTTTTCAAAGTAAAATTTTCTGATGACCCTATGCCCTAATATTTACTGCAAAAGAAAGAATAAGCTCACATGCAACTGATAAAAATGATAAAGCTGCAGCATTTATTTTTGTGCTTGATTTTAGAAGGTTAACAGAAAATACTTAACCTTGAGACAGATGGTGGGGGGATGAAGGAGGGCGAGATTTTTTTCTGTATTAGAGTGAAACACAATTTAAGGTCACTCCTTACAGTGCCAATTACCTTTTATTCCAGCTTTTGAGGGTTACCTCTCACTGGCTGTAAAACATCTGAATGGTAATTTTGTTAATATGTAAACCTCCTCTGGGTACATCTTGCCTTAGACATTTTAAAAGCAGGAAATACTATTCAGATCACACAGTCATACTCCAGCCCAGTCGAGTTCATTGTATTTTATCCAGTAATTCCTGAACAGAGCTTAACAGACTGGAGCTGAATTTAAGACTACAGACAGACATCAATTTGTAATTAATAGCCTTTAAAGATGAAGAAAATACCAGATCTCTCAGATGCTGTTTCAGGGTCTCATTACTCTCACCGATAACATTATTTGTACTTCTTCACTTCTTGAGCCTTTATTTATTACACAACTGAGGAGGGGAAAAACAACATTTTGTTTGAGCCAAAAGGTTACACAAGTCTTTTGGAATCCCTGGCGAAGTTGTATTTCAACTTTCTGTCACGCTTGTACAGAGTGAATCATAGACTGTAAGCCTTCAGTTAGCTTTTACTTTCAAGATAATACTATCTGACGGAGTAATCCAAGAAGTGCTGAGGAAGAATGCTTAGGTCTAAAAATATTTTTTTAATAATATGTGAGCCAATAAAACTCTCATGTCGCTATAGAGAAAGGTGCAAGAAATCTTAAAATGGACAATTTTCTTCTTCCCAAGACATAATTTATACTGTGAAGCATGAGGGTTAACTGCTTTGTCGAACTCATATTAATTTGTTTTAGTATGATGATATCATTATTCATATCAAATATATTAATAAGTCAAACCTTTGGATGTTGTATCTGACAGAGCTAAAATTCTGAGACAGCTGTATGGGCTGTGGGGAATAAAACAACCCATTGACTCCAAACCTTTTCCATTAGATAACCAGAATAATATGTTCACAATATGCTTCTTTTATAAAAAAATGATGACATGATAATCTTGTTTTTAATTCTGCACTCACCCAGATGTGAGTGCACAACAGAGGATAGTATAGAAAACTCTTTATGTTCCCTTTTATGAGCTCAGCTTCGTATCTAATTGAGTGATGCCATCCCAGGGATAATGAAGATACAAACATCATCAGACATCCTGAAATTCCCAGAATGCCATTGTTTACTGGATAGTAGCTTATTTTGTTTTACTAGCTTGTAAAAAATACCAATACCCGCCCAACAGGCTATCCTAATTAAGATTCATTGAGTTTCAGTTTAAATTAAGAATTCCCTGTTTTTTAGATTTATCCTGAAAACAACATTTGAATGAGCAACCTACGGAGCTGTGTATGTAAGATATGTCAGAAATGTGCTTGGAATCTGAACCCTTCACCTATGAGATATACCCATTTCTCTTAACCTGTGGCTGGCATGTTTTCTGTGTGACACTCAACAAAAATGCAGCACAGTGACCCAAAAGATCTCCTCAGTCCTGAGGGAGTGGGGGAGTTAGAAGAGGTGGAGGTTCTCTTTGAAAATTTTTTTATTAGAAATGGCCATGATGAGGTGGACACGGGTTTCCAGGACAACTGCTGTTACTACTTAGTATATCTAAAAATTGGTAAGAAGTACAAGAAATATTTCATAATACTTAATTTACAAAGGCGTTTTCATGGAAAGTGGTCGTATTTGAGTATGTTCCCCTGCAATTTTGTAAACAGTTCAAGGTACAATCAGATTAACTTGATAGGACACGTGTAATTCAGTTTGTGCTCACACAGCAACTTTTTTTGCCTTCAAAATGTGTGTTCTTTCTCTCTCATTGATTGTTTTAGGGCAGCAATCTGGAATATTCTCAGAGTCTTTCTTTGCCAGGAAGCACAAGACTTTTGGTAAAAGTTGATTTATTCTTCCACCTTTGACCTACTTCTGTAGATCATTTTTCCGTGTTTGTTCTGTGCTCCTGACAGGAAAACTACTTGTTTGTATCTAGTGTGCAGCAGAACAATGAAGCCAGGCCAGTGCAGACCCTGCACACTGGCAATCACCCTGAGCAAAACAGCACATTCAAAGGGTGATTTGGCCAATACTGTCCTTTATGGGTGGTTGGGAAATAAGGGAAGTGACAAAGGGAAGAATTAGACTGGAATTCAATTAGTGCCAGCATCCAATATTTGAATACAGAATATTTCTATTAGATCAAACACCTGAGCTCAGGGGAGGCTGATATTTCACAAGACAAACTTACTCTTGTCTAGTGTTGGCATGGGGCCCAACAGCAACAGATTTGTGACTGCAGGCAGGATGGAGAGAGACAGCTTCAGAAACAGAGGGTGCAGGAATCTATTCTACTGCCCCTTCACACTGTCAAAGAACAGAAGGTGTAGCTCAGTGCACCACACGTGCCATTCAAGGTCATGGGATCTTTTGTGCTACAGCTGACATTAGGAAATTGCACTCTGAAATGGGTTAAAAATGTGGTAAAATATGTACTGGAGGTCACTGCTTTCGTTATGTGGGAAAGTTCCCAGGGTGCTTTGAGCACAGAACTGGGAAAACTATATTTATCTGTACCCTTGTAAATAGCCAGTAAATAAAAATGTCCTTACCTGCGCACAGAGGCATATTTAGCACAAGCAGTTCCTAACTATGAGACTATGGACAACGTTTCTGACTCTAACGTTTAGCTTCATAGTAAAAACTGATGCATGGATACATACAGAGTCTTTACAATACTTGTTTTCTGTTGTTGCTTTTTAATTTGAAGTCCACATATACAGTGTTCAGCTTGCCACAAATGCCACAAAAATTGGCACTTCTAATTTTCCTTAGAAAGGATAGCATAGACAGCAATTTGGAAGTTCTATGTATTTCTGTGACTACAGCAGAAGGTGCATTCAACAAAGCAGTTTTAGGGCTTCACAAAGATCAAGTTGATTTTAATAGCAGAAAATCCCTTCCTTGTCACCAGCAGAGGACTGAGCTCCAAATACTCAAACCCCTCTTCATAGGAAAGAAAAATGCCAGATGCTTTCTCAAGAGCAGCACTTTTTTGCTGTTCACAAAACAAATTTGCTGTTCACGACACTAAATATTTATGATTTTTGAAACATTTGCTGGAAAATAATAGTTGTTGGCCTGAGCAAGTTTCCCTATCAACTGCTTGCATCACTGAGATGCTTCCTGTTTTATATTTTGGTCACTCACTTGACTTTAAATAGAGAACTGTTTCATAAATCACCGATTTATGCTTGAACCATGTTGGTAAAGCATAGAACAACATGATTTGCCAGGCAGTCTATATTCTCTAGAGATACAAGACTGACTGAAGAGGTGTTGAAAGAAACCAATTAAGAAGCAAAAAGTAGTGTTTGGTACTGCATGTTCACAAGCTGTCAGTGAGCTGCTGTATGAGCACAAGAAGGGCTCACCCGAGATGGGGAGCAGCATATGGTCCCAGCTGCTCTGCAGCACGTGGTCTCTCAAGATCCTGGTCTTACTGCTCCAGCGCAGATTTGTCTGAAAACAGCAGCAAAAAATCCCACGATCCACAAATATTTAACCCTCTTTTGCCTTAGCACTTAATTGCAAATGACCTGGTTTTAAAAGCAAAGAACTCATCAGTAAGTATTTTAGCACTAGACAATGTGCTGGGATTGGGCCATGGCAGGATGAAAGTAAAGCAAAGGGATAACTATTTAAAAAACACATTATTAACGAGATAAATTTAAATACCCAGTACACTGGAAACAGAGTGGAAAAAGCACTCATTAACATTAAAAAAAAAAGGGGGGGAGAATTAAAAGAGCTATTAATTTGCCATAAAATCAAGAAATTTAATGTTTAGCAGTGGTGTTATTTAATTTTTGTAGTTTACCTTTTGCATCTTTTAAAATATAGGAACATGCTACAAAGAGCTGGTCACCGTAAGTGGCATGGAGCGAGCAAAGCAGGAAAAACACACTGGATCTTCCAAAACAGGAATGAGGGGGCATCTAGCAAAACTAGCAGAGAGCAGATTCAAAATAACTATACTTCTTCACATCATGAGCTTGAATTGCTTATCATGGGATGTTGCAGATGCCAGAAGTTTGCATAGATTGAAATATCATTGAAAAACTCCTGGGAGAAAATGCATTAAAGACTCACATCAGCTGTGAACGCAATGCCTGTCACTGTTCTCATTTCTTTTCCCCATGAACAACCCCTAAGCAAAATCAGATATCAACTTCGCTCTTTCTTTCTTTTACCTTAGTTGTGCATACACAGCTTTTATATCACTTCACAGGAGAACACTTTATGTGCCTTTCCAGTGAAAGGGCCTGAAGGTAAACCCAGTGCAAGGGCCAAGACAGGCTGCGGCAGAACAAAATCTGTGGAGGGCAGGCAATGAGAAAAGCTCTCTAATAAATGTCCTCACTTGCACAAGCACAAGCATAGTTGACTACTACCTGACTGGGGCATGACCCAGAAACATCCATGTGTAATTTAAGTTCTACGTCGCGCCCTGTGCTGTATATACCTCTGCAGCAATGGTATTTCAGTTAAAATTAGCAATAGTGGTACAAGATAAAAACAGTAGCAAGTGAGGAAGTTTCTCCATATTTGAAATAACATCTGGGGCACTTACGAAGGACATATTTCACTTTGAGTCACTGGACTGAAGTTGAGGCCAGTTTGTGCTCTGCAGTGCAGCCACCCCGGCAAACATTTCTCTGAGCAGGCAGTGCCAGGAGCAGGCGGAGACAAAAGGGATCCAGCATGACACAATCACTGTGTAATTCCCAATAAAGCATTTTAAGAACTTTCTTTTTTCTGTGACCATGAGGTACCACTTCCAGCCAGGTTCTTGCTGCTGACCAAGCAGTAAAGATTGAAAATGACAGAAGTAGGTTTTCTGACATTATTTCTTTGTGTTGACTGTTACCACGGGTCAAACTATCTGCCTTTCGATGTTGCAACCTTTTTCCTTTCATCAGATGAGAAGTGTTTTCCAAAACACTGCCTAACCAAGGAGTTCCTGGAAAAAACTTGTAGCCCATATGGCTGCAAAGGGATGTTGTACTACTTGAACTGAAAAAAAAAAAACCCCACACCAAAATCAAGCTACTGCCCATACTATCTTGTTGTACATTACTATTAACACAGTTTTCACAGTTCAGTGGCTTGGTATATAAACTAATCAATTTGAAAGAAGTTGTGCTATTGGGACTTTTTTTAGCCAGCAGTCAGCAATGGGGAAACAAGCAGACACCATTCTTTTTTTAAAATATTTTTTGTGACTAAGCAGCATTCCCATTTGCTTGCACTGGATATTTAATGGGTAACAGATTCAATAATTAAAGTGTACTGTAAAAGACACTTCAGGAAACTTGCATCATGCTATCTCATGATAGCTAAAGAGCCACCTTTAAATATCACTCAGGAGAGCCTCAGTGCATTCAGCCGATGAGTTCCCCTTTCCAAACTCCCTTAACTTAAGAAACCCTGCCACAGAAACAGAGAGGGTTTACCTTGGCCTAGATTTAACTAGTTCACTGTAAAAAACATACAACAGAAGCCTGATCTTACTATTGATTCAGTAAGAACAAGTTTCAGTCTGCCAGCATTACAATTTCTGCAATAATGAAATTTTCCAGGTGTTAGGCAGATGTAAAACAGGAAACAAATGACAATAGCTAAGAATACATCAGCTTTGACATTTCCAGCACATAGCTTCCACTTCACAAGTCACAGAACTCAATTTGTCCAGGATTTCTATAACTGACACAGATTCCCAGACATTATCAAACAATAAATGTAATAATTATTACCTATTAGAGCACTGGGTTGAAAGAAATCTGCGTGATAAGGTTAGGCTTTACTGCTTTTTCTTGATGTTGTTCCATCACTTACATACACAATTTTCTTCAAATGTGGACTATATTTGACATTATGAGCACCTTACGTATCTGACCTAAAAATATTGTACCTCGATGTATAAATACGTGTATTTAATACTGATGATAGAACTGCATTTTCTGGATTCCCTGCAAATGTTTGGTAGTTCATGTGCTTGAAATAAGCTGCTCAGCTGTAATGATCAGAAGTCACTAATTCTTCTCTAGAAAGGGCCAATGTACTTAAAATTCTGGTCTTGAAAAATGCCTGGTGCTCATGGACAACTCTCCCAAGCATATGCCAAAACCACATAATGTCAAACTTCCTAGCAGAGTCCTGTGTGGTATGTAAATTGAGTTGAACTCAAGTATACAAAAGCATACAGGTAAAGTAGGATTTTCTATTCTAATTAGGCCATTGAATTATTTTCATTATTAAATACATTTCAGTTATTTCCCTACCCTTGTGTTTGCACATTTTCAAAATTCTAGTTTGTAAAATTTCATTTTCTGGAGTGAGTTAATTTGATCAGTGTCCCCATTCTGTACATCCTTCTTTGGATGTGCACAAACCTCTTTGTGTAACCTTAATTTTTAAATGAAGTAGCTTGAATGTATCTGATTTATCTTCCATCTGTCATAGCTGAGACAAACTCACTTAGTGAAAGGAACATTTTCCAAAATAACGTTTAAGCAAACTGCAGAAGTGCTAGTGAAAGCTCATATTGAATACGCAGTTCCATGTATTGACACCGATTCCAGAAGTCCCATCAGCCTCGCAAGGGGCTGGCCCCTTGCTCCCAAGCTACGCATATCAAGCCGGAGGACAAGCAAGTCAGCAACAAAGTACCAGCACAGTTCTCAAAATGTATTCAAAGGACAGGAGAGAAAAAAAGAAAGCAGCCTGACACCTATCTAATGGAGATAGACTTCTAAGGCAGTTATGGTCAGAAGGAAAAGCAACTGCGAACAGAATCCAATTGTTTTAATTTAGGGATTTTTTTTTTTAGTTTTCACTCCTAAAGCAATGGGACTGATTAATAAAAAACTTTAACAAAAGCATGCTGTTTTTAGACAAAATGTGCTGGTGGTTGAGAAGTGGTTACTAATTACATTTTACTGACACTACAATTTATACTTAAAGGTGCCTTTTTTTTAGATATGTTAAAAATTTGTGCACATGTACACAGTATAAAAAAATACTACGGACAATATTAAGTTAATTGTTTATCTGTAACCCAATGCTACCAAAGATAACTGGATAGTTAGACAGCTATGGAAATTTTAATAGTTTTATTTCCTGATAAACTTCTGCTATCTTGGATGACTTTATACACCCCATATCTAACATTTGCTCAGTATGAAATTTTAGTGGCATGTCTGTTTACACACTTAATCTGCTGCAAAATGTGCATTTTCTCCTAGGTTTTGGGAGTATTTGTTTTCTCCTGAAAAAATGTGAAAGAAAAGACAGAAAATCTTCTACCATTTTTGTATCTGTGTTCAGTCTCAAATTAATGTATTATTAAACTTGACATTTGCCAGGTCTTTCTCAAGTGCTTTGTGGTTCAAGTGTCTCTTTACTTTCTTGGCCCTTGAATCTGCAGTCATAATGTTTTGGTGGGTTTCCATTCCTGCTTCAGGGCAGGCTTACAGTACTACAAGATTTTTTTTTTTTCCATAATTTACTTTATGTCCTGAGAAAAGCCAGTACCTTAGAAGCACAACAGGAAAACACTGTAAAGGAAGGGAAGAAATTAATCCACATTTTCAAAAAATCCACATACTTATCAATAATTATTGTATCTATACCTCTCACACAAACCTTGCCATATGTTTGAAGAATGAAAATTAAATTCTGGGGTGGCTGTCAGGAAGGACTGCTTTAACTGGATGGGAACGCATTACCATTTGATCAGAAGGGTGTGCTGACTAATGGCACATACAACTATTCTTCACAATATCTCTAGGCCGAACTGACATTCAAAGCACCTGTCCAAGTACTTCATGGGTTATTTTTCACCATCCTTACATCCATATTCACACTCTGCCACATCCTGGCACCCTGCCACCTGTACTCAGACCCTGTCTATGCCCAGTTAGCTAATGCTGTGGACTAGGCTGTGTCCCAGATTGGCAGCAGGCTATCACTTAGAAAGCTGATTATGCAACTGTCTTGTCTCCTTATCCCACCTGCCTTCTGCTCTGGCCCCATGATGTTTAAAAGGCAACAAAAAATAATATAGTGGGGGTCTGGATGTTATTGACACAACTGGTTCTTGTCTTCCTTGGATTAATGAATTATGTGTCTGCCTTGACTATGGTGCCAAATCTAGTTTTTTTCTTGCAAGTTGCGTAGTACCTCCTTAAGGCCCCAGTTGTGTAATTATGTGAGGAAGCCAGCAGCAGTTGAAAAGAAATTTTCTAGGCTACACATTTGTGGCAAAAGGTTTGAAAACACAAGGAACCTTATAACCTAAGGCTCCAAAAAGGGCAAAGCAAAAAAGGTCCTATGATGTTTTCTTTTTTCTTCATGACTTCAAAGTTCATTTCGTGAATTTTCTGGGCTCTGAACTCACTTTTCAGCACATGGGTTTGGCATTGCTAATGTAAAAACTCAGTAATTAGCACAAAACATCCCTTTATTTTGGGATCCAGTAATTTAGTTATGAGAAGTATTTCCCAATGTGAAATCTTCGTGTATTATAGCACTAGATGTTATATCAGTATTGTAAGCTCTCAAATAACAACAACAATCTTATAACTTTTCAGTTCAAGGTACTATGTTATAATAAGAAATTCGAGCCAGATAATGCTTAAAGATCCATTGTGGCTAAGTGTTTTTTCAAATTCCAGAAACTGGTCTCAAACACCTATGCATTGTCATTTTTCATATTTTGTTTGTCATATTGCATTAATAAAGAGAGAAACTGCAATTCACATTACCATGTCATTGTAAGACAATCTTTTCCAAGATACGAACTGCTTTTTATTGTAGACTAAGCTGAAATAATTGAACTGATTCCACTTTGGTTGGTCTTTTTTAGCTGAAAAAGGTGTTTTTCTACTTTATCTCCTCTGCATGGTAGGACAAATACTTCTGCAGTTATCTAGCAAAACACAGCTTTTTCATCATTCTCACCTCTTCTGCCTACTAGCTGGTATCATACCAATGAAGACTTAGAGACAAATCTCTCCTCTCAATTTACACTCCGCATTATCTTACATCTACCAACATTACCCCTTCTGGAATTATCCTGAAAAATGCATAATAATTCACATCAAAATTTTGAGGCTGGCTTTTGGTGCTGGGTACATAATTTTGCACATGCATTTGAACAAAAAAATTCAACCCTATGTAGATATTTATGTCTAGAAGTTTCCCTCTAGTTGGTGGACACTGCACTGACTGGGAATTTAGCAGTTTCCAAAACTGAATCTGTTTGTTGCATTGATTGTATCAGTTCCTTTGTACATAGCCACCATTCCTGTACTGCTGAACTTTGTGCTTAAGCATTGCTAGAGACAGAAGTACAGTGAGCACTGTCGGTACATGGAGCCTTTCTAACCAGGGACTCTGAACCATAAACCATAATGGCAAGGGAGAGCCCACTAACACGCATCTGAATGACATGAAAAATTAGTGCTTTGGCCTGCCTAAATGTTAATTACATGTTTCTGAAATCATAGAAGACCAAGTAGGTTAAACACAGCCTTCAAGTTACCACATCAAAACAGCCTGATGAGGAGCACACTGAAGACGCTAGCTAAATTCATCTGTCCTTAGGAATTTCCACATAGCACCCAAAATGTACATCACCTTGCTATACATACAGCACATGCTGGTCATGCCCAGGACATTTTCATCAAGTTGCACACAACAACAACCAATTTTAGCAACTACCGCCTTAATTAGACTGTCTTAATTAACTGATTTTTTTTTATTATTTCTCCTTTAAGAGACAGCTAATTATGGCTGTACTACAGGCTTTCCTATAAAATCTATTGCTATGTTGAAATTTAAGGGTGACTCCTGCAACATGACTGACCAACAACAGAAAACAGGCATGGTTGAAAGCAAGCCTACACCTTTATACTTTGGAAGTCAGATTTATCCTTTTAATGTTGGCTATCTCAGGTTATACAACTAGTTCATTGCCTGGGCACTCTACAAGCAATGAAGAGACACACTGTAAAGGAAACCTCGACCCCTGCAGGTCAGAATGGTGTGACTCCCACCCCAGCGCCCAGTCTCTGCACGTGGCAGTTGTGGGACTGCTCCCAAGGCAAACACTATGGATTGCATGTGGCTGACTTCAGCCACATTGAGAGGTCACTCTGACTTCAGTTTAACTCTGTTCACTTAAATAAAAATAGAAATATTAATTCTGTGGCAATGTCAATTTCTTGCACACAAAAAAAAAAACCAAAAAGGGATTTTAAATGAGAAGTATAAATCCCATCCATTTCATCCGAGACAGTAATTTGGGTGCAGTACAGCACTTCATACTGAAATTGAAATCACTGTGCTTCCACAGATATCAAGTTGAATTATGAGCTGCAACTCAACGTTGATAAAAAGATTCCTTTGCATTCACCGGAGCAATTACATTTAATCCACTTACATCCTATTACATGTTCACCAGCTATTCCCCTCCTTGAGGTGTCTTTCACTAAGATATGCTAGCCAGCACAGTCCAGATGGATGCCTGGGCAGGATGTCGAAAAGGCAGGACAAACTGTCCAGGTGAGGGCACTAGAATCTCTTCCAGGGCACTTTAACATGTCTAGCACAGATCCAGCCACAGCGACAGAGTTAAGAGCTATGTTCATTGCAGAATGCAGGAATACACAGAGAAGGAAGTTTACCTAGGCATACTGAACTCAGATATGGGTAGTCAGTATGCCAAGAGGAATATATTTTATTCTATCATTACAAGGCACTTACAGAAGTAATTATGATTAATATAGGAACTTATGGAAGAAACTTGTTTACGGTATGTATATATGAATAGTAGGGCTTCAGTTCTTGATATTTATCACTGGTAATTTCTTGCCTGTCTCCCTAGAATTTATAGAAAGGAAAATATGCACCCATCTAAAGGTACAACGGCACACTACTTGCTATCCTCTGCTTCTTAATGAAATTGAGACTCTGACAGACATCCAAAAGCAAAATGTGACTCTGTATATTTACGGTATTTACATGGCATTAGGTAATTCCAAGACAAGATGTGTTTGCTGAAATATAAAATGATAAGCTGTCAGGAAGGGTTGGTGCAGGGGTTCTGCGCAGTGGGGCATAACAGCACTCAGCACTTTCAAAGCAATTTGCATCACTTAAAGAAGCCAATTTATGTTGTAAACGGAGCTTTTTCCTGCATTACAGGAGGTAGAGCATACAAGCAGACAGGCTCAAGACAGTCTCTCTAAAGTTTTTTCATTTGCAGAAATACATTATCTCTCTGCTGTATGCCAATGACAGTAAAATATTCCACTCATTTATAAGAGTCCTCCACTCCAATGCACCCTCCCTTCTTCCCTATGTCCAGCTGTCACTCAGTTCAAATGACATTGTTGTTATTTTAGTTGTCAAGGTTTTAAAAGGGCAATACCAAAAAAGGTATTCGGTTTGGAAAATATGTGTTCTTGGAACTGCATATAATTGGTGACCTCAAGACTTTAAATATAAACTCTGAAACCTAAGAATTTATCTGAAGAAATGGTAAGATTTCGTGCACATTTTGTTAATCATGCTTACTTAGGGTGACTTGAGGAGATTACTTGTTTTGTTCCTTTTTTCTTAGAATTTGCTTCTCAGTAGTTGACGGCACTGGCCAGTTTTGAAGGTAGTGGACACGCTTCCCTGTTGAGGCTCTCATCTGGACCCCTGTGCTATCCAGCCCTACCTCAGAGCAGCTCTGCCAATATGCTTTGATCTCCCCCCACAGCTCCTAATTCCATCCCTCTCCTCTTCCACCTGTCCTTTCTAGGCCTTGTCATTCACTCTGCTATTGGGATGCTGTCCAGGACCACAAAATAGATCTGTAACAGGCACGCGGATGACTTCTCCAGAAGGACTGCCACAACAAGCGAGACAAAAGGTCCACCGCATTCAGCATCTCCCAACAACAGCCCATAGCAGATGCTTAGGAAAGGAATATTAGTAGCAGGACAAGCAGAAGAAGACTATTCCCAAGTCCCAGGAGCGCTATCATCATGTGCAGCTGCACATGTCCTTATTTCCATATATTATTAGTACGGTTTGGATCAGAAACAACTTGTGACAGGGTGGCTTTCTATTATACCGTGAACATTGTGGTGTGGTAAAAATTGCTTTATACACGAAGCTAGCACTCTCAAAGTCACATTTACTTATAGATTGCACAGACCAGCTCAAGATGTTTACAGAGACACAAACAAGAGAGAGATTTCAATGAGTGAAGCCATTATGTGTTTTGGGAGAATATGAGACAGGACAGGACAAGTCATCACCCCTCTTCTGCTCAAGCCCTTTGGAAGGGGAGCTGCTGTTTCTGTCTCTGTGGGGGACCCGCACAGCAGCAGGGCTGTGTGCACACACTCACCAGAGGGAAAAAAGCAAGAGAGCGGGTGCTGAACAAGGCCTCGTCTTGCAGAGACTTCCCCGGCAGTCTGCAGACAGGGCAAGCAATAGGCAAAATCATCTTCCTTATAGACCACTGCATGGACAGCACTGTGTGCAGAGGCAATGGCAGTTTAGTGGAAAAGCTCCATCTGCTCCCAATTTGACTGCATGTCGTGCCTGACTAATTCCAAGGAAGACTGTTCCTACTTGTATCAGCATACATGGATAGGAGGAGGAAGGGATTTCACTTTACCTTTTATTTGAATTTAGCTGGGGAGGTTTTCTTGCCTCATCAACACTGGATGCAATAAACACCTCTTGTCGCTGCACACATACCATACGTGTCACACATTGGGGTAAAAGTTTTCCTCCTCCTTCTAGTAACCACTGTGTGGTTTTAGCTTTAAGTAGTTAATAGGTTCTTGTGTTTCCTAACTGGACTATTCTCTCTCTTTCCACTCTACAAGCTTGTAGTTGTTTAATAAGTGTGACATGCTCCCTTAAAAAAAACTGGCTACTTATAGGCAATGTGTACACATGCATACACTTTTTTTTTTTTAGTTGCTTTGTCTCCTTTGGTTCCTATTTTTTTAAACTTCCAAATTAATTTCCCATTTCTTATTTATGTTGCTTAGTACTCAGATCCTGAACTATGCTTTGCCTTTTGATGAACATTCCTTTTGGTAAAAACAGCAGTACAACAGGCCAAACAGCCACTGTCAGTTGAACTGATTCCTGAAGTTGGAAGCAGAGCCACTCTTATTAGTGTAATTAACTTTTGTAGCTTAAAAGAACATGCACCCTCACTGATCTACAGTATGCAGCTGGTGACTGAATTCCAAAAAATTCATTTCACCAAGACATTTTGTTCTATTCCAGTTCTCCTGGGATGATCACATGGTCGTTCAAAAATTGTTGATATGCACCATTCTGTCATTAAAAGGAGCTGAGAAAGATCCTAATACAGAGACACGGACTATTTCTTTTGAATCAGACTACAAGAGACGTTCTAAAAATAGCTGAGGAGAAAAACAACAGCATCTTGAAAGCCAAAAAAGTAAAGTAAACAATAGATAAACCTAGCTGAGAAGAAAAAACAACACACACCAAAAAAATTTCAAATAAACCCCCCAGACAATTAAAAAATCCAACCAAACACCAGGAAAAAAGAGTTGTAAAGTGTCACTGGAGAAGTCACAAGGGAGGGTGAAGTCAGAAGTGCACAAAACCACGAACAGAATAATATCTTCCACTGTCTGCAGAGTAGGTGGTTGGGAAAGGGAAATCTGGCTGGGGAGACCATATATCTACCTGTATCCCTTGTGGGTACAGAGGCACCATTTAAAGCCAACTCCCTCTCTATAATTTCTGTACCTTGTGGGCACTGGATGTGCAATGGATATTCAGATATTTCTTTTTAAACTATCAAGTAGGTGGGGTTTTCCCTGGCATTGCTGGACATATTACTACTGCTTCACTGAACTGTATTCATTTTACATTTCTTCAGTGAAAGAAACAGTCACTGGCCTGAAGAAAAAGATACAGATCCTTGACAGGCACTTCTGCGTAATAAGTAATGATTAGAAGTGTCTCTAAGTCTCATCGGATTGTTAAATTAAAAAAGGAGAAAGGTAAGACTCTGAAAGTCTGTTGAAGCTTTAGCAAAGACAATTTAAAAATTAGTTCTCAAGAGAAATTACGTTCTTGGATATTCATAAACCAAAGAATTCTTCTCCAAAAGCATCTACTCTATATGAAAAAATGGGGCTTTTATTGCCATTTTAAAAAACTGCCTGAAAAGCAAATAATTCTGTCCTGAAAGCTAATTTTGTCAAACAAAAGTCAGTAATTTTCACTCAGGTTCATCACCAGCATCACGCTAAAGCTTAAGTTGCATAGTATTCGCCCTTCCTTCTTGCAGATGCAGGCTTTCCTCCTGGATGTCTTGGGAGCAGTAGGTCCCACCACACACTCTTCTTTCACCCTGGGACCCAGCTTGGGCAGCACGCTGCCACAGGGAGTTACTCAGACCGCATCTCTCCAAGGTAACCAGGTAACACTTCTAGCTTCTACCCTACCTTGCTGCCTGCAGGTCAGACAAATATCCAAATGTAAATAGTTTTGTAATGCCAAGGGCTCACCAAAGACTACTATCTTCCTTTTGCACCGTATGTGTGTGTATTGTGCAAACTCCTTGCCAGTTTGTCGTGCTATCCTTTCAGCTCTCTCCTCTTGTCTATGTTTTTTTAAATAGAGCTCTTGGAACAACCTTCAGTTTCTTGTCTGACTGAGGATGCTGCTTCAGTCCCATATACTTCATTTTACTAGTCTTTTGCTCCAGGCTTTTCTTGACAGTTCACTCCAGGTCTTCTACTACAAATATTTGTTTTGTCTCCATGCTTCTTAGATCATAAGTTTTTTAGCGGAGGGAATCTACTTCATCTGTTGTAGATTTCTATGCATATATTGTATGTACAAATTTATGGCACAAAGATACTGACAACTATAAATCTTAATTACAAGTCATGGTATATTCCCCATTTCATAATCACATTACATTATCAATCAAATATTATCTGTCTTACTGAAATCAAATAATACATGGTTTTGGAAACTCTCACCTATAGCCAAACTTCAGTCATTGTGGAATGCTTGCTTGGAAGGGGAAAAGACCAGAGAATCCAACAGAAATATTCTACCCATTGGTGAGAGGTAAAATAAAAGACCTGGTTGCCTTAAAACTGAAACAAGCAAATAAATTCTCTGCTGCCCCAAACTCTGCCTAAACCTCAAAAAACGTTAACATCTTACACGTGTCAAGACGATTATTTATGAAACTATTTTCTTGTCAGCCACTGCAGTACATTCCGTCCCTTTGCTAAGATACTGTAAATTCATGAATGAGTAAAAGTCTTACTTTGGCAGAAATATTTATATTTATCTGAAAAAGAAAATTATCAGCTCACCTCAATGTTGAGATAGTCTTTCAGTGACTAGTAGTATGCTAGGGCTCTAATTTGTAGCAGACAGCGTTTGTTAGTTCAACAAAGGAGTTCAGATTGGCTGAAGCAGATTTTCTTCCTTAACAGCTTCAAATTTTTCTTCTAGTGTTAAATTCCAGGCTTTGCGCACATGCTTTCTGTTGCTTCAACTCGTGAACAATGGGTAATATGGTCCTGCAGGCAGAGCTGGGTGCTAAAAGCCCCGTGATTGCCAGCCTGCGCCTCAGCTTCTGTGCATCAGTGCCCAAGCCGGGGAAAGCAGTGCTCTCCGCTTGTAGCTCACTTGCTGTGGTGCCAGTGGAGGCACACAAAGCTGAAAGTTCTTACTGACAGGTTTTTGTCTAACAGCCAAACACTCTCTCACCAACTGAGAGAAAAGAAAGCATCCTACCCAAAGTGGTGGTTTTTCAGTGCACCAGGATGGTTTATGCCAAATTTATGCCTCTCCGTGGTATCATGAGCTAGAAAGCAGCTGGTGTCCGGGAGACAATGGTTAAGTGTGAATAGGTTCCATAAACCAGTCTCACAAATAAACCAGTCACACGGATGCTTTCACTAAAGCAAAGTATGTTTTATTTCCTTCTCCAAGTTGTGAAACAAGCATTTTATTGTTTAGGGGACTGATGATTTGAAATCGGATGAATTTCTATGGCCAGTGTTAGGCTGGAGGTTGGACTCAATGATCTAATTGTCCATCTGCCCATTAAAGCTATGATTCTATGAAAGACAAGATGTTTTTCAAAGAAAGAGCTCTAAACTGCTGCTGTTTGAGAATGGCTGTAAAGGGCTGTCCTCCTATCACTCTGAAGAGATCAAACAAACAAAAGGAACAAGACATCACCTTTTATGCTGCATCCCAAACATGTCCCTAGGTGAGGAAGAGTCCAGAACTGACTCCTCTGAAGCTAATCCCCTCCACATTTCAGAGATACCAGAACTGGACCCAAAATTTCTGGGTTTGTTTTAAATCAGAGCATAAGAATCGTGTTTGCTATTAATAAAAAACAAATTGCAGCAGGCTTCAGCAGTTCATTGTAGTAATTCATCCTGAATGGCAGATGCTCCTAGGTTGGCATGGACCCAGAAGCCTTACAAAATGAGCTTTCCTCATGAAAGTCCAATGCTCCCTGTCCCGGGAAGCGAGGTCCAACTGGGAATGGTGGTCTCCTCCCTGAAAACTCTTGTGAGCAAACTGGTATAGACTTGAGAATGAAGTGGGAAAAGTTGATATAATTGAGTTTCCTTTAGTGGAAAGTTAACTTTCTTGCTCATCAGAAAGAATGTGGATCATGACTTTATAAATGCACGTCTGTAATTATAATCATAATGCTTTATAAAAAAGAACAACCATTCTGGCTAGATGTAAATTTCCACACAAACCTGAAATCTATTTTAAGCTTAGTGCAGTAACAAATGTCAATTTGGTACAAGCTTGCAAGAAGTCAGATATAAATTTGGGTAATGCTTTCAAGTAGTCATTTACTAGCAATGAATAGAATATAAAAATAGGCTGGGGGGAAGCTTTCCCTTGGACTGACCAGAATTCCAGCTCATTAAATCCTCATATTTTTTTTAATGCAATGTTTGTTCTCATTATTTATCTTCATTTCATAGCAGAACACTTGTTCTCATGAAAATATAACTTTGTTCTCACACCCTTTCACAGTACATGCCAAACTTTATTTCTGACATATTTAGTTTTGTTGGTATTCCACTACAACTTGGAAAAAGTAGTTACTGAATGACACAAGGCAGCCATAAACTTTAGCATGAGCTGATCGCAATGCCAACAAATTATCTGTAGAATCTGTTACAAAGTTAGCTGAGCTTCTGACCATTTGAAAAACAACCACTGGTGAAACTCTCACAAACAGCATACATTTACTGATATCAGAAAATCTTCAATATTTAGACAGGGAAACCACCTCAGATTTAAAAGCATTTTCTTACAGTGCAGACCCTCCATTTTTACAAAATGCAGTAACCAGGTAAACTCATGTTTGTAACTTAGAACAGATATCTTTGTATTCACAATCTATACCAAGTAGAACAGTTATTCTTTCATGGAACCACCACTAAAAAGAAGATGTTCTTTGGGAGAGAAGGGTTTGAAACTTAGCTGATGATTTCCAAAAAGCAAACTTCAGCTCTGCTTAGCAAACCCTGAGTTCTATAAGTTAGTATGAAGAGCACTATTTTCAACACTCCCAAGGCCAAATGCTAAGAAGGAATCTCTGAGAACCTCAGCTTTCACTACTCTTCCCATTCTTGTCAGTTGTTCTCTTTCCAGTTTGATGAATTTGGACTCTTTTTACTTATTTACAGATTTTAAACAAACAAAACTTCGCCCACGCAATGTGCAATACCCATGGGATATAATTGAGGCTAGTGATTAAGATAAGCAAATCTAACTAATACATCATCCCTGACCTCCCATACATTAAAAAAACAAAACAAAACAAAACAAAACAAACCCAAATCCAAACCAAAAAACCCAACCCCAAAACAAAACAACCACAAACCAAAACAAACCCCAGCAACTTCCAGAGACATTAATAGAGGCTTACTTTGCCATTTAAGAGTTCTTTCCAAATATAGTTTTAGGTCACTTCATAGCACAAAAAGGAAAAGCAGCAATGAAAGTACCTCAAGAATTATCTTAAGTGTACTAAGTACACTAAAGTACATATAGCTGTGTTATGCTACCCTGATTTGCACAGCATAGTGATGCAGAACGGTTGTGCAACTGGAGAAACATCAATTACTATTTCTATTCAGAAATAAACACAGGGGATCTGAGCCAAGCTCTCATTGCCAAGTACCGCTGACACATACTCAAACATGAATTCCTCACTCTCCTTTTTCCTCCCCTTCTTTATCTGAATCCGGAAGATGAATAAAAACTATTCATTTCCGTAAAATTTGATGTTTAAAATTCAAGTCTCATTTTTGTGTCCCAGCCCCTTTCTAACTAATATCTGTTTTACTGTTTTCATGTTTTCCATTTCACTGAGCAAAACAGACCACTGATCTGTCCATCATCTTCTTGAAACAGATATGAAGCTGAAAAACAATACGATCTTCTCACTTATTCAATCACACAAAAAATTGATGGCCCTGCACTCTCTCTTTAAGCTATCATTGAATTTTATTCTGGCTGGAACATTTTAATAATAACAGATATTGAGATTCCTATAATCAGTGAATATTCATTAATACAAAATCACATAGCAATTCCTTATAATTACATGAAGTGTCCAAAGCACTGACCATTGAAGAAAACTATAGTTAAAGTTATTAAAATGAATTAGAAAAGGAGATAGTAATTAAATCCTGGTTGCTAGAATGCAAAACTGCTCTGAAATTAAATAAAATGGATGCCTTCTCCAGAAAGGGGAATGTTGGTAACAATACTTTCCTTACAGTTATTCAAAATTTAAACTAATTTTTTATTAAAGAAAAGAATTCCTACCATAAACTACTTGAATAAAACCCAAAGAAGTTTTTCTAAGAGGACTATCCTGCTATTTTTTTCTGTGAAACACATATTGTTCAAATCTCCTTTACAAGAGAGACCACTTCATTAAACAGGCCTGGTAAAATTTCATTGTCTTACCACTGGCTGCAAAAATGACAACATGGTGGTAGTCAATGCTGAAAGAAAAGCAATTTCTCAGTGAACTACTCCTTTTTTCCAAATATAAGTGGAAACCACTAATACCCTTCCTTATCTTCATCTTGCCAGATTTACTGCAGCAACGATTTGTTTTCATTTCCCCAATAAACATCCCCAGTAAACACTCACAGCGATAGGCTATCTTTGCCAGTCTCCCTCTGGTTCAGTAAACAAATTTTCTTGTAGCACACAAAAGCTCAGGCTGCAGCAGTGGACCCAAGAGCCTTCCCACACTAAAGGAAGGGAAGGGCAGGCAGTTCTGATGGGAGGAAATCCAAGGGCAGCTCCCAAGCGCGAGAGCAACTAGAGCTAGATTTCTCTGCTTTGCTGAGAAAGCAAGCTAAAATTTGCTCGATCTTAGTGCATAACCTTAGTCCACTGATGTAGATCTCTTGTGTTCTCCTCCATGTCAGGCACCATTTGCTTTCCTGGATGTCTTTCCAGGAAACAGTTGCATTTTCAAATTGAATCTGCTCAATGGAAGATTCAGTTCTGTATATATGAAAAGGAATTTTAGATCACTACTTTACAAAACATGAGTGCATCCTTGTTTGTCTTTCCAACTGACAAGTTAATCCTAGCTATCAGAAAACTCAGTGCTCCAATCTAAAGCTCTGAGAAGAAAGAGGTATATATATATAAGCTAAGTAAAACATTTTATTTTCCCGGTTACAACAAAGTCAGTCTGTCATTTTTCAAGAAATGTTATTCCATAGTTGCATAGACTAAAAATAGTAAATTGCATATAAAAATAGGAATTAACTGTCTTCTAGGACTTTCCACATTGATGTTAACTACCTGTAATATAAACGAATTTCACAAAAATGTGAAACTCATTATGCTGCAGGGCCATGAAAGACTAAAGCATATCTTTATGTGTAACAAAATCACTTTAATGTTACTCTTGTGACTACTGATGGAAATACTGATTCATTCCCTGTTGTTAAAATAATGTTGGAAAAACATTCATGTTAAGGTAAGAAAAAAACTTCCCCCCATCTCTCTCTCAGCCATGAATAAAAGAAAATTTATAAAAAATAATACAAACTCCAATTAACCATGCCACACAACAAAGCTTGGGATTTGTGTTTAGCTCATGTATCAATACACTAGAAGATCTGGTCTGCACTATGGATAATTCAGAAGCTAGAAAACACACCAATCAAAGAGACAAGAAAGAAGTAGGCATTGATAGAGAAATTAGCAAGGGTCTGTTCTGAAGATTTTTGTCAAAAATTTCTTGAGGAATAAGACTCATTTGAGTGATACAACTTTGGGAATACACTAATGCAAACTTGTCCAAAGTCTTCATTAGACACAAGAAATGTTTTAAGGGGAACATTGCATGTCAGCACCTTTAATTTCTTCACCAATGGGAACACAAGGAGTGCTACGTGGTCGAAAAGCCACTGGGAGTGAGTGGAAAATACTGCTCCACTATGGTACTGTGTGTCACTGTTTTACTGATCCAGAAGTACATACAGCTAAGGAAGAACCTAACTCATCAAAGAGCCAAAGATGTTCATGGCAGCCCTCCATGACTGGCTGGCCTTCTTAAGTAGGAGTGAAGTATCTCGGGTTTTGTTTCTCAGTCTGACTGGTAAATGTGCAAGAAAAGTAGTAAAATAAAGGCTGGGCTAGTGAGGAGCAACCAGCAGGTTTGGACAGCTATGGAGAAGTTTTCAGAACAGCTTTATTCTGTGCTCGCATTCCTTATTCCTTATGTGCATCTGTTCCTTATCTCCAACTTGTCACATCACTTGAGCTTTAGGGTTTGCACTCAGATCTTCCCACCACTTGTTGTCACCCAGGGCTTTCTCCTTCCTCATCCCTTGCTCCCCCCCAAAAGCAATGCTGTCCTTTGTCCAGCATCCCCTCACTTGGAGCAAGGTGGAAGCAAAGCAGAGCTCTGCTACCTTGGAGGAATCGGGCAAAACCAACCTGTGCATAGAGTTCTCCAAAGGAGAAGCCAAGTCAAACCATAACAGCATTATATACCTGTCCTGGGAATGATTTTGTGATACGCACAACCATTATTCCTGCTGTCACACTTACCAGCTGACCAATGGCTCCTGAAAGCCTGGAAAAAAGTGCTAAGGCTAACCCTGTTCAGAAACAATTTGTTTCAGTAGTGTTTATGTCCACAAAGGCCTCTAAAAGAGGCCCAGTGTTGACCAAACTACGCTTGTTTTGTTGGGGTTTCTTCAATAGGTCTAGCTGTCTTTTAAACTTTCTTACTTCAGCCAGATTTGAATATATTCCCAAGACTGACTCTCTCTTCTTGGCAATGCTATAATTTCAGAAAAAATATCAGGAAGGAAAAGCAGCCCTTGTGTTGGATAGATTATACATGAAATTTTATGTGGAAGAAGGCAGCTTTTGAAAACAGAAATCCCTACCACTTTTCCAGGCAATACTTATTGAGTTTACATGTCCATGTTTACAGTTCTTCACCAGCAAATCAGCCTGAAATTACGTGTCTGAAAGTATGTGCCCTCTTCACAGTAACCACTGTTACCTTGCAACCAATGAAAAGGCATTCAAACACTATAGTTGCTGATTACCTTTCCCTGGAATATCAGCTCAAAGACCAAAACATGGTGAGAAGTTTTCTTGGCTTCTGGATGCTAATCCAAGTCCTTTGGAAGCTCAGCGGTCATCTTATTGTTTGGGAAGAAAGATAAACTGCTCTCATACTTCTTTACTGACTGGACTCTGACCACTTTGTAGTGTACTCTTGGCTAAATGTTAGGCTGTGAAGAACAACTGATTTTTTTGAGAGGTAAATGCACAGAGCAGATTTCAGAAGAGCTTTTACTGTGACTGGCATATGTTGCAACTCCACTGTCTTTGCTTTAAAGTCAGTAAAACATGTTTAATAGTTTCAGTGGCAGATGACAGTGCCATCCTTAATACTAAACTATTATGGAAAACTCACCATCGTTAAAGATGGATTTCCTATAGTCTTATACTGAAAACGGGTAGGATCCTTTCTCTCCTGGAAGAAGAAAGATTTCTATTAGCTATGTTGTTGACTACCTTATATTCTTCCCTTTCGAAAAATTATGTGTAACTAAGTTTATGGAAAAGACCTTCAGTGAAATTCAGTGGATCCTATAACTGTAGAAACATCCTTGTTTGAAACAAGGCATGTCTGAATGATAATATACTAATAACCATAGACTAAGGACCATAAAGCTGATGTAAGACTGCTTTTTTAATGCTATCGTTACTAGTAATATGTCATAATAAACTCTCATGTTTTCAGCGTATTAGCTTACATTGTTCCTATTGTCTTAAACTGTTTCATTCTTTGGAGAAGACAGATTAGTGTCTATGAAGGCAAAAGCAAATAAATGTTCATGTGGTACTTTGCAAAGAAATCTTTTCTACTAGATTTTTGTATTTTTGTAAGTAGCTTATTTAGAAAACCTAGCATAGTCATAATACATTTGACTCAGAATATTGAATAATATATCTTGATTAGTTTGAAAACCAAACTAACTCTTTCTGTGATGTTTTCTCCCCCTTCCAGTCCCATGATCTCATCCTGATATTCAAAATAATATTTACCCACAGGTCAGGGGGTACAAAAATAAATATATTTCCAGCGACGCAAGCTGAAATCATTTCAATGACTACATCTCATTGTAGAGACATGCTCCAGCAGAAGTTTGCACCGATCACTAAAACAAAGCAAAGACACTCTAGCTATTTTCAGCTGTTGGAAGAACATCTACAAAAACTCATACCTTAGGTTAACTGTAGTAGCAGATATAGCAATAGGGAAACACCTAGTGAAATGATGGTTTAAAAAAAGCTTTTGACTCTTCAGGTGACTGCCTTATGTTCCCAGAATTATTTCTGGCAGCTTATCCACTGATATCTTATTCAAGTTTGGGTAAAGAAAAGGCTAAGATTACTCACTATTTCCTTGTAATGACCAGAAATGTTTCAAATATAACAAGTTTTAAAAGCAGGTATTTTAGTCTGGCTTAGTTGTTAGACACAATATACTTTGTATGTGGTAAAACTGCAAAGTTTCTCTGATTTTGCTGTTCAGCTCTGTCAAAAGCACAATGATGTGAAAAATAAAATGAAATTATATTCCCTACCACAAGCAGTGAGCCCTCTCTCTGCCAAGGGGTGAAGTTTTGGAAGCAGCAGTCCATAGAAATACATCATCAGCAAAACTTCTGTAGGTCCCTTGATGCCACTGGGTCCAAGAAACAGCATTTAGGCAATGAACTTCCACAGAGGTCATGAGATATCTGTAGGTTTACAGACCAAAGCCAGCTTCTCTTTCTATTCAACAAGGGTCAAGCAGATCCCAAAGGAAATGACTGACATGTATTGCCTGGAGTTATTTACTTGTACTATTAATCCACCTCTAGTTGTATCCTTTCTCCCACATAGCCTCCCAGTTTTATACAGAATTTTTATAGTATTTCAATCTCTAAGGATTTCATTCATTCAAATAAACCCAGCCTGAGGGCAGACAGTTCTGCTGGGTAGGAAGAAACATCCAGTAACTCTTAGCCACGAACAGGAACAGAGTTAGGAGTTTTACTTTCTTCCACTTACATTTCTCTTAAAAACCTAGGCTCTACTGGTCCCTAGGATTTTGTTGTTTTAGGCATAAATATTGAGACTCATGGCAAACACACAGAGGAATGGCAGACACTACATAAAAGGTTCTAGCAGAGTAGCAACAAATTAGTCAAAAAAAAAAAATCCCTGGTCGCATTCCTTGATAACTTTGAAAACATATTCCTCAAAAGCTTTGAAAACTAGCAAGCTTCCTGCAGCAAACTTGTCCTACCGCACTAGTTCAGGCCCACTGAACCCAGTAAGTCTCTGTGGCACCTGCAGTAAGCATTACATTAGCCCCTGATCATCATCTCCAGCATCCATTATGCCAGGGAAGAGTCTTTCTAAACACAGCACCTACGTAAAGTGAGATTAGCTTTGTAAGACCTACATCTGTAACATACAAAATACTTTGAAGACACACAGTACTCTTAAATCAGAATATGAAAAGGAGACGAGACTTACCCTTCCCCATGAGAGAGCACATCCACCTAGCCCCAGATTCAGCCTGACAACAGCTGACACTACCTCAGCTGACAGACTGCTAATGGACTCCTTAGGTGGAGTGAATTTGAGAATAATCTTTCCTAATCCCTGATCGTTGGACTGTGGTGTGAGCCAAGAAGGTTTGTAGCCTTCCATATCTCTCCTTTTTCCTTCCAGTATTTACTATCATTTTCTCATTTCCTGTTATCGTTATACTCCATTTACAAACATTGGCTAAAGTCTCATACATGCTGCTCTTATACATTTTGAAGATGCGAAAACTGCATGTGGGAAGAACAGCGAGTGCCTGGTCTCAGCCCTCTCTTCAGTTTCTTGTTATATGTAGAAGAGAATGCCATTTCTTGCTGTCACTCTCAGCCCCTTATTTTGATTGCCAGCAGCATCAGTACAAAACACGAGGATGTTCTCACACTCCGAAAGCTTCGCTTCACATCCTTTGACACGAATGTTATTGCACCCCTGTGAAAAACTTAATGTCTACTAAAGTGAAGTACAGAGAAACACGGTGACTTTCCTCACAGCTGCAAACAGCTTCATAGTTTAGACTACAGGTTTGATCCCTGACCTGACTCCAAGTCCTCATGATAATCAGTAGTCTACTTTTCCTCAGATTATCATATAAACACTGAAATCAAATTTAAACTAAATTAATTTAAATTGTAAAGTCAAAACTCCTGAAGGTTAGAAATGCTACACGTATTGAAGCTGGAGCTACCTTTTTCTTTCTTTGTTCATTCATTTTGAAAATTGAAGGAGACGAGGGTATATGCTAAATGTAAACGTAGTTTCTGCCACGCGATTATGACAGACTGATAACTCCTGCTATGACTGCTGGAACTGCATATATGATACAGATAGATTAAAGGGAAAATTCTTCCCACCTCACCCTCCTTAATTAATTTTTCCCGGGAACCTCTACTTCAGATGTTGTGCCAAAGTGCAAAAGTGGGAGGCAGGGGGTAAGGGATAAAACTAGGTGCACCAGAGGTGAGCCTGGAGACAGCATGCCGATATCGGGGGTGGATTCGATAGGCCAGCTCAAATGCATCTATGCCAATGCACCAGCATGGGCAATAAACAGGAGGAGCTGGAAGCCATCGTGCAGCAGCATAGATATGACTTAGTTGCCATCACGGAAACATGGTGGGATGACTCCCATGACAGGAGTGCTGCAATGGATGGCTATAAGCTCTTCAGGAGGGATAAGCAAGGTAGAAGAGGTGGTGGGGTGGCTCTCAATGTTAGGGAATATTAGGGTTGAGTCACAATCCCTGGAAGTGTTCTAAAAGCGCATAGACCAGGTACTCTGTGCCATGGTCTAGTGCGCATGGATGATGGTTGGACTTGATGATCTTGTAGGTCTTTTCCAACCTAAATGATTCTATGATTCTATGATTATTAGTTTCTTCTTTTCTGTTCTATTAAACCATTCTTATCTCGACTCACGAGTTTTACTTCTCCTGATCTTCTCCCCCATCCCACTCGGGAGGAGGAAATGAGTGAGCGGCTGTGTGGTGCTTAGTTGCTGGCTGGGGTTAAACCATGACACTTTGACTGGGTTTGCAACAAAGAAACCCAAGAATTTGGTGCCCAAGATCCTCCTGTTGAACAGACAAACCCACTCAAAGGCAGATTTTCTTTAAATCTTAATATTGGAATAACAAGCTGTGGTTACGCATTCCGGTGCCTGAAATACCAGCAGTGCTAGCAGAAACTGATTAACTAACAACGGTCAAAATCAATCAAAGTAATTGAACATTTGCCTCTTTCCAAGATGTACTCACCTTCTGAGAAGTATCTAGCAGCCTACACCAATTTTGTCCTTAATTCACTACATTGGGTTTGTATGGCAAGGTTTTGGTAGCAGCGGGGTTACAGGGGTGGCTTCTGTGACAAGCTGCTGGAAGCTTCCCCTATGTCCGACAGACCCAGTACCAGCCAGCTCTAAGATGGACCCACCACCAGCCAAGGCCGAGTCCATCAGCAATAGCACTTCTGTGGTAACATTTTTAATAAGGAAAAAAAGTTGCAGGGCATACAGATATGGCAGCCAAAGAGCGGAGTGAGAACATGTAAGAGAAACAACTCTGCAGACACCAAGGTCAGCAAGGAAGGAGGGGGAGGAGGTGCTCCAGGCGCCGGAGCAGACATTCCCCTGAAGCCCATAGTGAAGACCATGGTGAGGCAGGTTGTCCCCCTGCAGCCCAGGGAGGTCCACAGTGGAACAGATATCCATCTGCAGCCCATGGAGGACCCCACACCGGAGCAGGTGGGTGCCCGAAGGAGGATGTGAGCCCATGGAAAGCCCACACTGGAGCAGGCTCCTGGCAGGACCTGTGGCCCTGTGGAGAGAGGAGCCCATGGAGCAGGTTTTCTGGCAGGACTTGGGACCCCATGGGGGACCCACGGTGGACCAGTGTGCTCCTGAAGGACTGCACACCATGGAATGGACCCATGCTGGAGCAGTTCATGAAGAACTGCAGCCCGTGGGAAGGACTCACGTTGGAGAAGTTCATAGAGTACTGTCTCACATGGGAGGGACCCCACATTGGAGCAGCGGAAGAGTGTGATGAGTCCTGCCCCTGAAGAGGATGAAGCGGCAGAGACAACGTGTGATGAACTGACCATAACCCACATTCTCCGTCCCCCTGCACCGCTGGGGGGATAGGTAGAGAATCAGGGAGTGAAGTTGTACCCAGGAAGAAGGGAGGGGTATAGGGAAGGTGTTTTGAGATGTGGTTTTATTTCTCATTACCCTACTCTGGTTGATTAGCAATAAATTAAGTTAATTTTCCCCAAGTTGAGTCTGTTTTGCC
>JAVJGG010000043.1:8894041-8922136 GCA_035590195.1 Aviceda cuculoides | reverse complement strand
TACAAATGATCTCAAATCTTAAACCTGTTCTCTACTGCTCTAAATGTTCCTACTAGATGATTCTGGCCAATGCCTTCGGCCTTGGTATGGGGCTGTACGGAGGATTTCATAGTAGCTGTCAGTTGTTAATTAAATGTGCAAACACAATATATATACAATTTTTTACTAAAATATCTCTTATAATTCCATATTTCTATTAAAATCAAATATGATTACTTCAAACTAGTGGCAAAGCAGCAACATCATCACTGCCACAGCTCTGGATCTCCATGGACAGCAGCTAAGCAAACAGCTGCAGCCTTTCAGCTAAACTTTCATTCGCTTACCGAACAGGGAAGGGGAGTAAACTGGAACTAGACTGAGAACTCCAGCACTCAACTTAGCAGTTTGATCAGTCCAAATCTGAATAAATGCCAAGAACGAGAATTTTACCAAAGTATTGTTATTTTTAATTTCATCTGAATAGAATAAATAACAAGCCAATCAAAATAAGTGCATAATGCTAACCTATGTGCCTCTGTTCCTCTCTATGTCTCTGCATATTACTTCCTTTCTAAGCCTCTAATAACTTCAGGCTAATGGAGTCATATATGTTCAGAATATGTTTAATCTGACTTTTTTCACTTGCATGAATAAAGAAACTCACTCTCAAAGATATTTATTAAAGATGTATGTTTTGTGAATATATTCTTACTAATGTTTGCAAAATACTTTCATACTCCTGACTAATAATGGCAAATAAGAACTTGGGAGGTGGAAAGCTGCAGAAAATTGGAATGTGCCTTGAGTCATGAAAATTTAATGAGGTTCCTTATTACCACCTACCAAAAATCTCAAAATCATTTAGGTTCATTGTGCAATGTTTAATGATCTCTTATATTACTGTTCTTTAATGTAAGTTTGAACATGGATCTGGAAATTATACAACGTTTCTGCTTTCTACTTCTCCATTTGTAATATGGAACTTTTCAGACAAATAACCCGCTGCTCTTAATTTGCAGAACACATGATCACAGTTGCTTGCTCTGGGGCTTCCCTTGCTACTGCAGGAATGGTGTCTGGGCCATCATTTAATGGATGATAGAAGATCACACTGGAGATACTAGAAGCATAGTTGTTAGACTTACAGCAACAGCAAAACATATCAACTGTCCATCTGACATTTCCCACCAGAGGAGTAAGGATTAGTCAAACACCATCTGCAGTGGGAGTTTCTAAGCCTCCCTCCCAGTAGGCTTCACCCATTACAGTCCTGTCCCCCCCCTGCTGCTTCCCCTCAATGCCCTCCAGAGCCCATGGCTCTGCCTCACTTGGAGGCAGCAGTTCCTTCTCAAAACACAGCAGACACCAGGACAATCCTGGCAACCTTAGGGCAAACCTGTCTATGTGCTAGCAGTGACCTCCACTCCAGCTCTTGCCATGATCATAGATCAGTAGCTTCCACCATGTCTGGAAGTCTCCAACAGCTCCCTTCCAGTACACACCTTCCCATATTCCTAGAGACATCTAGCTATTAGCCAAGTTTACAATTTCTTCAGCCTAAAAGGAAAAAAAAGCCCTAGTTTTGACCCTGCTCTAGGTACAGCTCAATGCTGAGCTACCCCTTATCTACTTGCCACTCCTACATTTATCCAATCCTTCTGCAAGCATGCTGGAGAGTGCATCTACTGGCCAGGTACCCAACTGAAAGCATTCAAAGAATAGTGCCAGCCAGGAACAGGTAGGCAAAAGGAGAAATCTGATGGAAGGAAAATCTCGTGACAACCATGGGAAAGAAGTTAAATATGAGAGCCGTATGGGTGAGCTGTTGGATGTCCCACTTTGAGACAGGTAGAAGAGTAATTTGAATGCTGGATTACCCATAATTCAGATGAATAACTTTGTCACAGAGCTATCTCGTGATGGGCCTTCATCTCTCTGATACTGATCAAAACTTCCACCCTGCCACATAACAGTAAATGAAAGTTTAGCAAAACCTCCATGTTGCTATGGAAAGTTTGGATTACAAAGAATGTAAAATAATTTTTAAAGATTTCAAAGATTTTGTGATAAAAATCTGTTTCACTGGAGAATACCGATCAGCATCTCTAAACTGTTTGCTTACCAGGGACATAGTTGAAGTTTGAGACATATGGAAACCTCTTATGATACAATCCAGAAATAAACAGTGAAAAAAATAGCTGTTCCCCTACTTGGGAGTTACCTTCCTTTCTTCTAGTAGCAGTTTACATTCATCACGCAGCTGCTGCAAGCGAGACTTGCAGTTTGAGACACATCATATAGTCGGCAGCACTGACATCACAGTGACGTGCAAAGCAAGGCAAGAGAATCACCCCTTCATCCATTCCAAAGGTACTCTTGTTACAGCCAGCAGGAGCACACACTGCAGCTGATACATCCACCACCAAAAAGACCCAAGTTGTATTTCCAACCGCTCCATTTTTCCGAGACTGAAGGACGTCACAGAGACAGGTACATCACTAAAGTTCTCAGTTGCTCATTTGTTTTTAAACATTGATGTTATTTCTCTCTGTAACAGCCTCAGAGTCACACAACAGACGAACAGGCACTTACCCTGTTAGTATGCGTAAAAGGCTACAAAGGCTCTGAGAAAAATTCACTGTAGCAGAAGCAGAGACACAGGAATCATGATTGTAAGTATGAACAGAAGAAAATCACTCTTGTACTAAAGTGGGTCTGAAAATGTATGTATGCATGTGGGAAGGGGGAAATCTTGGGTATTCACAGATTTGTATTTTCCTCCCAGCTAGGAACAGTACCTTTCTGATATATCACTTTTCAGTTAAATGTCTCAAGGTATTTTACTTAAAAGACTAGCATCATCATTTCCTTGTGAAAGGTAGAGAAACTGAGGCACTGAGAGAGAGCATGTCTTGTCTAAATTCACTCAGCAATCCATTAGAAGAGCTCAGACTACAACTACCATCTCCTCATGCTCAGGCCAGTGCCCTATCTAGTTGCAACACTGCTTCTCCACACCAGACCACAGAGGTGGGGTGTACCAGAGAATGACTCTGATCAGAACAGATCACAGCCCACAGGCTGAGTAATAGTGTTGTGGCATTTGTGATATTCTTAATGTACATTGTACTGCTGTTAATTTGATAATGTCTTTCTGTTACAGATATACACAGGCAAATCATTCATGTAAAATCATGCCAGCCTTTGTTTTCATTAAATAACATGCATGACAGAAACTTTTCTCTCCTCCTTTTCATCTCCTTCATCTCCAGCTCTGGAGAAGTCCAAGATCTATTTTCTGGCTGCAGTTACTTCATGATCACAGTCAAGATGAGAGTGACAGACATGTTACATTGAGGCTGTCTGATTTTATCCTTGCAATTTTAAATACTTTTTGTCCCTGAATATATTTCAATACATTTATGGTAATATCACACTCTGAGGTGGTAGGCCTGAAGACAGACAGACAGACACAAAGATGAGATGCAGACCATAATATTATTCTGAATATTCTCCAGATTTGTAGCTGTTTCTATTCTAGACATCTACTGCACTGCTTAGAGATAAAGGTAACAAGTGAAATGTGACCTTTTCTCTAACATATATTCCAAAAAGTCTTGCAGGGCTCCACAGAATTAAAACTGTTTTAGCTCTTTTGCAGTTTTACTACCATAATGTGCTCATTTAATTTCTAATGGAAATAATATGTTTGAGTTATCACTATTCATTACTTCAGCTTCTGCAGTTTCATTTGTCCTGCTGAAACTCTCCATTGAGTTTGCTTAGGCTATAAATAAAGATCTCTTGGGATCCTGGATCTTGCCTTCTGAACAAAAATTTCAGTGACTCATTCTCATACATATTTTCTTCTATTATCTTCATCATGGACAAATGTCCATGCTCATTCCAAAAGGTCAGAAGGAAAGAAGCTGTGACTAGCTTCCTGTCAGAAGTAGGTCAGAATGCTCTTTCCTTAGATGTCCTTAAACAAAGGTGAGTTATTTTTCAGCAAGAGACTGTTGGAGTGGTTTCATGTTACAACTAAATCTCTTTAAGCCACAGAGATGTTGGGTGATTCCTACCCAAAAAAGGAAAGTTGCTAATCAGAATAGTGGTGCCAGACTGACTGACAAGTCTAATGACTTCACTTGGCATTACTAACTTGTAAGCTAGTCGACGCCTTATTGAATTGTTTTTTCTAATGGATATGTATGGTGATGGAGTCAAGAATGTAATTCTTAATTACAACAAATAGTAACCTGAGTAACAGACTTGGAATGGACAAATCTGCAGAAGCACTGGCTGGTGGGGACACAAATTATCCAAATGACACCCCATATATCAGCTCATCAACAGATTATTTCTAAGGCGTAATTTCCTGTTTGTTTGAAACATGTATTTTGTATAATTAAAAAACTCAGGGACCAGAAATCATTGGCAATATCTCAAAACATGAATTTCTGAGGATGCTATCAAGTGCCTAGTCCTTTTCTATACATTGCAATGTACCATATCTATTGATGCATTCAGCTTTTCCAAAAGACTCCCATTGCATGTCCCTCCACATACTCCTGACAGATTCATGCAGACAGACTCACAGAGCTCTCAGGTATTTCTCTGATCTTTCCCCAGACACAGTTACTCATAGATCTCCTTTGTCATTTAGTTCTTTACACCAAAACCTACCAGGATAATGAGATATTCTCCAGGACAGGTGGTTATGACTGACTATGGATCATGCATTGCCTGATGACAGTGGGGGACAGCTTGTAGAATGATCTTGCAAAAACTCTCTGAAAGCAAAACTATCCCTGATGGGCCAAAACTGCTGCCTTTAGCTCACTTTTATTTCTGACTCACAGTGACTTCTGACACTTTCAAGAATATCTCTTGCAATACACATGTAAAAAATGTGAATTCCATCAAAATTCGTATTATCTCAGTTAAGCAATAGCTTGATGCAGCTGTATTCTGCAGCACCACACTGCTTTGCTTTAGGTAAATGAACTCAAGAGCAGATACTCGTGTGGTTATAGGACTTTTCAGGAAAAAGGCCCTTATCTTGTATGCCTGTTGTTACAGCTATATTGTTTATGTAAGAAAATGACAAATCGATAACTGTGTTTATCTTTAATAAATTATTAATAGCTCTGTGAGGAATCTAAAGTAGAGTGCTACTGAACTACATAATCTCTGCTCTACACTAAGCTCTATGCTGCTGCCAGTAAACCTCCAGGTGTTAGTCAAGGTGCTGGTTACAGACGATAAAGTTCTTAATAGCTTGAATTCCATCAGCTTTCCTTCCCTGTCCTGCTGTACAATCTGCATTTAGCACTAGAATGCTTCAGGCAACTGTCCCAGTGATGAGACTTCACAGGGTCTGGGACACAGAGTCAGGCTGCTCACAGGAGCCAGCCCTCCTGCCTGGTAGCAATAGCCAGAGTTGGCAAATGGAGCATTGTTCATGCTTCTTGATAGTGATCAGATCTTTTTTCTCCTCTTGGAGAGTATTTCTTGTTGCTGCCTGGTTTTAGTTGCTGATGCTAAAAAGGATTATAGAGCATAAACTCTTTGTAACAGTGAATGCTTCTGACTCCAAATTATGTGTAGTGAATCTAGGTGCTGCACTGATAGGCACAACATGCAATTCATAATAAACATTTAGACTGCTTAGGCACCTGTCAAAGTAGTTAAATAATCAAAGTGAGACCTACAAAGGTGATTTGTGGGTTTTCTTCTTTCTCTCCTTTGCAATATGGAGAGATCAGGTGATTTCCCTGGCTTGAATCCATTTATGCAATGAATCTAAAATCATCTGCATTCTCCTGATCTGCACTGCCACAGGACATGTGTGGATAAGCAGCAGCCAGATATTGCATGTCCCTCTGTTAAACCACAGGAATATGAAAGCAGCATTACTGAGAGAAAGCAGAGATTACTTTAGTTCTATAAAATAAAGCTATTCTCATTGTTCTCTTACACTACCATCAACTATTAGACAATACACAATGAAGTCCACTTTTATATCTAATGCACACTTAATTAGAATTAAATAGAATTGGGCCTTTCCCAGTTGCTTTGATAGTATACATAATTATTCCAAATCTTGACAGGAAAAGACCAAGAAATGGGTGTTTCCTTTCACTTAATTTTTCTGTGGAGAAATAAAAAATGGTTATAGATTTTTACGGCTTCTCACAAGAACAAGACATGGGAAAAGTAGCAGATTATTTAACATAAATTCGAAAAAGAGTTCAGTGTTCATTGTAACAGGAAATACAGGCCAAACTCTAATTCTTTTCTTTGAAGTTCTCACAGTTCCACCAGTAAGTATGTGTTCTAGCTACTGAGTGCTTAACTGTCACTGGGTAATACTGAAAAATTAATTTATTTCTCCTCTTACACTCATCTCTAAAAGACGGAGTAGCATGCACTTCTTTTATTTACTCTGAGTGGTGTGAAACCACCAATGCATATTTTAAAGTATTATGAGATGTTTACATGCATTCAAAATACTGTTGTGAAGGAGAATCTGTAACACTTAAATACCTGGCCCACAAGCTGAGTCTTAATAAAGTACTATGGAAGAGGGAATGTCTTGATTCACTGCTTAAACAGAAGTCTCTAACTGTCCTTAGAAGAAAAGACACAAAAGAGACAGTTTCTCTCAGCAAGTTCCAGACTACAGAATGGTGCAAAATGTTCTTCCTCCTGCTTAGGTGAAGAGACAATTAGGAGTGGCACATTTGAAGGTGTGAAAGAAGTCACTGTTGCAGTTCTTTCTGCTAAGTTTGCTAAAAAGTTCTCTTTCTTTCATTCCCTTCTTGTATCATAAAGAGGTCCTCTTTGTCCTTTACTTCTCTATTATCTTGATGTTTTCAACACTGGACCAAGGAAACTTCCTATCCATTTGCAATACTTCTCCAAGCAATTGTACCATTTAACATTATCATTATAATTTTTACTGCAATGAGTTCAGCAAAGGAAAGACTGGATAATTATTGAGATACAGAGGAGAAATACAGGTTTCCAGCTTCTCTAGTATTTTTAGCTGGAGAAGGAACCAATAGGACAGGAAGACTAGACTTGTTTCCTTTTCTCAGAGATATCCATATTTTAACAAAACTAGAAGTAAAAAATACTTCAAGAATAAAAAAATGGCTTGATTCCAATAAAGATATCCTGGAATATATCTAAATACCAATTTATGAAAAGGAACAGATCAAATTAGATGATAAATTGACATTGATTTCTTTGAATTAAAATCTAGAGTCTTTTTTTTTAAGGCCTCTATTATTGCATATATAAAACTCAGTCACTGAGTCCCCCAGGCATTTTCGTCACAGCGAAACATAAGAATGAGCTGGTCTATCACCACAGCAAGATTAATTTTAGTGTTTATCAACAGTGAGTCCCCATCCACTTACTGGCAATAAGGTATTTATGCTGCAATTGCAAATTCTGAACATCATAAAGATGTAATGAAGTACTGTGCACACCATGGTCAGAACTTAATGAAATGGAGAGAGACGAAAAATAAGTTTATGTTATTTTTTTAAAAAGGAAATATTGGTCTGTCACAAAAATGCCCCCAACCTGTAAAATTCAAGTTTTGATTTCAAATGCCCCAGTACTTTAGGACCTAAATTGCTGTGACCTGCTAGAGGCAGAATAAACCATCTGGATATTTAAAAACAAAGGGAGGGCTATCATCAGGCTCAGAGGTAATCCTGGCTCTCATGCACAGATTGGCCGGGGGAGGGGGAAGTTTTCAGAAGTTTCTAAGGGTCAATAAGGTATTCTGGAGCTTAAAGATGAAGGTCAAAAATATCAAGACAGTACAATTCCCACTCAGTGCAACTACAGCATTGAGCCAGCCTAGATATCTCTGAAAAAAATCTTTCCCAGCCACATTTCTGTTCTGTTAAAATTATTACTCTAGGCTCAGCACCTAATTATTAGAATGAATAAATGGTTTAGAAGAAGACACAGAAATGAGACTAATTACTTATGACATAATCTACTGGTTTGAGAATCTTCTATCCAGCCTGAGTTTACCCTCAAGTTTATTTCTTGAGGCATGGAGATTTACAATGCTGCAGTCACTTAGCTAGTTTATGAGTGATTGTTTCGTTAGCCACATAAATGTCTAATCTACTTCTAATATTGCACAGCTCTTGGCACAATCTTATTTTATGACAGTGAGTAACATGAGTTATGTGTTGTGTTTAAAATGTTTTTCTTTTTTCAACATTTAATTACTGTCCTTTTAATGTCACATTAAATATCTTAAATGAAGACTAGTTTATTTAATGTAAATAAATATATCCAGCCATGTGCCTTTTTTAAAAAAGACTGCAATCTGTATTAATTTTAATTTTTATGATCTAGACCAGACTGTAATATGGAGATTAAAACCTTGAGTTCATTCCATTGTAATTCTATTCTAAAAGAATTCTATTCTAAAGAATATTCTAAAAGAATTCTATTCTAAAGAATATTATAAAAGAATTCTATTCTAAAAGAATTCTATTCTATTCTAAAAGAGTCAAGCTATGGGATAGCTAAAATGCATAGAAAAGAAAAGGATTCTTTCGGGAGAGCCTGGCATCCCCCTCCTCCCCCCCCACCACAATTCAACTGCTTTACCTACGAAGCTCAGGCCAGCATCCAACAAGCCCTCTTATTCACCAGTAGGACTTAAGGAGAAGTGAAGTTGCTCAGGGCCTTGCAGAATAGTTCAAACAAAGTGTGGCAACTTTCTAAATAAATCTTGATGGTATTTAACATGGTGAAGTCTGGGCAGGCATGGGCAGATCTGTCCCAATCCATTCGTACTTCACCTTGGCCAGGCCTTAGCCACCTCTGGCCAAGAAGCCGCATAGCCATCTCCCAGAGACCAGTCTTCAGGCTGAAACGCCTTTCTGGGAGAAGCAGTGGCCTAGTTCAGCTATCGCAACTGTTGCGCTGCTGGGCTGAGCAGGCTAACAGCCCATGCAAAACACAAGCACTGAAACTCATCTGGTTCCCACAAATGATCCCTTATTGGATTAAAATCCTGAAAGATTGCATATGTCAAAGATTTCACCAAGGTTTAGGACTCATCTCCAGCTGGGATCAGGAAGAAATCCTCTTTTCTCAGTGCAGTTTAGCACAGTGTTGTAAGGGATTTACGCTTTCTTTTGGACAGCTTCTGCCCAGGTGATCACTGCAGATGGGATACAGACCAGCCATGACCAACCAGCACACTTTTGCTACAGGTCTATTTTATTACACTCACCAAAGACAAAATCGTTCTTATTGTAATAACTTTCTCATAGAACACTTATTCTGTGTTCTGCTATGTTTTATTTAAAGTGTGAGTCCTTCAAATGGCCCAAGCTTTTCAGTCACTTGCATGCCAAGTGCTGTCTGTCATGAGCTGGCAACTGACTTACAGCCAGGGTTTCTTTCAGGCGCCTGAGCCACACCAAACTTTGTAGTATATAATATTTACAGTGCTGCTGGAGCTTAGATTCATTCTCAGCTTTCTTATGAAAGAATCTAAACATACTTGAAAGGTCACAGCTAGGATTGAGGGAAAATCTGACTGTTAAGGAAGGATGAAAGATGAGAAGAAAATGAAATAAAATAGGACTTCTCATCAGCCAAAGCATCAACCATTATTAGATATTAATTACAGGGAGCACTGTGTACCCTGCATTGCCAATTAACCAGTATTCACTCTGGCAAGCCCATGGCCTTAAATAAATCTATTTAGTTTACGTACCCAAAGTTTGATCCCTGTGAAAATGGCTCCTGAAGACTAAGTTAATTCACTTTTACCTCCCACTGCCAAGTTGAGAATTCTTAGATTATCTCAGTGGTTTGAGAAGGCGAATAAGCTCCTAACTAACTAACTAAGTCTTGTGGAATTAGAGAGATTCCTGAGTCTAACACACATTTTCCTTTCATCCCTTTTAATTTCAAGGCATAGTTAATAAGGACTATGGTCACTATTTTGGGGTGGAGACTCATTTTTCTACAAGGCATGCACATCTCAAGCAACAATTGAGAGGGCACAAGAAAACTCTTTGAAATGTTTCTCTTTCTCTTCCTGCATTTGTGGCTTTAATCCATGTTGTTCTGGTTAGCCACACTGCAGTATAATAGCACCTAAGTGACCAAATTTCTAGATAGAGAAGAGGAAACCAATCAAGACTGCACATTGTATAACCAGAGCAGCAGCACATGGAGTGCTGAGGCAGTTCTGTCACACCAGCTCACGAAGCACAGAGCTCTTTTGCAAGCATCTTTCCATTGATATTCTATGACAGATATTCACTATTTTGCATTTACACAAAAAATTACTACAGCTCTATAATCCTGCACATGTCAAACATAGCTTTGTGGCTTTTTCTTATTTTTACTAAAGATATCCTATACTTTATATGAGTAACTTAGTAAGATTTATTTTTTACTGCATTATGGTTTGTCAGAACATCTTGTCAGCTAATACTACCTTCCAATAGCTCTGTGATCTCTCCACAGTTTGCAATCAACTCCAAGCTAGTGTGACTTCTTGGAAAAAGTCAAAGGAGACTCAATAAAGTAAAATTTTCTTCCACCACAAGAATTTCTTTTCATGCTCCCAGAAATGTGCTGTTGTTCAATGCCAGTAGGTAGAAACGCTTAAGAAGAGACCTGCAATTTATAAAAGAACAACATGAGTGATTGTTCCTACAGAAACTTTTTTTTTTTTAAGTAGGGGATGTTACAGGATAGAACCACGTGTTTTGTTACACTGGTAGTCTATCCCAGTGCAACCACAAGCAGAAAATAAGTTGTCTGCATGAATTGATAAGAGGGTCATAAATAACAAGAAAATTATATCCTGTACGCCAGCCTGCCAGCAGTCCACAAAGAAAAGTCAGGACTTCATGAGTTGTCACTTTTTTCCTCATCCTCTGGTGATATTTGTCTTGCATTTATCTAACTCTGTGAGAGTTACTTCTCCAGCAGTTTTAGTCCTCTCCTGAGAAGATGCCAATAATACTACCTTGGAGCAGGGAGAAGTGTTGGGTTTGGTTGGGGTTTTTTGACAATCAGCAACCCCATGACCTAGTTCAAGCAGCCTGAAGGAGCCTGTTTATAGCTGTTCATCGGTGCTACTGGCTGTGATGCTTTGTTTTTGTAGCAGCAGAGTGTGCAGGCTAGAATTGCTACTGGCGCTACAGGAAGATGATAAGAGACTGTCTTCTGAGTACTAGTGCTCTGCCCTCTCCTTTCTCCCCAGCTCCAGGGAGCAGAGGGCAGGTGGCAAAAGAGAGCAAACGGTCATGGACAACGTGATCAAAACATGGAGGCAGATAAACAAAAAAAATGCATAGTTTAGATAAAGCATAGAGAAAAGGCAGAGAAACTCAGATGTAGCACCTTGTTACTCTTGTTTTCGGGAGGATGAAACAGCTTGCCCTCATCTGTGCTTCCTGGATGCTACAGTGATACTATGTTGTGATACACAGAGGAAGAGAAAGAAATCCTGGAGCCTGCTGAGATTAGCAGGTCCTCCCCCTGTCTTTGCTTTTTGTGGGTCCCTTTAGTGCAGTGTTTGCTTGCAAACTGTGTACTTTATGAAACACAGGTGAGGGTCTCAAAGCAGAAGACACAAAACAGTATCTGGCCATCTAAGTGATGTTAACGTGAGCCATGTGACAGGATGGCAGCCTGAGGGGAACCTGTACACCATATTAGCCCCATGGTTTCTGATAAAGCCCAGTTTGCTTTAAAAGACTAGAATCCCCCCGAACTGTCTCAGAGACCTGTAACACCTAGGTTTGCCTTTCGAGAGGATGGAATTTGCAGTACTGTGAATTCCACATTGGCATGTCTTTTTTTTTTTTTTAATTCAATTGCTCAGTGACATTTTTTTAAAGACTGACAGCATTAAGTGGGTCCATAAGCTTCCCAAGCATTTTTAAGATTAAAACTACACATATGGACATGCACTCATTCCTCCTGCTACTGGAGAGAGAGAGAGAGACTGTTATTTTCCTCTCTCTTTAAGGCAGGGACATACTTTTTCCAGATTTCCAAATACTTATTTTTTACCAGACCTAAATACATAGTCCACTACCCTCTGCCCAAAAAAGTTGAACTGACACCATCCTCATGAAGTCTGTTTCTGATATGGGGCCTATATCAGTAACTGGTAATTTGGGGAGCCTTTAGCACAGCTCTAGCAGAAATGCACAGCTAAAGCAGCTTGAGAAAAAACATGTTTTAGTGTGGGAAATGGGCCTGCAAAGCCTAAATCTGGAAGAGGATTTAAGAGCCAGTGACAACATAAAAAGCATAGCATTTTTGTTAATTGGCTACATTTTACTTAGAAAATACTCTTTAAATTCTATTTACATAAAAATGACAAGCACTGAATCACCTCACACAAAAAGATTATTCAAAATTGCAAATGTTTGCAATCTTCTTTTAGCAAGTTCAAACTAATAACCTTAGCTTTTAATACAAGCCTATGATATATTTTTCTTACTCTGAAAATAAAACCACAAGTTTTAAAATATCATTACTGGAAAACTGAAAATTAGCATTTTAAATGCATTTTTTCTCTTCTTATCATGGAAATGGACCCTTTCTTGAGGTTCAGGGTTTATGTGCACACATTCAAAGGAAACTAGGTTCTGCTTAAGCATGAAATGTAAGGAAACTATAATCCTGTGTATTTCCAGTGTCTGTGGAAATTTTTCACAGTTCTGGTTAAGCCAAAAAGGTCTTCTATGAAGGAAAAAGATCTGCTAATCAGCAGTAATGGAAATAAAGAATTTCTGTGGATCACACTGTCTGCGGATTTTAAGTGTTGTCCAGTAGTCCTTAGAGAAAGAAAGAAGACTTCAGAAAGAACACTTACACCAAAACAGTAGTAACGTTTTTCACCATCTGTAATTAATAAAACAAGCAATAAAGTAAGTGTAGCTATGCAACTAACACTGAAGTTTCTAACAAAAACAGACAAGAGTTTCATCTTTTTATCAGTATATTTTTAATGACTGACACCATCTACAGAGGTGGTGTATTCTGAAGAAAATCATCTAGTGCCAAACAATCGGTGTCTTTCATTTTCTCTGAGCTGCAGATACATTTTATGCATCACATGAGTCTACATACCAACCCACAGTCATACAAAAAACCTTCCCCAAGCCCACATCCTCACTCCACTTCTTTGGAATGTTTTAGTATCAGAGACAGTGGCAGAGAAGTGAGAGATTTCTACAGCTGCATCCAATGCCCTCTTCATTGCTTCTTGCTTTTCATACTTCTTTCATGGGAGGAAGGCTTTCTGATTTGTGCTAGTATGACAAGAACACTTGTATCAAATACAAAAGCATGTTCACGGTACTGTTCAAGTCAGAGCGAATAAGCTAAACTATTTCTGACACTATAGCTTTGTTTTCCTTCAGTCATATCTGATTGTTTATTTCTGTGAGTTATCAAGGTTTCTAATTAAACCAAAGAATTAAGAGGAACTATATAAAACTATATGTAGATATACTCATTTAAATTCTGTATCAGTTCATATTCCCACACCCAATTAGGAGCAGGCTGTATTGTTATTCACTGGTGTTGCAAAAGTGCTCTGGAAGTGCTTCTGCTGTGTTTCTGAAATCAGATCAAAATGCCAGTACATATTTTTAACATCATTTTGTAAAAGAAGAATAAAAGGAACACAGCTCTTTACAAAACTTAGCCATGACAATAGGACTCCTTTTGCATCATTTACCTGATACAACAAAATAAATTTTAAAAGTTCAGCATATTTCAAATTTTGAACTAGTCTAAGAATATATGATGGTGTTCTCAATGTTTCCTCAAATGTATGTTTTGTATCCAGTCTTTTGTTGCTTCAGCAGGCTCTCAGCAGAAGTACCTTGAATATCTCAAGGGCATCCTGTCTTGCTGTACATCATTATGGAAATAATACTGAGTAGAATCTCCAGGCTATTAAATTTACTTTTTCATTGAAAACTATGATTCATCTGAATGAAAGCAACTCTGCAATGAATACTATCTGCACTTCTCTGATCAGATGTTTTCAATTGCACTTGCTTGAAGTGCTACCTTAAACCTGGTAGAAAAAAGTAGCCTATTTTTCATAGTATCAATTCTATCATTCATCCAAAGGTAGATAAATAGTTAATGTTCATGTCTGGGTTTCAATACACTCTGCTTTATTATAGCACCTGGCACTGAAGATCCCAAGGCAATTTGTGAACCTTAATCAGCTGAGCCTCATGACTCTTCAGCCAATATGTTATTACACAGACTGGTAAACAGAGCTGTGAAAACACATCAGACTTCTCAGTAGGGCTGTAAGAGATGAGCAGTAGCTTTATTTTCCTCTTTGACCCCTAGAATAGGACTCTTCTGTTGTTTCATCTAGACGGGCACAGAAAGCAGCACTAGTAAGGGAAGCAGACTGGTTCCGGTACTCCTGCCAGCAAAAGACACTGAGCAAAGAAACAGGTTTTAGTCCAACCACTACCAGTGGTTGGTACCAATCCCTATTCCTTTCCCTTCAGCCCTTTCCTGCCACTGCTGTTGGCACAGTGTCCTGGACCATGGCAGGAAGCTGGAACTAGCTGACTCCTGGAAGTGGCTGTTGAAAGGCTCTTGAAAGATCTGGTTCCTCGGGGCTACAAAATCTTAATGTAGTGTGGCCGAAGCCAGGAAGGAGTTACAGGTCACTGTGTTATTCTTTGCAGGCTGGGCACGTCCCACATGTTGCCAGCTAAAAAAACTGAAGTAGATCAGTTTACTCCCTCACTGATCTTTTCTTATCCAACCTCTCCACATTTTGCAGTGATATTTTCTTACATGCCAAAGGCTGTAACATCGTTATGTATGGACCTAATGATCTAATCAAACTAGTTTTAATCAGTTTAGCTCAAGCACCAAGAGTGGGAAGATGCAGGCTTCACTGTAGGCTATCCAATCCCACCAGGACACCCAGGCAAGCAGCTACTCCTGCTGCCTTGTGCACTGCCACAACTCCACTGAGAGTGGACCCAAGTCAGATGCCCTGGATGCCACAGCTGTAATCACATCTCCTGGCAGCTGTGTCTGCACCTTCACAACAGCAGAGAGCCCCTAGCCTGAGGAATTCATGGTTTAAACGGACAAGGCAGAGAAACAAAGTCAGAAATCACAAACAAAACTGAGAATGGTTATGTGGATTCCAGCAAGAATGGTAAGTGTGGATACATGTCCAAAATCAAAGGCTGTTAACTGCTTTTATTAGCAATGAAAGCTCTGCCTTGGAGAAAGCAGAGGCAGAAAAGCTGAGGCTAAGCTCATAAATTGAGCATTTGTTGCTCTTCCCTTCAGTGACTCCCTGACATGTTATCATGTCATTCTTGTAAATGTTTCAAAGAAAAGTTTTTGAATGATAGTGCTTTGCTATAGTCCCTGCTGTTGGGAAGGGCTATGCAAACATCTGCCATACACTCCTCAAATAAAATTCAACCAGAGCTTTTGTTTACATGGTTTGTCCTTAAAGTCAGCACTCTGCAACTCTCAGCCATAGCTGCCTTATTAAAAATGAACTCTTTATTTTAAACACAGTACATTTTGTAACAGGAAAATCAATATATAGTAACCCAGAGTACTGCAGTCAACAGCTGTAGGACATAATCTGATGACAGAAAGTTAAGAACAGTATTTTGGCAGTTATATGTTCAGCTAATCTTTCACTTTTTGTTTTTAATGTCACCGAGCTATAAAGATCTCTCCCCACCTGGTGACCAAAAGCTACACAAAATGAAGAAACCGAGAAACCACTGTTTTCAACATTAAAGGCTACTATCTAAAAAATAAATCAGTTGTTACCTATCTTTTTCCTTTATAGGGTACTGTAAGAGGATAGCTCTTCCCAGAGCTACAATGAGTTTACAACAGCCTCAGTGATCTCACAGCCCTTAGCAAAGATATAGGAAGATACTTAAGCATAAAGAGTACCTTGAAAAGACTACTAAATACTTTTCACTGCCTTCATTTTGGCTGTGGGTAAGGGTGCTCAGCTCTGCTCAAGGCTGGGATTCATCAGGTAGCTATGCTTAGAAAAGTTATCTAGGTAGAAAAGAGGAGATGAAGCCACAGATGCGCCTGGTACATAGGAGTATAGAACAAACATAAAGATCTTAATAGAGATTTTGATCATCTGTTACTTTTTCTTTATTAACAGAAAGTTTACAATTAGAAACAAACTACTCCCATGTATGTTTTTATGCCATCATTAAATACTGAATCTACAAATAAACTAGGGATTTTTGGAACCTACCTATTTGTCCTTAGAAGGTGGGAGACGATTAGTTCTCTAAAATGGCATGTGATTACAAAATAAACTCAAATACATTTCCTTGGTGAGCAAAAGGCAAAGGGTGCTAGATCATTTTGTACTGAAATCGGTTTTTTCACCACTTCCCGGTGAGTACATTTTTCTCAGATAATGAAACCAGTTTTTTTTTAAAAGGTTTCCAATGCGGATATATGTGGCAAATGCTTTAATTAAGATTGATATATTCCATTTGTTTAGCTTTCAGACTTCGATGTGGAAGTTTTAACTGGAACCGCATTGCCCTCTAGCGCTGTGACGGGGCCAGCCGCAGTGATGTCACTCGCACATGCAGTGTGAGCACAGACAGCCAGTTCATGCAGAGCTGCCTAAATGCTGACAAACCCTTCTTGGAGATGCACGTCACAGCAGCTAGACAGGGGCATCCTTCCAGCAGAACCACAAATGGACAAGGGAAAACAGTAAACCTGCCTTTTATTGCAGGGACGTCATGATTGAAACAGCTACTTCTGAGCTCCAGCCAAGACTTCTGCCTGCTAATTTCTGTTTAAACGAGTTCGTATGAGAAATTAAGCAAGTTTGAACAGCCTGTTATTCCTGACAGGCTTCAGAGGACTTCACGCTGTGCAAGTTTTACGTGCTCATGGCTGACAGCTTGCTGCGGAGATGAGTTCTCAATCTAAAACCAGCCGGGGCTCTGCAGCAACTTCTTGGGTAGAGAGATAACTTTCAACAGAACTCAAACCATCTGCGTGTTGTGCAAGGGATCCAATCATAACTTGCTATGGAGGATGATTTTTAAGATGAATACCTACCTTGGCCATAAATCCAATTCATCAATACCTGGATATTTGAAAGTGTCTGCACGAAATAATGGCAATCTTTCTGCAAACAACTCCAATGAGACAGCAAGCAATCTGGATTCACCTGCCTTGGATATCAGTAGGGCGATAATTGTGGGGCTTATCCTAGGTGCCTTTATACTCTTTGCTATTATAGGTAATATCTTGGTAATTCTCTCTGTTGCTTGCAATAGACATTTAAGAATCCCTACAAACTATTTCATAATTAACCTCGCAATAGCAGATTTGTTGCTGAGTTTTACTGTCCTTCCATTCTCTGCTACACTGGAAATCCTTGGCTACTGGGTTTTGGGGAGGATATTTTGTGATATCTGGGCAGCTGTTGATGTGCTGTGCTGTACAGCTTCTATTTTAAGTCTATGTGCAATTTCTATAGATAGATATATAGGGGTACGTTATTCTCTCCAGTATCCAACTTTGGTAACAAGAAGAAGAGCAATTTTAGCTCTCCTAGGTGTCTGGGTCCTTTCCATGGTGATTTCTATTGGGCCTCTTTTGGGCTGGAAAGAACCAGCACCCAAGGATGACAAAGAGTGCCGCATCACTGAAGAACCATTCTATGCTTTTTTTTCTTCCTTGGGGTCATTTTACATTCCTTTAATCATCATCCTTGTGATGTACTGTCGGGTCTACATAGTGGCAAAAAGGACTACTAAAAACCTGGAAGCTGGTGTTATGAAAGAAATGTCCAACTCCAAGGAGCTGACTTTACGGATTCATTACAGGAACATTCATGAGGACACATTAAACAACACCAAATCCAAAGGTCACAATCCCAGGAACTCCTTAGCTTTCAAGCTTTTTAAATTCTCTAGAGAAAAGAAGGCAGCCAAGACGCTGGGAATTGTGGTTGGCATGTTTATCTTGTGCTGGCTACCTTTCTTCATTGTTCTGCCACTAGGTAAGTTGGTAATCAAGGGATTGCAAGGGGAGGGGAAGGAAGAGGGTTAGTTGTTTACTACAAAAATGTCATAGAAAAAAATTACATGAATGATAAGTAGATAACATTTTGAGAACTGCAGTGAACAGATGAAAGGAAGGGAAATGAAAGTGATTTACTTCTGATGTTGGCTTTTTCAGAGAGTCATGCTGAAACTTTGTGAAGTGTGCAGCCTGCAGAAAGTCTGTTCATTTGGTAGTGCTTCTCAGTGATGGGGCAGATGTTAAATCAGGAGACAATATCTTCAGAGTTTATATATTATATCCCCCTTTACGGTCTTTGAACTGAATTAGGTTTCAGAAACATTTTTATAGGATGCTTTAACAAAAATCCTAGATAAAAACACAAAGAGTTTCAGCACTGAAATGTTCTCGGTTTAGTTTACTGTTAGACATTTGGACTATAATGCAGTAGGTCTTCTGGCATTATGAGGTGTCTTAAATGGAAATGAACTTGATCTAATGATGAGGTGCAAAACTCTGCTGAGCTTTGGGAAGCTGAAAAAGTTCTAGTTCTCAGTTCAAACGTCACTGATCAAATCCTAAAAGCAAACACACAAAGCCTACTGATCCCCACAGAAAGGTTCTCATCGGTTTCAATAGGTCTTACTTAGTTCGGGCATTTCAGGAGATTGCCATGTGAGATTTTGGCAACCACTTTGTTCACATTCAACTTTAAAATATTATTAAAGCATTTAATGTAGCCCTTTGTTTGCTTTTTTTATTTGCTCTGTGTTCCCAAGTCCTTCTGAAATTTGCTTGTATTGTCTTTAATACTAGCACTACCTCAAGACATTGAATTAGTAAGCTCTCAAAAATATCTGCCCAAAATTCATTTCTCTGAGACACAGACAATCTGGCAGCCTAAATATGGAAGGAGAAGGAAAAAGAAAAGGGAAAAAAAGCCTTTATTAATGTTCTGAATTTGTGTTTACTTAGTTACCCTACCAAAACATTTCTAATTGAGTGGTAAGCGAATATTTTTAGAGACTGTTACAGAAAACCAAACTGAGTTGAGCAACCTGGCCTGGTGAAGTACTATAAAATTATAATTTCAGTGAATGTGTAATACCATTTAGACTAGAATCTTTACTGCAAGACAACTATTTCAGCTATTGCAGGGCAACTTTATAATCTCTAGCTTATTGTATCATAAACTTAAAAAACTTTATGATTCAAGATCTGCATAGAGCTGATGTTAAGGATGTGAAAAATTCCAAAGAGAAGGAAAATTGTGAGCAAAGTTCTCTTTGGCTACTGAAGTTTAAGTCCTTGTGCTGGCTCTTAAAGAAAGTTTATAACATAGAGAAAGTTTCTAACCATTGCAAAAATACATACCTGTGGACAGAAATATATTTTAACCACATCGTACCAGTAGTAGTACTAGATATGTAGCTAGTAGGTCATGATCCCCTGATAAAGTAGATTCTTTGCTTGATTTTGTATTACTGAAGGAACTCTGGAGAAAAAAAGCAAATGTGAATGCAGTAGAGCATATACTTAGCTAGCAGAAGCCAGTATAGCTACTGATGCTGTCAACGAACACAGATGCAGACCAGTCCATTAAAAACATTATGGTCACAGGGCAGAAGCAATGTGAGAAACAATTAAGTTTCCTGAAAGAGTGTCAGTTTTCCCTTTGAGAATTTATTTCAAAACTCCTGGTCTTTCCTGGGAGGTTTAATGAGTCGTTGCTTAAGACACCTGAGTGGAGAATGTATTGCTTGTCACAATACAATTTTAACTCTCATATAAATTGTGTCCAAGGCATCAGTGAGGTGCCAGGCTGAGAGCCTCCACCACAACCCACTGTGTGCTGGCAGAGGTGCTGGGTGGGCTGAAGGGCTAAAACCACTGCTGTGGCCTCTGACCCAACACAGACTGAGTGTCTGTAACTCCCAACATGCTCACTTCAGTGCTGTGAGTGCTTGGTGCCCCACAGAGCTGAGGTTCAGAAAGAGTTGCCGTTGTGATGGTTAGAAGAGTGAAAAAATCAGCATCTTGGCATTGCAATGTAGCCTGCTGGCTCTCCAGTCTTCTGCCTAGAAATCCTTTCAGGGCCTAACTCTTAACTGACAGCCTTTAGTCTAAGAAATGGGGGAAAAAGGTATACATAGCACCCAATATAGTATCCACATGCATTTAAATAGTAGGTATTTTCCCTTTGTTTTGCTGACTAGGAATAGGGCTGGTTTTGTTCCTTGTCCCTCATCTCTTTTTTTAATTTATTCAGCACACTCCAGAACCTTGGACTTTTCATGTCTCTATATCAGTGCAAAGTTAATTAATGATGTTAGGCATGACTAAAGCATTGCTCACTAAAACAGGTGGGAAAAAGACCTTTTCCTGACATGCATAATGAAGCCATCCTTAAATGGAGAAGAGGATACAGCAGTGGAGAAAGACTTCTTGCTGAGTGCTGAATTCTTCATACCAGAAGTCTTTTGCTTTGTGTCTTGAAGTCACAAAATTAAATGAAATGCTATTAAGGACCCTTACAAAAAGCACGCAATGGTATGAAATAAATTTCAGTGATAGGCAAACTGTAGAATCCAAAAGGTACTGATGATTTGCAAAACCCTCCATAGGTGCTTTAATCACAACTCACTCACTCATCAGTGTAGGACTGCAAACTGCAATACCTTTTCTGCTACTGAGTCCAGATTAGATACTTACCTTCACTTTACTGGAAGGATAGGCTTCTTCCTTAGCCTGTATTTTTCATACCTTATATTTGCACCATTAACCCAAATCATACCCTCACATCTGCATCTTTACTGTTTTTTGTTGCTCCCTGTTTCACTCAGTAATGCCGTGACTCTGGAGAATGGTATTAGCAGAGCAACTCTGGATTTCTGAGGATCCAACCACAAAACATTTGACAAGTCGGTAAATGTTATTTCTGCAACACTCCAAAACCAAATCTTAACCAATCTGCTTATATGTAGAAGAGTTTCCTTCATGTTAAAAGTGTTCTCAGCTCTTCTACTAGTTTCCCAGACAAAATTAGAATTCTTCCACTCTAGCATTTCAATACATTCTGCAGCTATCCATTTTGATATCCCAGACAAAGGATTATGGCATCAGGTGGCAGATATATACTGGGAACAGATGCGGTGCTGAAAGCAGGGATATTGCTTGAATAAATATTCCATGGCAAAGGAAAAGAAATAATATTAACACTCACAGATTGTTTTTCAAGCAAGAATTAAAAGGCTCTGCAAGGAAAGCTCTCTGACAGAGCTCTGTATATAGCTATGGAGAGAAATTACAGCACTGGCACTATGACATACTGAACACCATGACACAATCAGCACAAAGAATGACCCACAATCTCTTTTTGTAGGACTGAATCATGCTGCCTTTAGTGTTAAGCACCTGATGATGCAGCAAAACTGGTATCAAAAAGAATCACGTAAGAAATTTGGTTTTATTCCAGTAGCTACCAGATATTCTTTCCAGATAGCAATAGAGCTATAGAATATCCTTGTTGTGCACATTCTTAAATGCTCCATGTCTGTAAACAGTTGTGATGCCACTCAAAATTATTTGTGGTACAGCATAAAAAATAAAATGAAGACGTGTCTTTGAGACAACTTATTGTGCCATAAATTCAGTGACTCAGCTTTGAAGAGTAAATATCTTGCTTCTTTAAAAATGTTTTTCTTCCCCCTCATACAAGTCCTTTCTTAGGCATCAGGACTATATTAAATATGCATTGCTGAAAAACACTGAGTAAAATAGATTTATTTTTATGTAGAGACTAGAGCCCTGCAGAAATAAGGTAACACTCATTAAAACTCCCTCCTTTAAACAAAGAAATATCCAATTTTATGCCAATGCTTTTATTTTAAAAATGAACCCAAAATGAAGGATCATATATTTCCCCCTGGCTACTAGGTAAAAGTAGTCTCATTCCTGTTAATTAAGTTACCAGAGTGGTTTGCCAGTCTTCTCACACACACACACACACACACACACACACACACACACAACCCTCCATACCCACCACACACACACACACAAAGGGAAACCTCACCACCTCCAGTACTTTAACCAGCTTTAACTAACTTCCCCAGCCTATTGCTTAACTCCAGTGGAGATCAGCAGAGCATTATTTACTTCCTAGTTTACAGCCCAACTGCCCCCCGCTCCCACAACACCTGTGTTCTTATCCACTGAAGTCAGAAACGAAATTCTTGTAACTTAACTGGCAGTGGGATAAAGTCCCAAGAGCCTCATAATGAAGATACAACTGTTTTGACTATCCTTATATATTAAGCTTTTGAAGCCTCTCTATAAAATAATAAGAACATAAAATATTCTGCATGCTACAGGTCAGCCAATACAAAATTTTTCTTAAAATAAAATGTTATTCAAGTACAGTATGTAGATTTATGTTACATCAGGCCAACCTCTGCATCTCTGCACCAAGAATACCAAATTAGGCCACTTAATTTCCCATGGGAAACACTTCAAGACATTAGGTCCAGTGCTGTCAATGCTACTGGGTTCTGCTCTCTGCAAGGCTTTAGGCCTGGTTTGTCTTTCATCTCATTTTGGTCTTGCCCCCTCTTCCCCTCTCAAACTAGCCTAGCTCTCTAGACTTGATGCCCTCAAGTTAATAGTTATACAGAATTTGGACAAATTAATGATATATGTGGCAATCTGACCCTCTGCCCACTTGCAGGTCAATCTTTGGTACAACGTTCAATTGCACGGGTGATAGCAGGAACGTTCTCCTCCTGTTTGCTAGCGAATTCCTGTAAAACTAAACATCATAAGGGCATTTCTTGACCAGTATAGCATGTTTCATCACACGTGGATGACTAGATTATTTCAAGATGATTCATTTTACTACTAAAATAGCATCCCTTAAGCCCTGATTTAAGCCTTTTCATTTGCAAAGGATGCCAATTATCAGTTACTTAAAGAGTTCTACTTTTTAGAACAAAACCATTTGTTATCAAAGCAGATGAAACTGCACAAATTCTGGGATACTTCCTATGTAGGCTTTTGATTTGCAGGTCAGAGGAACAAAGGGAAATCTTAAAGTCTTACAAAAACAAATACACAAAGCAATACAGAAAAAACACAAAGAAATCAACGTATGTTGACTAATCAACCTTAGGGATGGCAGCAACTCAGATGATCAGAAAGCTCCAAGGAAAAAAAATTCAGGACTAAGCCACTGGGCAGAAATAGGAAATCTCAAAACTATTGAAATCAAAGACAAAAGAGAAGTGATAATTTCAGAGGTAACACTGCTTTCGGTATCCAGCATCCAGCAAGGCAGTGGACGCAACGTCCTGATGCCAAAGGCATTTGTAAACACATGTGCTATTGCTCAGGTTGGTAGTCACAATGAAAGCATTGAGTGAAGTTATACATGTGCATAAGGTCCTATAGAATTGAGGCCATACCTCAGGATCTCAGCTGCATGTTCTTTAGCATACCTATCTGTGAAATACAGACATGAACAAAAAAGTGATGGGTTTTTTAGTATCTTCATCAAAGTCCTCCTCCATTGCCCATTGCAAGATTTTGAGCTATATTGATGGGCTTTGAAGTGATGCCTAGAAACTGAAAAGCAATAACCATCTCTAAGGAACAAAAGAGAAAAAATATAATGCAAGTTCATACAATATCTTTGTACCCATGTTATTCAATTCCATGCTAGAGTCCTGTTATTTACCAATGATGTTCAAGGCAGATCGCCTCAGTTATGTCAGAAGTGAGAAGGAGAGAAAAAGACACCAAAACATGTCCAGTAATTGAGGATATTTAAGTATAATAAATGAAATGTCAGCAGACTTAGATCAGTTTTTCTAGGCTCCCTTAATCAGCTAATACTTTGCAAAACAAGCATAAGCTTAGCCCATATTCTTTCTAGTTAGCAAGCTGCAAAAGTCTGTAACTCTTTTGGACAAAGTAATAGTAACAATAACATCATGTTTCTGTCCCTATCTACTGTCAGTTTTAGAGTACCAAACAAGATTCTTACTAAAATTGATCTTGATTTTATCATATTTATGTGAGGGCAACACAATTCAAACACAAGTGAATTCTCTCCATGATGTAAGTCATCATAGCTATTCTGGACTAAGGTGTGGTAGACTAGTATACAAGGATATATAGGGTTTGTGTCAAAAATGCAAGTGCTTGATGGAATTTTTCCACATCTCGTATATTTTCCGTATCTTGTATCTCCGTATTTTGTTACTCAAGATATACTCAGAATTTTTGCTAATATGACAACTATGGCTGAGGCATGAAAAACCTTAATCCTGTTGCTTTTTTTTTAATTGTTCTTTTTTAAACTACAGCTTTCCCCTTTCTTTTTCTTTCTGGGCTGGGCAAATAAAGCTCCCGTTTGTCTTTTCAATTGCTCTTCTAAATACCAGCTTGCAAATGGTCTGTTGTACCATAAGGTTTTAAAAATAATTTTCAACTCTCAAAGCTTTACGCATCAACACCGTCTTTTGTATGATGCTGTAGGAAGGACCGTCACAGACTGCAGACTGGAGCAGGATCTCTGGAAATTATAGACTATCTCTTAAGTTCTGCCTATCAATCAGAGTCAATCCTACTGTGACAGGAGTACCAGTGTTAGTAGCTCTGTGGTTAAATACATAGGCACTGTCCCTTTAAAAATGCAAATATAGCTACTCTGCTTTGCAATTCATTGTAATATAAGAAGATGTAGTAATTCTGGGTTTTAGTAAAAAGATCTGATCCCTATCTGTACTACAACCTCCATCGGCAAAGCTTTGGTTTTATCTTGGCAATTCTAGATAAGTATTTTTGGAGTCTTTAAAAGGCTCTCAAATTTGAGCCATTGTGAATGAAGTTCATGCAGGTCTCATATAAGTGATTTATTCATCTGAAATATGAGATACCCTTTATAAGAGAGACAGTGTGGATGACAAGAAATAGTTAATTTTAATTAGGATAAGAAAATAAAAACAATAACCTTTCTCAGCCTATGAGACAGCAAGGAAAATGTTTTCCTTAGGCTTTGCTCTTACTCATGAACATATACATAGGGGGATGTATTCTTTATGGGCAGATTCTGCACTTGTGTATGTCTGCTACTTTCATTTGTCTGCTTAAGCACTTGTCTATACAGGATCAGGCCTTAGATTGGTAGGAGTTAATGAGTTTAGTTAATACCAATAATGTATTAGTTTGGAGACATTTATTTCCCTGTTTGAATGGGATGGAGGAATGAGTATAAACCACTTCTAACCTGTCAGGACAGTTAGGGGAGATTTCTCTGTGTGACTTCCTTGACTCAACTGGAAAACAGGGAAATGAAAGACTCAAGGGCTGAGGACTGGTTGAATGATGCTTTCATTACCTCTCACAACTGTTGGCTCACTGTAGGGCCAGAAGGCTCCAGCAAAGAGAATCCCTTAACTGCTATAGGTAGTTCTGGAACATAAATTCCTCACAGCCAGGACATCTTCTTAACAGCTGGCCTAGATCCTTGGGCATATACATAACGTACGTATTAATACAATGAAAAATAAGAACAGCTGTACTTGCAACAGCATTGTGTTTGTATTTCTATTTCTCCCACATTATCTTATGCAATATCATTGTCTAGTCAGTTACTCCTTATTCGATATTTCTCCTTCCTCAACAGCGCAGTGCTTTCCCCCAACACACGCACACACACAAGTTACCCACAAACAAAGGAGTGCATGTTGGTGACTGCAGGGTTACCGTTACTGTTATCCTGACAGCCACTGGGATATGCAGCCCAAGGCATCCCACAGAGATTCCAACATGCTTGAAAACCATAACCAAATGCTAGCCATCTTTCCTTTTGTTTTCCTTACTGAATTTTACTGTTGATTTTGGATACTCTTCCTATTTCTCAAGATCTTTTTTCACTGTTATACTAACCCTCTTCTCCAGAAGGCCTACAGTCCCTCCCTGCCTGATCAACTCTCAATTTTATAACCATACTTTCTATTTCATCCTCTACTGTTTGTAAACTGTGGGGTTTTTTCCTATATTAAATAAGTCCAGGGGAATGTAAACAAACACTGAATGCTGGAAGGAAAGAAATCAGGAGCTTTAGAAATCCAATTAGCTTTAAAACCTTGGCATGCTGACTTGGCTAAGCATGTGGTAAAAAGGACCACAGAAAGCTTAAAAGACGAACACATCCTTTCTGCATTCTCTAAATTCATACTCATAACAACTCTGGTCAGAGGCAGCTTATTATTTTTACAGGGAGAATTTTACTAGCTAAACACATATAGCATTTGAGTTTTCCCTGTTCATTATGAAGTGGCTGTAACTCAGCCATTAGCAGCTACCAGCAGTTATGGCTGCAGCAGGAATTACAGCTTGAACTGCAGGGGAGAAGCGGAGGTTCCCAGCCAGGCCATCAGCAGACATCAACTGCCTAGCACTGGGAAAGTCTCTTGCTGATCACATTACAAATTTGGTCAAATCACTTTTCACAGGCAGGCTGAGTTTCATCATAAATCAAATTTCTTGCAAAACAATACTAATTTTTGCAGAAGTTGTCTTCTCGAGAACAGATTGAGAGACAGGGTTTGATATTGTTGAAGCTTCCTGTTTTTCATGTTTCAGAATTCATTTGTTATCATTTTTTATTTTGCAATGCTTTTCATCACTACAACGATTTTTAAAACATTGGCATTTTCTTTTGTGTGGAATGTTGAAAAGTTGAAATTTAACTCGAGTCAGAATGACTCCAATCTGCAGCAAAATAGAATAATTCTCTCCTCTGAATGAGGGAGGATATGTTTGCCTTCCAAGGTTACCTTAACTATTTAAATTTGACCAGACTCTATAACAAAACTTCCAAATACTTACTACCGATTCTCTACCTTCTCTCCAGAATACCCCCGCTCAGTGTTTCAAGTTCTGAAACACTTCATTTTCTACTTGTTATGAATAAAGACAAGTAGTTTCAAATTTTATGGCTTTTCTTTATTCTTAAAACAATGACAAAAACCTGCGTGGTGAACCTCTCCTTCTACCCCATTATTGTTTCACGACGTGTTTTATTGTAGCTAGCTTGCTATTACTGGAATATCAACTGACACACAGTGAAGTACGTAAACAACCCAGACTATTTGTTTCAAAAAACCCAAATGTTGTATTTGTTCCAGTAAACAGGAACATACACTCACCCTAGGTTGGCTCTCATCTAAGCAAAACTGGATTTAAAAGATTTTTAAATGTAATTTTTTGAAATGGGCAGAAAACATAGCACCTGATAAACCAAAACTCATCCATAGAGACTTTTTCTCCTAATCCAGGAAATTCACAATACTCCTGCCCAACTGCTATCTAATCTAAGTATCAAATACTTGATTCTGAACAGAACTGATGATTCTATAAGTAATTTAGATACTTAATTGATATCGAATGCACAACTTCTTAAAAATGGATGTTTAATTAATAGAAAGTCAACTATCACAACATAAAGTGATTGGAAAAGAGATTAGCAGTTGGAGTTAAAGACTAAATAAGACATAAGAAGTGTAGAAATAAATATTTTAACATTAATAGGAAGAAAGGAAGTAAGTAACCGAAAAGTGAACATGCCTGGATGGAAAAAGAAAAAGCAGGGATATTAAAGAGAAGGCAGACAGTAAAGGAGAATGTGCTTAATTTTAAATTTAAAAATCATTAATATTTTAAAATTTTCCTCCTACTGGGTACAAATAATAAATAATGGCATTCTTGAGAATACACACATAGAATACCACCTCCGATGAGGATGACTCACGCAAACATTAACATAGGATGTAAAATTATTCAAATGCCCACATCAGATGCAAGCTGCAGCATATTGGGCTGTATAACAGGAATGGAGGCAGTAGATGGAGCAAAGTGATTATGCCCTTGTGATGGGTTGACCCTGGCTGGACGCCAGGTGCCCACCAAAGCCGTTCTATCACTCCCCCCTCCTCAGCTGGA
>JAVJGG010000043.1:8873936-8893941 GCA_035590195.1 Aviceda cuculoides | reverse complement strand
CGAACACAGGGGAAGCTTCCAGCAGCTTCTCACAGAAGCCACCCCTGTAACCCCCCCTGCTACCAAAACCTTGCCACCCAAAGCCAATACAGCCCTTTTACTCAACACTCATTAGACCATGTCCGGAGCAGTGCATCAATGCAGGGGAACACAATGATAAACTGGAGTCCAGTGGAGGCAACCAAAACAACCATGAGGCTGGAGCACCTTGTGTGAGGAAAGGGTGAAGGAACGGGACTTCTTCAGCCTTCAGAAGGGAAGGCTTCAGGGGACCTCATGCTGCCCTGACCCTGCTTTGAGCAGGCAGCTGGACAAGAGACCCTGTAACATCCCTTCCCGCTGCAATAATTTCGTAATTCTATTAAGTTCTTGGCTTTCAGTCCCATCATGTATAAATATATATATATTCCTTGCATGAAGGATGAAGGGAAGAAATATAACCACAAAATGGAACCCAGTGATATTTCACAAATGACCGTCATCAGAAACAACTGTTGGTCACTTATACATAGTTATTTCCTTTGTGTGGCAAGAAGTAGCACACAGAGCAGAATGGCACAGAGATACCAAAGGCATTTTCAAAAGTTTTAGCTGATAAACTTTATCTTATATGTTATTTTTCAGATTTAAACTCCAGCTAATCACTAGTATCTATCTCATCACCTTGCATGTGCATACAACTGGAGTAGCAAGTTTTCTTCCTTCTCCTGGAAGTAGTTTGGGGGTTTTGTCTGATGGTTGGTTGCATCAGCAGACCTAATTTTGATGTTAAGTTCTTTCTTCCCTAAAGTGGAAGTGGAAACTCAAACATGTCCTGTGTATTATACTTTTGTCAAGAAGCTCGCCAGCTATTACATTAAGGATCCATAAATAGAAGGTCTTAACTTTCCCATCCTCCTTTCTCTACAAATACAGTGGTCAGTTGTGAGAAGTAGCAAAGGAGCAGATATTTAGATGGAAGAAAAATAGCAGAGCAGGAAAGAATATGAGACGGTAGAGTGTGTGTGTGTATGTGTGTGCATGCGTGCCTGCATGTGTGTGTGTTTCTCCTCTGCAGAGGGCTACATCAAAACCTCCTTCAGTGAAGTTTTCCTTAATTAAGAGTATTGGGATTAAGCCAGTCCAGAAGATTTTCCTGCTGCTCACCCTGCTATTTTAAGGGCTCTTCCAAAGACCACTGAAGTCTTTATGAGCCTTTACAAAGGCTTTCAAAGACTTCCACTGACTCCAGTGGACTCTGAATTTGAATGTCTCAGTGATGTTCTGGACAGATACTCTGCAGCATATGTTAAGACACTTAATATGGCAAATTGTTTCCCACAATGTTCCCTAATTTCATTGAGGGTGCTTTACTTTCTGTGTAATAAAGCATTCATTATAAAGAAACAGTCAGACCCTAAATGAAATAAGCTTTTACTAAATAAAATACTTCTTAATTTCTTTTTATGATATTTGCCGTTGCTCAGTGTATTTCCAAACTGAACAGCTCTATCAAGTCTGGTGAGCATGGTCAAAGAACAATAAAAAATGATCAAGTTGATTGAGTTTCTGAAATATTTCTGGTTCTCCATTTGTGCTGGACACAGGCTTTGCAAAAACTTCATTAGTGACAATGGTGCAATCAGAGATAAGACTGCGGCGCTGTTTAACAAATCGCAGGGTTTAGTGCAGAAAAATAAAAGAGAATAGAAAATTTACATTCTCTTAGAGTGAAGCTGTTAAACATGAAGCATCAAGAGAGCGATCAGTTTGAGTAGGGAAGCTGCTCTGGCTACCCCCATTACAAATAAAACACTGAGGAGATAGATTATCATATGCAAAATTTTCCAGCCATTTTGAAAAGCAATCTAAATCAGTACAGGGAACTATTTAATCTGTTTATCAGACTGCGATGGGAAAGTAGTTGGAGATTAGGGAAGGAAATACTAGTCTCATGTTTAGAGAGTGTGTCTAGTAGGCTTAGCTTTATCATTTTATCAAGGTACCAAAATAGCCCACAGTTGTCTGCTCCTGACAGGTTAGTTATGAGGTAAAGCATGTGCACAGCTAAATAAAAGGTATTGTTGTTAATTCCAAGAACAAGGTAGGGAAAAGGGTAATGTTAAAAATATACAAGCTAATCAAAATATTTTTCATATCTTTATATGGTGAAAGTCAGTGGAGCTTTGCATAATAGTCACCAAATTAAACTATATTTAGAAGTACATGGCATGTATGGCGACATCCGTCTAAACCACCTTCTGGGTAATAAAGAACAGCTTTTCTTCTCTCTGTAGAAAACTCAGGCTAGGATTCCACCCAGTGAAGAGGGACCGCATACAAAAACTCAGCAACTTTCCAAAGCCCTGAAGAGAATAAGTGCCCAAATAAGTATCTGTCTTGGACATTCCATTTTTCTAACAGTTAATCCTCAACCTAAATAATGAATATATTTACCAAGGGGATCTAAGACTACAGTGTCAGTGGGATTCCAGTACTGCAAATGTAAAACTTCTGGGCTGCCAAAACTGAAGCCATGAAGTTTTCCTGATGAACACAGCTATATCTGTCTGTTAATCAGACAAAGAAGGAATAGAAGGGACCAAAAGCTGGATCAGCTATACATAAATAAGTAGACGTGTGTCTACTCTGTTTTTAGGAGCCTCCAGGGTTGGATTTTTACACCTTTCTTAGACAGTATGTTCCATAATTTTTCTGTCTTGGAAGACAAAAAGTGTTTCCCAATCCATAATCTCAGTTTGTCTTGCTGCAATTCAAATCACTGTGCTTCATATATTTGCCACTGTGGACATGGAAAAAAATGTACTTTCCTCCTTCTTTGCAGATAACTTCTATGTTTTTAAAGATGAATCATCATGTCTCCTCAGTCCTTTTTCCTTCACCATGATCAAAAGTTGTATTACAAAACTACTACATTTCAGAGCATCTGTAGCTTTTGGTGGTGGAGGATCCCTTCATTAGCCACGGATTACTTCATAGGTGGAGTTTTGTTAGAATCACGCAGTCATCGCATATAGCCTTTGCAAGGCCAGCAATGTATCTGATCTTGTGCATCAACCAGTTTCTGTTAATCATCTCAGGAAATATTCTTGAATTCTGCTTTTTCTTAGGTGGTGGTGAAGGCAGCGGGACCCACCAAACACACTACTTGAATGCACTGTTACTACCCACTGTGAGTTCTAGTGGTTAAGAGGGTCATGTCAGGTCTCACGGTTCTCTTCCCGGTAAAACAAAAACTTTCCTACTGGTGAAAATTATTTAGCATATGACCTTCAGCTGATTGCTTTACCTTCCCCCAGCTCAGATTGCCCACTGGTAAAATCAGGAGGATGGCACGAAGTCAGGATGACTGACAGATGAAAAGTGCTATCTGAGAGTAAATGAGTTGTGCTCCTATATACAGATTTATTCTCACTGAGACTGCAGTGACCTCTCTTATTGCTAGGGCCTTCTTGGAATAATTGTCTACCTACCACCTGATTTTTGAAAAAAACTAGGAAGTAATAGGGCACTATGCCATAGACAAAATTCATAGATGAAATCCATCTCCCTTCAGAGCAGTTGCATACATATATGTATATATATGTATATACATATGTATATGTATATATACATATATATATGTTTCCTCTTCTGAGACAGCTCAGGAACTAGCTGACACACTGAGAAGGGCAGTGGGTGTGTGAGGAATGACACATACTTGCCTCGCTTTGGCTTTCTTGTGAGCTAAGGAGACTCAAACACCTATCGTCAGCACCAGGCCAGCATTGTCATCTAGATAAACAGCAGCATCTGCTGTGGCACATAAAAGCTATTTACCCAAGAAGCTAGGAAGTGCTTTTGCATAGTTTTGAGACCCAGGCTATGGCCTCTACATTGCTATGAGATGGGAAACATCCCTCCCCACTAAGGCGTCCTGAAAGTCACAACTGACTCAGCTGCTTTCATAGCCCAGGGAATCTGAAACCACACCATTGTAAAAGGTCGCTCTTCTCTGAGATGTGACATTCAGGCTTGAATGTCACCTTCCATTTGAAAAACTCTTCAAATCTAACTCCAGTACTTGACATAAGAATTCTCTCCTGAATCACCACTCTTTGATTACTTGAGCCAGACACATAGGTATTTTCCCAGCTGGATAATTGTTGCATGCCTGTTTTGCTTTAAAAATGACATACATTCTTTTATAAAGCCCTGTTTGCTAAATTTAACTGATCAATTGCATGGTTTTAGTACTAAAAGTACATTAAATGGATTTCCCAGTATGAATTTTTCATTTGGGCAGCTTCTTTAGGGAAATTATTTGGTTGCAAATGGAAAAGGAAGTATTCATAAAATAACCTCTTTGTTTTGGTTACACCACTTTTATGAATGCCTGTGATATGGGAAGTACCACAATTAACTTCAGGTTTCAAGAGGTTTGTACTATCATAATAAGATAAAAGGAGTGATGTTTAGCAGCTGCCAGAGAATGTATTAGAAGCTATAAGGTGTGTCTGAACATGTTCCTTCTGAGAAGCCGGGGAACAGTTAGATCTTTTTCTTCAAAAATTACATTTGAAAGCTCTTTGAAGAAGGCCCAAACTTATTCCATCTGTGCATTGTGCAATAGCTTGAACAATGGAGGTTGGATCTTTCATTGGGATCAATGGATGTTAGTGCAACAGGTGTGTACATATAAACACAAGGACTGCTTTTTATTTTTTAATTCTACATCAATTATGTGCTCCTTTAGCTTTCAGAAGGTGGAAAGCATTTCCTTATTAGCTTTAAAAATAACAAAAGTAACATTTTATTACCAAAAGATCAAAAATGAAAGCAACGTGCACTAAAGATTTTTAATAAACAGATTCTAACAGTGAACTGATGGGACATTTAGCCTTCCTAAAGGCAGACAAAGCAATTATCTCAGATATTGTCTCTGCTTGTTTCTTCTGGACAGGATCTCTGTTTTCGACTCTGAAGCCCCCTGAAACGATCTTCAAGGTGATTTTTTGGCTTGGCTACTTTAACAGCTGCATGAATCCAGTCATCTACCCTTGCTCAAGCAAAGAGTTCAAAAGGGCTTTTATACAGATCCTAAAATGCCAGTGCCACCGTCGAAAGCAGTTGGGGTGGTGGGCCTACAGCTACAGAAACTGGAATCGGTGCTCCTTTGAACACCCTAGGAAAGACTCTCTGGAAGACAGTGGGAGTTTCCTAAGTGGCAGTCAGAGGACATTATCTTCAGCATCTCCCAGCCCTGGCTACCTGAGCAAAATCACTCACCCACATATGGAGATGTGCACATTCCAGGAATGGAAAAATTCCAGCTCTTTCCTGAGCCCCTTACAGGAAGGCAGCAGACAAAAGGACCCATGCCAGTTCTTTACCTTCAATCTCTTAACAGAGCGCAATGGACATGTTCCTGCTGGCAGTCAAGCTTCCAGAAATGGGGACCATGAGGCCATCTGTGGCACCTTGAATGGCAAAAGTGACTGTAGAACAAACATGACGCTGGAATGAACAGTCTGTTCTCTTTGTTTGACATTTAGCCCAGGTGAAGAAATGGACTGCTGCACAATTTCTCAGTGTAGCACTAGAAGGAAGCCAGTGAGGAACAGGCAGATTTACGTCACAAGAGCAGCAAAGTGTAGGGGCCAATCACATTCCCAGTCAATTGCCAGAGAGGCTACTGAAGCAAAAACAATGCAGGGAAGGTGCCACATAAACCCAGGGAAGTGCACATCCAATTATTTAGCTGTCATGGAAGTGCTGTGGAACAGCCAAACACATAGAGAGAGAGAGAGAGAGAAAGAATGTATAAATATGGGGTGGGCAGGGGAAATGTGTATGAATGTGTGGGTGAACATGTGTGCTAGCCGCATGTATGGATGCCTGAGAGTGGAAGTGAGCAATGCAGTGTTGTTTGTACCTCTCCAGGGTACTAGTTGCCACTGATTTTGCCTGTAAATTCTTGTTGTTGTACTTCACTGTACATTAGCACTTTAGAAATGGAAAACAATGTCAAAGATTAAAGTAATTTCACAACAATTTAAACACTTGCACCTCTTACTGTATGACTGGAATTCAGCCAAGTTCCCTCATCACGATTTTCACTTCAAAATAAAACACTCATAGTGGTTAAGTTTGCCGTTGTAGCTCCTAGGATGCTCTTGAATCTCTCTGCAGTTGCTTCCCTTCCATTATTCCCTTATCACCAATATATGTAACTCCTCTATCCTTCATCATGTTCTTTTTTGAAAGTTTGAAAATAGCAGCAATGATGAGAGCTCATAATCTACATTTCAGCACAATAGTAAGTGTCCTATAAACATACAGGCTACCAGAGGATCTGATTTCTAAAAGCAATACTCATAAATAACTCCAAATACCTCATAAACAGTGTCATGGACAAAGCACAAAAGAGCACTGACCACTGAAGGCCCAAAACCCAGGAGTTCCTGGTTCTTTCAGCTCACTTTGAAAATAGTATTGCACATTTAGAGGCTTTTAGTTTGCCACTCAGACAATAAGAGAAAGAGTCAAAACAAGGGAGTAGTGTACGTTTCACTGTCATTAATAAATTTCAGCTCAGTAATATAGTACTGTAACAGAATTCCTGAAAATATCTTCTAGGACATTTTAGGAAGTTATTTTCATCTCTTGCTATTAAGTGTGAATCATGAAACTAATGACTGATTTTTTTTACAGGAAGTAGTAGAAACTGTGAAAACTGTCATTTACTCCATCTTCCAACCAAGACTTTTCTTATTAGGAATTTTAGTGACTTTTTTTTAAAGCTTGAAACAGAGAGTGAGCCATAAACAGACTAAAAACACTTAGGGACAATTTAACAATGCTAGGCCCCGAGGGAGAGCTGTTTCCTTAAATGTTTATTCTCTCGTTAAGTTGACAGGGGTGGATGTGGCTTGTGGTTAGATGAAATATGCCCCAACTCAGTGAGCAATGATAGGAAAGTAATGTTCCAAGGTCTTCCCATGGTCTTGTGTTACAGTAAGATCCACATAAGTATGTTTTAAGTCTTATCCTGATTGAAGTTATGGCCAATCTCTTATTTTAATAATTACATTTTGATTGTGGGGAAGGCCATAATTTCCTCTTAAAAGGACAATGCTTACAAAATTTAGAAGTATTATAAGACAGATAGATAAACAAACTCTTGTTGCTCATATTTTGAGGCTGCCACAAAGAATATTCTATCTAGCTGTGATATACTATTATGAAGCTACCCTCTTTGGACCGCTAAATGGCAGAGAACTGTATTTCTAACCTATTGTTATAATTTTTGGAGGGAATCTACAGTAGTCTGTCAAACATTTCTGGGTTTTGTAAAGCTTCTTCAAAATTACTGTTAATTGGAAATAAAATTGTTTAATCTTACCACCTGACAGCACACTTAATTTTGAGTCACACATGACTTGTTAGCATAAAGTAAATCCAAATACTATTATCCATATTTGAGAATTTCTAAGTGATACTGCAAGGTTTCAGAATAAATAGCATTCCACTACTCTAAAGCCTTTAACTAGTAGCTCTCAGAGACTGATAATTCTTTTAATTAGTTTCCAGTCCTAACAAAGGCTGTGTAATCTCTGATTATCATTTAAACTCCTTGACATAATTCTCTAATTACCTATGAAATCAGATAGGCTTTTATCCCATACTGAAGTGACCTATGAGTACTTATCATCTTTGTATGTTTTTTACATGTAATGTCACAAAAACAGCAAGGGAAGTTCCCTTAGTGCTTTTTTTAAATCTATAAAAAGAGAATTTCAGCCTTTTTACTACCAAAAAACCAGCATTCTCTAAACGCTGTAATTAATCAGGAGAAGATAATGCATTAACATCATGCTAGTCCATGTCATTTATAATATCCGGTGCCTCTAACCTTATGAATCATATACCAAAACCCTCAGAGAGCCAAAAATCCCAAGACACATGTCCTGTAAGCCTTAAAGAGTGGAGAAGAGAAGGCATTCCACAGGCAGACAGTAATATTTTTCCCCAAGAGTTACACTGCTTTTCTGTAAGTTTGAGCTGGGAAGGCTGCTGGACTCTGCAGGGACGGCAACGTGGACTCACCCACGCATGCTAGCTTGCTTTCTCTCACAGCCGGTCATAGCACTGCTGCTCTTCCTGTGTCCTACCTTGCATGGGAGGCACATTTGAACTGCATGCAAAACATATGTGGCTCAAGAGCCACAGGTTTTCTACCCTGCAGTGCTTCCCTTCCTCAAGCCCAAGTTCTGCAAGTATGTTAAGGGCAACCTCCCTGGGAACGTGAGTAGGTTATGCTGCCTTGCCAAGAAAACAGGAAACTAAGAGAAGCTCTGCTTTGGGATTTCTAATACTGGGGAAAACAAGAAGGGGAAAAAAGTTTATTCACCATGTTGAAGTTGGAAAACAAGAAGTTGGAAATAATCATAGGCAATCAAAACAAATATACTCTGTCAGTATATTTCTAAGACAGACATTTATATCAGGCCCCTTTTTTCTTAGCATATTCATTAGGCCACATCCTATGGGATCATCTCATACAATCCCTAGCATCAGATGAAGGAATGACAAACTGTAGGCTCTAGAACAGCAACCAGTGATAACAGAAAGAAGTGAGAACAAGTTCAGGCAATACCTGGTATATACTTCAGATATAATTTTAACAAACTGTGTCTCATTGTTAATCACTACCCAATTAAATTTTAAGACTGGAGAGCCTACAACTTGTAGCTTTAACAAACATAAGATGAAAGGCTTCCTAATATTTCTCCAAAACACATTTCTCTTCTCCAAACTTTTTTCCAGGTCATGTACATATTTTGCCATGCCAGGCTCTCCATAGCCATGCATGATATTATGTGACTTCCCAAAAACAAAAAGATGACTGCTCTTCTTCTAAGCTCTTTACTTTTTGTCTCATGAATTCCTATTTTTGTAGGGTCCCATACAGCCTGTTCTTACACTCAGCAACACTGTACCAGGTTGATCCCATCCATGCAAATATGCTAAACTATGTAAGACTTCAAAAGAATCATGTCACATCTGCTCATAAGCTGCCAACAACACCTACTTCACTTCCAGCTACAGCTTCAGTGAAGGTACAGGCAATAAAACTGATTGTAGAAATGAAAAAAAAAAAAAAAAAAAACCACAGATCTGAAGGAGGGACCACAAAGATTACAGAGAGAGAAAGTCTCATATGCCACCTTAAAATATGAAACCCTTGCAAAGCCACCTGACTTCTCTAGAACAAATCTATTCTAAATACCTTTATTTTTACCACTGGAATCTTCTGTGACCTCCACCAGGCAAAGCCAGCCTAAACGAGGCTGTACAAATCACCCTCTTCCCTTTGTTAGTTCTTCATTTGTTGCAATGTTTTCCTTTAAAGGAAAAACTATTCAGGTCAGGGCATCATCATCAAACCTTATGGGACAAGCCCATATTAGCCCATTTTTTTAGTACAGCCAAAATTAATTTGACAAGCAGAACATCCACAATCTAGAGAAATGGCAATTGGCACACAATGGTGGTCTATCATGCATATTAACAGACCTTCTGATGAACCCATTTTGTGGGCAAATAGATTTGCCTCCCAAGAGGAGTTGCTGCCATTTAGCACAGAAGGTGTTCATAAAACACTGTGAATTTCTAGTTGGAATTTCTAGTTGGAACTAGATGATCTTTAAGGTCCCTTCTAACCCAAACCATTCTATGATTCTCCAGGCTAAGCTACTGTGTGGAGCTTAATCACTAACAAGGGGCTTGTACAAAGCCTTTCAGTTGAGAGGCACAGCTGTAATGACTCACAGAGTGTTGTTACAGCCCAGCTGCATGTAAATTAAACCCATTAGGCTTCAATGCACTCAGCTATCACAAAAGTGCTTCTTATTTTTGAAAAGAGTTATGGTAAAATCAATCCAACTGAATGAGACTGAAACTCTAGAGCATTCTACATTCTTTACTCTTTGGAAATGCAGTTTCCTATTATCTTTCCAAATGTGACAGAGAGAGAAGAGGGGACATTAATATTATGAAGTGCAGTTCTAGATTGAAAAATGTAAAAATAGCAATTTTCTTTTCAACAGATGTGCTCTCTCCTCTTGGTTTCTGTGCTTGGCTTTCACCTGATACAAATGAGCACAAAATTGTACAACACAGGAGATGATAATCCACAGCAGCTATGGTATGAAAGTATTGGTATACTAACAACTGCTTATTCCTGTTAGTGGCCACAAACTCATCACCTCATTCCCATGAGAATAAACTGGATTCTGTTTTGATACACTCCACAATAGATATGCTTAGTTTTTTTCCAAACCATGCTCAGAGTGCTATGGCTCACAACTTGTAGGGCAGAACATGGTATCACGGGGATGATGCAGCAGGCAAAGAAACATCACTTTCATCCTGAAGTGGTCAAAAAGAAATACTTTGGAATATGAAGACACATCATGCTAGTTTAAGTCACTTTAATGGAACCAAAAAATGTTTCCATCCACTATGACTTTTTCAAGACTGGAAGGGGTATTAGTTACCTTCCCTGTGAAGCATATTATTTCTGCAAAAAAGTCACAATTACCAAGATCAGTAAAACACTTGAAGCAGTAACACAGTGGTCAGGGCAATAACCTAGGAAAATTCCAGCCTCTGCCTTAACAACTGTTTTTATATTTCAGCTCCAGGCTGTGTAATAATCTGCACGGACAGTGCAAGAAGCAGAGAATAGTACTCCTCCCTTTCAGATGGCTGTGCACAGCACTGTGGCATGACATTCCCTCCCCCCTCACAATGCATCTCGATGTCCCAGCTATACAGTGGCATGGCTTCTACACGAAACATCCAGCAAAACTTTTTCTCTAGGGTTTAAGGCAGACCCTAGAGTGAAGAGAAAACTGAACATGAGTCCCTCTTACAGAATGACTGCTATGCCAGTTGCCATTCTGTAACCGTTGGGCATCCTCTAACTGTTGTTTTTTTGTTTTGTTTTTTTTAAAGTGAGCTTTACTCTTTCCTCCAAAGAACACTTGAAAGTGCCTACTCTCAGCAGATGTATCAAGACTGTGGATCCCAAGCGTTTGGAGATCCCTTCCTGCAGCATACAGCAAGGTCTTTGGACAGGTCCTTGGTTTCAGTATGCCTTCTGTCCTCCCAGCAATGTCCTAGTACATGCCAGCATGCAGCTTTCAGCTTAGGTTCTCCCAGGTAGTCTGTATTAGATCCCATTTTCAAACATCTAACTCTCTATGCATTGCACACAATCCATAGACGACAGTATTTTGTTGTCTTTTGTTATGATCCTAGATAACCCTTATTTATGCAGGCATATTTTTTCTTTTATCAAATATTTTTCCACATACTTGTCTTAAAAGAGTTTAATACCTTCTAGCAGACCTATATACAGCATTCAGCAAATACGTTAAGTAAGAAAGAAAACCTCCAAAGTCTCACAGAAGAAAGGGTAACGGCTATTTTACATGTAAGTGGCTCAATGGAGCCATCTGCTCAGCTGACATTACAAGCAGACAGAAATCATATATCTTCTTCAGCTCTCTTTATCCATTACTATTTTAGGTTTGTAAACTTACCCATGCAAACAACTCTAAACTCCCTCATTATTCTCTTGGGATGTGTAATTATTGGTTTGTCTATGAAATGGAAGAGAAATTTCTCTCTCAACACATAGTAATCAAAGCACCATTAACCATGCTTTCTGTGGTAAAGTGTACAGAATTTTTTACTCCATTCTCCTGCCTGTGTAGAGATATTTGTGCCAGCCAGCTGAGAACAAGCATGACATTTGAAAGGCATCAACAAAGTTCATATATATACTGGACAGCGTGTAACATTCTCTGGGAAACAGAGAATGAAATCTAGATATAAAAATAGATGTGGTTTAGCCTATTCACTAAAAATTCTGGACTCAGGAACAGAGACCTTATTCCAATATATCATGTAAAGCTGCTTTCACCTTTAATTGTAGATGAATATATGAATATATATAAAAGTTTGCAGATAACATATTGATCATTAACTTGCATGAATCTTTACCCTGATATTTTAAAGAACTGAGGCTCACACAGTCATTCTGTCTGTCTGTCCATCAGCTTCCTTTCTCTTCCTCTTCTTATTAACCTTCGTTGGTTACTCTTCATTGATTTCTATCAAATTGAACAAGAAGATAAATTAAGAATGATAGTCAATTCTGTATCATGAAAATTTGCAGCTGAATAAAGGAAAGGGATGCAAATCAGTGCCTCCTCAGGAGAAGACCTGTATAAGTCTGTCCCTTGACCAATTTTAAAGCCTGCTGGCTACTAAGCTTGTACATGCTGACTAGCTAGTCAGCACACACATAGCCCAGAGGTAGCTAAGCCACATGCCCCCGCCCCACCCCCATTTGCCCCATAAGATAGGGCAATGTGGAACAGGATATGTGGAACGACAACATGGAAGACAAATGAGGGTGCTGAAAATACCAAGTGAATGGGAGAAATGTTAAGAGATAAAGGTTGCAAATCTGTAAATCAGCCTTTATTCATCTTAATGGTCACAGGACAACTTCTTATACCATGTTTATCTGATTGGTTTATAACTAAAATGAGGAGATAAGCAAAGCCTCCCTGGAGAGAAAAGCAAGGCTACTATGTTAATTTATCTCACTATAACATGGACAGATGCATCTGCATTCCTCTGTTCTCTTGCCTTGGTTGTAAAAGCCTAAAGTTAGGTTCAATTCATACTCAGTTGTAATCTATGGTTTGACTTTTTCCTAGAGTATCCATAATTTTAGGAATATCACGTACAAATTTGAGTGCACAGTTCTAATAAGACTAAACTGAAACAATTTTTTCGGCTTTTTAGTCATTCACAATGACACACTTATTGCTGATTTTAATCAAGTACTGGCTTCATGTTAAAGTTGCATATTTTATTTATTCCTGTAACCAGTGAACTCCACAGAGATTACAAACATGTCTCAGTCACTTCACTTTTCCATTAGCATTGTTGGGGGTGGAAATCTGAAACCAGTGTAAGAGGCAGCATGCCCCAAATGAAAGTCACTGGTAAGGCACGCAATCCCACCAGATGAATCAGTGACTTCACTTTGGCAAATCCTAATGATGTGAATTGGCATAGTTTTGAGCTCAAATAAGACAAACTCATCTACACCGGCTGAACAATGAGCATCCTGCCTCCACAAAGCACGTAAAGAGTGATAAAGGCAAATAATAGTCTTGATTAAAAGGTTAGACCCTTATTTTATACCCTGTAAACTTGAGTCAAACTGATGAAAACAATGGAAGGCTTGAAAAATACTGGAATAGGCTAGTTCAGATAAGTGGAAGGTGACAGGGAAAGGAAATCTGGTGTTGTTACTGGAAATTACTCATGTCAAAATATATTAGCTTGACCAATGAAGAACATATTCCCTACCTAGTAATTCCCACAATCTTTATAGGGCTGCAGCCAAGACATGGAGAAAAAGAGAAAGGATGTTCAAAATTAATAAGAATCCTCACAGTTTCTTTAATAAGTCAACATAAAAAGGGGATGTAGTAAAACTTTAATTTGTAGCTGTGATTAAAAAGCCTTTAGTTGCCTATTTCACAATTTCCTTAAAATGAAATTTGGGAAGCACAATAATTTGATTCCACTGAGAATTGTGTGCAAATGTTTCATTCTAGCAAAGAACCTGAACTTTTTACAACCTCTGGAAAACGGTAATTATTTTTTCTTTGCTTGATTTGTTGAGCTTTGGTTTCTTCACTGTGAAGATCAAAAAAGCTGTCCCAAAAAGTAAATTTAGCATATCCTTTGGAGCCTGAGAGTCCAGTCCTGCACTATTGAAAGACAGGGGAGCTTCAGCCCTGATTTCAGTAAGAACTGGATCAGTTTTACAAGGTAAGGAATGTGGACCTGGCTTTGAAAATCCAACATCGCCATCTATTGGATTTCTATTCTGAGTGAGATTCACAAATACTCCAATCCAGCTAAGAGTTCCTGGATTTTACACATCACAAATTCAGCCTCTTTAACAGTAAATCAGGAAGACTTTTTCTTAAGGCAGCAAGAGAACTTAGATATCCTATCTTCAATTTCAATTAAGTCTTTTCCAGAAGTGATGAGTTCCCAAAGCTCAATTTGTTTTGTCGAAACATTTCCTTTTTACACTAAAATCCATGAAGTAAAGCTGATTGGCAAGCTTACAGAAAAAGAAGTTAACTAACTAAATTCTGCAGATGCCTTTAAAAATCCCCTCCTTAAACTTTAAGTACATAAAGTGGTAATTTGGTTTCCACAGAAATTCTCGTCTTGAAGTTTTATTCTGTTTTATTTTTAAAAAGAGAGAATGCTGTTCAGCCAACTTGGAACTAGAACCTATAAAAAAAGGAAAGCTGTGAAAAGCACCTCTTCCTTGGACTGAAAGCTTCCAGATATAACATGCATTATTTTAGTAGAAACTCTTTCATTCAGTTTTGATTTCTAAAATAATTCACCTCTTGTTCAAAACACGAGTTTACTATAATAATTATAATAATAATAAAAAGAAAAGAGAAGCTATTTTCCAGAAGGCTGAGTTTTAGCAGCACAAATTGTACTCGGCTTCAGTACATGCCAGTTCGCCTATCTGTACCCTAGCTGTGAGTGCATTAATTTGTATACATCTTTGCAGTGCTGGTATTGTACCAGTATTGCACCCAATGTTCCTTGAAGCACCTTAACATCCACATTAACAAACTCTTGTTGTATGCCTGTTCATTTACATTATTCCTGTCTTAAGCATCACAAGCCTGATGTTTTCTCAATGAATGCATACTTTTAAAATACATCAGGACTTACCAGCAGCAGATACTTTATAAGCTTGTGTGTAAATTAGCCATTTTCACACAACAACAAAGGCTCCTGCTTTCATGACTAGGTAAAAACAACGAGTCCAGCCTAGGGATCCTAGTGCAACACTTAACTGAGGAGAGCTGCACTCAGGTGGGAAAAAGAGCAAGCCTGAAACAGGCTACAGAGAAAAGATCCTTTTAATATGCAGAATTCATAACCCCATTTGCTCTAGTCCTGCTGTGCTCCTCAAGCAAAGCTTAGATGTTCTGTGAAAAACAAGCAGCATGCATACACATTGCTCAGTTTGTGGGCCTCACATTGGCTCTACCTTGTGAATCCTATGCTGTAAATACTAGTATTTAAGAATGTCTAAAGACAGCAAAATTCAAATGCATATCCTCACAGTCTCTGGCTGTTTGAATCCAGAGGTTTGGTTCCATCTGATAGCAAAATTTAAACCTCCCTTCAGGCTCAGATTTGAAATACCTTAACACCTTTAATATTGTATGAAACCAGAATGGTATGTGAGACTAAAGTTTAGGATCCTCTCAAAATTACATGGGAAAATCCACATATTCCTGAGATATATAAACATGAAATGTTCATCAGAGGAGCTCAGAACTGGAACAATTCAGTTCATGGAAACATTTCGAAAAACAATGCAACTTTCTGGATTGAAATATTAGAAAATCGTTATCCACAAAGACAAATTAAATATGTGAGTACCCCAAGTCTGCAGGACAGAATGCAAGCTTTAACAAGGAGAGCTGCTTTTATTTATCAGAAGACTCAGAATGTTTTAAGGATGATTTTTTCAAAATGCAGGCACATGGTTTTTCTTATGCTCAGCCGTCTTGCTTTTTCATATAAATCAAGCAAATGAGCAAACACAAGATATTCAGCAGTAAAGTGTCACCCAATGTGTCCCTGAAATCACTTTAATTATGCACACAGATTAGATGCCCAGTTGTGTGCAGAGCCGTCTTGAAAATGTAGCCATAAATACAGGAGCTACAAACTCACAGTGTGAGATTTAATTGCTAGGTATTGTTCTCAGGACTTTGTTCAGCATAAAATCAGCTGGCCTGTAATATTTAAACTATTGTATGTCTATTGTTACATTTTATGAATGTTTACACTTGGAAATATGAGAAATTCTCACTGTCTTCAGCCTTGTTAGAAGACATTTAGTGAACTCAAGGATATTAGGCTACGAATTTCCTTAACTTTCTTAAAAGAGCAGAGTCATTCCACCAACTGCCAATTAGGCATTGCTGCAAAATAGGGAGTAACTATTATGAATGCTAAAAATATGTTTTTAACAAGCTGAATAAAATGCTCTACTCCGCCCAGTTGCTCCCTTGTCTTCTATAACACTATTAATAGTTATAAAGGGTGGGCAAAATCAAAGTTTATCTTGAAAGCAGTAAGAAAAAAGTATTTGTATGCAATCTAGTAGAAAACTTTCATGTCAGAAACAAAATAATATAAATCTTCTTTCACATTGGTCCTCTCTAAATTTGTTTCAGCTCTGCTGAGAAAGCTAGAGGCAACACAACATTCCTCACTTCCTGCAGCTTTTCTTTTGGCAAGCTACATTGTACTTGAGTCTGTTGATCATGCCAGATAATATCACCATCATCATGCTGTGGGTTTGGGAAGAAACAGGAAGAAATTTGGAAGGGTAAAGAAGTTCTTGCTGTAGGAAAGCATTGAGATATAGACTCTTTCTCTGACTGTACCTCTTCAACTTACACCTGGCTCAATAAAAGTGTTGTATTCAAGTGTTCCACTTGAGGTACTCTGTGACCCTGGATTCTGCTGCATCCTTACCCAGAGAGGTTAAGCCTATTTAAAACAGGGAGTAAATCTCAACAGTACAAGCTAAGGCTTCCATCGCTGAACTCTTACCCAAACATATCTACTTATTCAGGATTATGTGTTCCTGATTTTTTTAACAGGTGTTCACTTAAACAAACATCAATGCTCTGAAAAATCCCTTAGCACCAAGAAGATTAAACAAATGATACCAAGTTTGCATTTTTTGTATACATACAATCTTCAGCTATTCATACTCTTCCACTTACAGCAATTAATTAGTTCTAAAAGTCTGATTAAAGCAGTAACATATTCTGTGTTTGAACAAGTAAGATTTAGTGGTAAAAACTGGCAACTGCCCTATAAGCTCTGGACTAAGTGTTTCTTACTAAATCTGTGTATGTTTGAAAATACTGTAAGACAACTTGTTCTTGTATTTTCCAAACATAAAGTAACCTGTGAACACAACACCCCTGTAAGGAAAGTTAAAGAAGAGAATGTGAGACATACAGACAGCAAGTCAGCACTTGGGAACCTTAAAGACTGAAATCACATGCATTGACTATGTTGATACCTAATGAGGGGTTAGAAAGTCTCTGCCTCTTCATTTGCTAGCTGGAGGATTGGTCCCCTGACGGTGGGCAGAGAACCTCTGGTTCTGCTGGTGGGTGTCTATTCCCTGAATACCAGTGAAGCCTTTGGGATTTTACTTCACAGCGGCAGTGAGGAGCAGTTCCAGAGGAGAGATATTCACAGAATTTCACTGAGCTGCAGCTTGCTCAAGGCTAACCTCAGAGGAAACCAACAATCCTAAACAGCAGCCATGAGGCTCAAAGGTCACTCTGCTAAAACAGGCTCCTGAGGACATCACTGTCTTTAATAAAGTAGGACCATGAGAAAGCTTGATGTTCTTGCTAGATCTAGGGTAAAGATTCATAAAGGAATAATCACCCCCAAATGAGAGCAGGGAACTGGGGTTCTGAGGGGTTGCGTCTTTTCCCCTATGTTGTGTTGGGAAAAACAAAGTGCTGAATAGACTCCAGTTATAAAGTTCAGGGAGGCCCAAAGTGTCCCCAGATCAGAGGAGATGTAGGCAGAAAATTTAGATGGTAAAATTTTCTAATTTTTCTCACACTTCTTCCTATTAAGTCAATAAGATGGTATGTTTCATCAAAGTTGAGGAACTCTATTTAAAAATGTGATTATAAAGAAAAATTGTCAGTCATTTTGCAATAGTAACCCCATGGGATAGGAGCCAAAGTCGGCAGACAGATTTTGGATGGTGTGCAAGAGGGTGGGCCAGAGACTGGAACTGGGAACCACGGCTTTCCTGAAAAGCAAACGTTCCTAGTCCTGGCTCCCACTAAGTTCAGAGCTGTGTGGAAGCTAGAAACCTGTGCCTCACATAGAGGCAAGGTAGTATCTTGCCACTGATCAGCAGCAGCTCAAAACTTCTAAGCAAGTCCAATTCCTGCAGAGTTTTTGCTGGCAAATAAACTCTCTTGAAAAAATTAAAATAAAGGCTACCACACCACCCTAGATGGGTTGCTGACCCCTGATGTCTAGTAATATTCTTACCAGTTCAATTCCTTCTGGGGATGAAGAGCTATAACTTATTCAAACCCCTGTGCTCCTTGGACAGCCAGAGAAAATTTTAAATAGCATTTTAGTGAATTCAAAACTGCATGGATCGATTTTGTACCACAGCTATAATTTCCATGACATTTAACAGGACAGTGTGAAGGTTCAGAAATATTTTCTGTAACTCGGAATAAATTACACAGTGCTAGCAGAACAACAGAAATGCACATTTTTGTGGGCTAAATCATGGCAGCTGGGATGTTCAAGAATGCTGAATCTACTTTTTTATCTAGAGAGAAAGGGAGAAAAATCAGCCGTAGAGCTCCTGTTTGCTTTCACTGTAACTAGCGATGCTCTTGCCAACTTACCGCAAAGTGTTCCAGTCTCTCACTAACACACACATCCATCACTGACACCAACAGACTCAGTCATCAGAAATGTTCACTTAGAAGCAGTGACCAAGCAAATTAAGACCAAAAATGAATCTGGCATCTGAATCCTCAACTTCTACCCCAACTTTGAAATGCCAAACATCCCACAGACCCTTCAGGCTTCAAGCAAAGCCTGGTGATGTTGGTTAGAAGTTCAGAAGTCAGGACACATCTCAAAATATTTCTAAACATGCACCTCCTCCTCAGCACCCTCCTATGGGACAGACACACTTCAGTCCACTAATGCAGTTCTGCCAGATTTAGCACTTTCTTGATATTTTAACAATGGTGGCTGGTAATTCCAAAAGAGCTGATATGGCTTTAACAGCCAGTGTATTTTCCCACAGTATGAGAGGAAAGAAGAAAGAGAATCATCCTCTCAATTAAAGACTGATTACCTTCTGTCTTTAAGAACTGTGTTCTCTGAGGATAATACTTGACCATGTCCTACTGATCAGAACAGATTCCACCTAACCCGAATCCGGAACAGCCTATTTAGTGCAGGGGCTTTTTGGTGGTTGTTGGTTTTTTACATTGGTGTTTTCTTCTTAAATGAGAGCATTTAAGAACTTTGAGGAACATTTTAAACTTTATCTTTCATCAGAACTTGCTTACTGAAAAGCTGTTTAGAGCAACGAAAACCTGGTAAGAATGTACCTTAACTACCTCATGGCTTGGCATAGTGGTTTTCAATAAAAAGGCATTGCTTCACATGCCCTTGACTTCAAAACTTGTGAAAATTCAGTTTTGTTTCAAAATTTGGGGATTAACATTTGCAGGGTACACAAGGAATGCATGCAAAACAAGATGAAAGGGAGTTTTATTCCAGTGCTTGATTCAATGGAACTCAGTTTTCAGATGTCGCTGGAACAGAAAAACCAAAACTGAAGTCCATACTGGAAACAAACAATTCATGGTGCCTTAGAAGTAATATGGCTACCACATGCATGCTAAATAGCTACTGACTAGATAAATGAACCACTAGGCTACAGTAGTGCAGGCAACAGAATCTGAATCAACATCACCAATCTGCCACTGTAGATACAATCCCTCTGCCAAGACTCTCCTCTTTTTTTTTTTTCCAGCTGATTACTTTTCACCCCGATTTATCTGTTCAAGCCAGGTGGTACTTGCCCGAGACAGCACCTCTCCCACTGTCCACCCACATCACCCCTGGCTGTGCCCTGTGCTTCTTTATTTACCTCTCCTCTTCTCTCCCTCTCCCCCTCCCTCTCCCCTCCTCTCCTCTCCTCTCCCCTCCTCTCCCCTCCCCTCCTCTCCTCTCCTCTCCCCTCCCCTCCTCTCCCTCCCCTCCTCTCCCCCTCTTCTCCTCT
>JAVJGG010000043.1:8788033-8873836 GCA_035590195.1 Aviceda cuculoides | reverse complement strand
CTTCTCTTCTCTTCTCTTCTCCTCCTCTCCTCTCCCTCAGGAGAGCCCGCGCCCCATCGGCGCGAGGCGCCCCGGCCCCCCGCGCCCTCGCAAGACTGCAAATCCCAGCAGCCTGAGCGCGCCCTCTTCCTATTGGCTGGCGCCGGCAGGAAGCGATCTGCGGGGTGAAAGGTGAGGCGCGGGAGGTGAGCGGTGGCCGGAAGGCAAGGCGCAGGTCTCTGCCCCGGGCCGGGAGGGAGCCCTGGGCTGGGCCTGGCCCGGCCCGTGGGGCGGTGGTGAAGGAGGAGGAGGAGGAGGGAGGGGGGTGGGGGCGTGGGGTGTCAGGGGAGGCCCTGGCCGCAGCCCGGCCTCTCATCTCAAGGGGGCTGAGATGGCAGCGCCGGGGAACGGCTGCCTGCGGCCTGGCTCGAGGGGGAGGGGGGTCGCGGTGGGGCTAAAGGGGAGCGCGGTGCAGATAGGGCCGGCGGCGGCGGGGTCTCGCTGTACGCAGTCCGCAGGGGGCCGGGGTGGGCGAGCGGGTGCTGAGGCCTGTGGGTAGGTGAGCGCGTGGGACTCCAGTCCCGCTGCAAAGGAAAAGCTGTAGCCTAGTGCTGTGCCGTGTCGGTCCTGGGAATCTGAGCTTGTGAATTAACTTATTCATGGGAACAGCATACTGGCCCCGTGTGTCTATGCAGTGCACAGAAAAAGCATGTATAAGTTGCTCCCTCACGTGGGGGTTGATAGTTTCCCTCACATGATGTCAAGAGTACCTTTAAGTACTTTAGAGATAAGTTTGCTGATGAGGCATCTATGTTATGCTTATTGAGGGTTATTTCTTTATCATTTCTAAAAACCTAACCCCTCCAAGGAGTCCAACATGGAAGAGTTTAAAGATGCAAGTCCACCTGAAGAATTACTTGATCACTTAAAGCTTTCTGATCAGAAGTCTTCAGAGACCGGCCCCAAAGATGCACGTAATCCCAAAAACATTGAAAGTGGATATACACCATCTTCAGCTAAAGATCCCACAACAGCAGATGAATGTTTCCATGACTGTCATGACTCCTTTGAGGCAAAAGAACCTATGCTGGATGATGAAGGGAATTTACAGAATGGTGAGAATAGCTCAAGGAAGCAGACAGAACTAGATGAAGACTACTTACTAGAATTAGAAAAAGATATGCCAGAGGAAGAAAAACAGGTAATCTGAAGTAGCAGTGTTGAATATAAAAAGATATATTTTCAGTGTCACGTTTCTGAATGGTCTGTGGCTGGCATGAAAATGAACCTTTAAAACTCTCTTATGTGGCTAGTTTTACTGTTCTTAATTTCTTCTTTTAGAAGAACAAGTATTTTTGTGAGCTTTCTTTGCTGTTCCTTAATCATCACATTCCATTGCAGATTTTTGTCTACTTTCACCAGTGTGTAAGGTTACTGTGACTCAGAGAGATTATAAGAAACAAAAATCTCCCTGTTTCATGTTATTTAGTTTGTGTGCATTCATTGTTTTCACCTGATTAGCTGCAAGTGCTTTTCCAAAACTTAGAGCAGTTTTCAGGATAGCTTTCATATCTGAAAGGCTAGTTTATGTAATACAACTAATTGGGATTAGATTTGAAAGTATTCCTATAGATTACTTCAGCTTTAATTGAACAAAACACATTAAATGTGTGGCTTTGTTGACTTTCAGTGCAGTTACGCTGGACAAAATGTTTGGGTAACAAACTGGATAACGTTGTGGGGAGTAACAAAATGGGTCTTGGGGGAAGTCCAACAGCCTCCATAATGGTGTTTTCTCCCCTGTAAGTCTGTGTGAACCAGTTTTTGATGCTCAATCAGTGGTGTCACTTGACAGCAGTTAGTTTTCAGGGTTCTAAGATATTATGGTCATCTATTAGTTAGAAAAAAAAGAACTTTTTTTTTTTTTCTAACTTTGAGAAGACATGTTAAATCACTTGCAGGATTAGACTTTAATTGAGTAATGCAGTGAATTTCTGCTGGTAATTATGTTCTCATAGCAAATGGTGGAAGGCTTTCTACTGATTTATGGATATTTTTTTTCCTAATTTTTTTCAAATTTAGTTTGCAAATGGTGGGGGAGTAAAGATATTAAACTAAAATCTGTGTCCCAACATATAACTCTTGTAATTTTATTTTTTTTAACACTATTTTCGACAAGTTATGTAGCTTCGCCTCTTAACAGATCATGTTTCAAAGAGCTGATCTAGCCTCTTAAAATCTAATTGAATTATCCAAACAAGCAGTTACTTGTAGTGAAACTTGAAATAGTGAAGAAAGGTACTACTATATTCTTTGGCAGTTGGGGAAAAGGTGGAATTCTGATGTAACTTATGTGAAGGGAAGATTTCAGCAAACTTTATTTCATAGTCCTGTAGGCATGAATTAGATCTTATTTTAATAAAGGAAATAGAGTCCTTACTGGAAGACTAGCAGCACAATTTGGTTCATAGGTAACATTGAATAACTGATTATGATGAGGGAAGGAGAGACTAGAGTAAGGAATGGCAGCTGACACGAGAAGGCAGGCGGCATATTAGGAAAGCATTACTTCATAAGGGAAGATAGTGTATTGTATGGCTGTATAGTTTTTATTTTGGCAACTCCCAAATCCCAGGAACAGTAGAAGAAATTACTACTCTAATGGACAAATACTACTAAAATGAGGCATTTGATGAAAAAGAAGTGAAGAGTCATACCAAATTAATTTTTTTTAAAGTGCTTAAAGTATTATGAATGTTTCAGTGAATTTATAGGGACATACTATTCTTTTGTACAGGCAGGCTGATCCTTTCTAATTCAACTCACCTGGTAAAGCTGGACCACGCTTTCTTGGCTACCCCAGTCTGTGTTGTATAAGTAAATAAATGCTGGGTATGCATTGCCCAAAAAAGTTGGAAAGAGGGAGGGGCTTGGCTGTAACTTGACTACACCATGCTCTTATTGTCAGCTACTATAAATAGAGAATGAGGGGCTGAAATATGCAGACCTAAGATCCCAGAGGCAGCCAAACATATAAATGGTTTGTTACAAACCAGTGTACAGAAATTTAATCAAGTCGTGGCTCAGATAGTTCCCTTGCTGGTAGGGTGGGATTTCTGACCAAAATACAGGTAGTTTTTCATCTATAGTAGAGATTGTTGTGTTAATGTAGAAGTTCCTTGAGGTGGTAAAGCAATATGAGACTAGTGGGGAAGGGGAACATGGAATTAGAATCTCATTGAAGTAGGAATGAGACTAAATGTAACACTTGTCTGCTGCTTGACCTTGTGAAAATCACTTTGTATCTCTCTCTCTCTGTCTCTCAATTTTGACATATGTAAAATGGGCATAATGATGCTTGCCAGTTGTAATATTTTGAGATCTAATAATGAATAAGGGGAGGGGTGGCAGGGTAGAAGTCTCAAGAGGTTGTCAGGTTATCTGGTGCATCCTTTGCTTGAAAGGGCCTCTGGAGGTCATCTAGTCCAACCTCCTGCGCAAAGTTAGATCAAATAGATCAGCCTGCCCAGAGCCACACAGACATCTCAGATCCTGGAGACTGCACAGCCTCTCTGGGCCCCTGTTCTAGTGTTTAACTACACTCATGATGAAACTGTTTTCCTCATATTTAATTAGAATTTCCTTTGTTGCAACTTGTGACCACTGGCCCTTCTTTTTCTGCATGCCTACAGGAAAAGTCTGTCGCTGTTTTCTCTAGCAATGAAGTCTTGCCTGAGCCACCTTTTCCTAAGGCTGAACAAACTCAGTTCTCCTAGGCTGTCTGCTTAGGTCGTGGTCTCCTGACCATCTTGGGGGCCCTCTGCTGGACTCCCTCTGGGAAGTCGATGTCTCTCTGTCTCTCTTCTTTTTTATTTTTTTTTTTTGTATGGCAGGAACACCAAAACTGGGCGCTCTCCAAATGCATTCTCTCAGGTGCTGAACAGAGGGCAAGAATCACTTCCCTTGACCTACTCACTACACAGAAAAAACATCACATTGCCCTTGTGTCTCTTCCAGTTTAGACTAAACAGTCCCTTTTTTCTACTTGTATTTATTGCTTGTACAACAGGGAGCATTGTCATCACCAGTCACGATGAGGCTTCTGCAGCAGCCTATGATTTGAAGGCAGCTTGAGAGTTTCATAGACAAAATGCTAAAACTGTGAGGAAGTTATGTCATAGAACTACCCTCTAGAAAGAGCAGCCGGTCTGGAAATTGGATGTCTTCGTTTTTGTGCTGCCCTTGTTTTTGTTGTATTGTTAGGTAACCATTTAATTTTAAACATCAATTTTTGCTTTCTGTAAAATGAGCGGCAGAATCGTGAATGTTGACCACTTGCATTCAGCTTTGTGGAACTCCGTTGAAAGGTGCTATGGGAGTACAAAATAATAACTGTTTGAAGCCGGAAAGATTTCCTTAGAGAAAGTATTGAGGCAGCTGCAGTTCTCATCTTTCTGTAGGTTTATTTCCAGTGGTATTGAGCAATTGTGCCCTTCAGCTTGGTTTATGATTCTAGCTAACAAAATAGAGGGATTCCATCTCTTAGTATCACCATAACTTTTAGATTGGCAATATTTACATTGTGAACTTTGTTTATGTTCTATAGAGAGCTTTCTGTGTGGATTATATAAGCAGTCTTTAAAATATAGCTATATTGTTGGTATCTTTTATAAGGAGAGCTGAGGAATTAGAATCTTACAGCAGTCATTACAACTGTTGAAGTAGCCCACTTGCATGATCTTACCCTGTCTCACCTTACATTCTCTGTGTAGTAAAACTGTGGGGATAGGTCATTCCTAAATTGCCACTCCAACTTTCTTCATCATACCTGGAATTGATGGCTAAATATTTTATTTTATTTTAATTTTTAAAAGTAAAACGTTCTATATATTTTGATTATTAAAAGAACCTGTTATATGATGCAGCTTTTAAGAAAAAATACTCCAGTTACAGTCTGAAAGCAGCTGCTGTACATCTGTTTATTTAGAGTTTTTCAAACATTTTAAACCTCCTTCCAGTTACTCAAAAGGTCGTTTTTGAGAAGAAGGGCAACGTGATTTTTTTTTCAGCTGGAGAAAATGAGGCAGAAATATTCAGATCTTGTTTATTTGATTGTTCAGGTTGTGACCAGACACTCAACAGCAGTGCTGTGTTTGCTACTTAGGCAGTCCTCGATCAGTTATTCTCAGCCCCCTGCTGCCTCCTTCATTGTGCTAGCACACCTCTCTGTGTGAATGTGCAGTGAACCAGTTACTGGGAATGATTCAGATGAAAAATAATGCTGTATTTTTAGATCAAGGGCAGTGCTTGGTAGAAGTAGACATCAAATGGCAGCCTTGTGATGGCATACAGGGGTAGATAGATTTTCTTCTATTAGACTACTTGCCTAAATAAGAAAAACTTCCCATGAACTGTGGTTGCAGCACCAACCCATAAACTATGTACTCAAGTCATAAGGAGAGCTGGATGTTAGCCCTGCTCAAATTTATGGGGCTACACCTTAATAGTTGGGTTTGGTTTTTTTTTTTTTTAACTAAGCCCATTGTTGTGTTTTAGCAGCTTTAATAAATGAGTTCTTTTGAGCGATGTTCTCCAATAACTAGGCTGTAGAAAAGAAAGTCTCTAATTTATTCTGGAGATTCAAAGAGAGATTCTAGTCCTTGCTGTGTGTATTTATGCGCATCTTATGTGCAAGCTTTCATGGTAGCAGCTCTGAGTAGAAATTCTCACTCATGCAGAAGCTGCTGCAGAAATCAAACTGAAGGAGCAAGTGGTTGTGTATTTTCTCTCAATTATATTTTGAGAGCCCCATACAATGAGATTTCTAATTTTCAGCAACAGGAATTACTTCCAGGGAAACAGTACCAATCCTGTAAGAAGTCTACTGCAAAACGAAGCAAAATAAGTACTTGAAGGGATATTAAGAGACAAATTTTCAAGAAGTATTCTTAAAAACAGATGTAGCATACAGCCTGGTTACTTGTCTGGACTTGCAACTCCACAATTAAGCAGCCTGAAACAAAATTCACTTTTATAAGATTTTGTTGTTGTTGTTTCAAAAGCATGCTGATTGCTGCCTCAGCAGAGGCACTGAGCAGTAAATTGCTTTTGATGCATTACAAACAGATTTTTCTGGTTAGTTGTCATTGACAGTGATGGCTTTGACGTTGGTGTGGTCTGCAGAATAATCAGAAGACACCCAACAGCTGTTACATGGTAATTGTTTCAGTCTGACCTGGTCCTCTTCTGGAGGGACACCCATTAATTATGAGTTTATCCAGCAGCAAGATTCTGAATCCCTCATGCTCTTCCATCATGACAGATGTCTTGTTCTTTGGGCCTTGTCTGGCAAAGACTTAAGTACCTGGCCTACTAAGCTCTTATTTTGGATATAGAACACTCCTTTCTAGCTGCTGTAAGACCCTGGAATAAATATCTAATATTCCTCAAAAGCAGTTCTCTTCTTTGGGCTGTTGCATGAGCATTAGAGCTACAGCTGGCTGTAATCATGCTCAGCTTCTGTTTTAACACTAGGAAATGTGTCAGCAAGATGAGGAGCACATCTCTAGTAGAGGAGATTCTTGATTAGTACACTTGTTAGCAACTGTGTAAGAATTAAGTGAAACTGATCTTTGAGAAATAATGTTTTTGTGTTATGGGAGATTTTTTCAGTTCTGGGCTAAACAGTAAAACTTCCTTTTGTTTTGTTTTTTTGTTATTCTGTTTTCTCCAGAAGTTCTAGGATGCATTAGAGAACATTGTCTTAATCAAGAAATTCCTTTAAACTGCTCCCCTCCTCACCCTTTCTTCCCTATGCTTTAGGTTGATCCCACTGTTCTTCCATAAATTCTAGCTTCTGTATAGAATTTGCTTTTCCAAGGGTTGAAGAACTGATCTGGGATTTCTTATGAGGTGGCTTCTCAGGTGTAGTCATTCATTTCAGCATTTGGTGTTTTCCTAGTTCCGTCTGTCCAATATAATATAGTAACCTTGACTCTCTCAAAGTTGCTGTTTTTTCTATAGTGTTTACAAAATAAAAGCTAAAGCACAAAATGGAAGAGGGATACAGTGAACTCAGTCATATTTTGGAGCAGTCCTCAGTGTTGATCACTTGGAGATGGTCTCAGAACTCTTTCCAGGAAGAATTATGTGACTGGACAAAAAAATCCCAAAACTCAGATTATTTATACATGAGACAATCCAACTGTATAGCAATAAAACTTGCAAGACAATTGGGTTTTGAAGGTATCACAGTGCAATCTTGTGAATATAATAAAAGGTGATCCCCTTATTCAAATGACCTACTTTAATAATCTGAATCCTGTATACAGTACAGCACCAGTACTAAATAAGATACCGCTTTGGTCAAATTGGAGGAAAAGGTGGATTGCTAGACTGAAACTGCCCTTCTTACGGCTTGCAAAATAGAAAAAAACATCCTGTTGTATTTTCTGAGTTAATCAAAGCTTGGAGAAGTACATTTGAGAAGTATATCTGTATCTGCTAGAGTAATTAATTCCAAGTGCTAGTGAGAAGAACTGGGATAAAATCTGAAGTTATAATATCCCTGTGTGATTTATAGTTCTTTGAGTTATAAAAGTCTTTTGCTGGATGGCAATTTAATAGAAAGAGTGAAAAAGTATACCTTCATCTTTCTTTCAGTGCTGCTATCTGATTTTAGTCTTATATTAATTTTTGCATTTGTCTGGAAGTTGTTGATACTGTCAAATTGAGACCTTTTCAACTTGTGGTGGTGATGGATTAAGTGGTCAGCTCCACTTGTCTGCCTGAGGCTGCTGCCTCTGAAACTGGAACAACTGAATGGCATGTATTGTCACTCAGGAATAGTCACAGTTAGTCTGGCATGTTGACTTAAACCGACTGTCATGGATGGATGTGACCTATTGTCTCTGAAGTGCTGCTTACAATTTCAGGAAAAGGTAGTGATTTGGCAGTAGAAAGACTAAATGTGTCTTTACCATGGAGTTACAACGAGTAGAGATCGGCCAGAGTCTACCAATGCTTATTGCACAGCCTCTTGAGTGTAGAGGGCAGATTTGGCACAGTTTTCAAGTGACAACTCTAGCAAGATTTAAAAAAGGATTTTTTGAGTGACTACAACATTAAATTGAAATTCAGATCCTTGAATGCGTGATACCGCAATAGCTTCACAAAACTGCAGGGGGAAGCAGATGACTGCTAATGGATGACTTAGCAATAAAATTGGTATTCGAAGCTGAAAAATATATTCCTTATCTGTTTAAATTCCTTGCTTCTGTGCACCCTTTGAACTCCAGTAATTTTAAATTGACTGCTACTTGGTGACCTTACAAAAGGGTATATGAGGTGCAGATGTGCATTGTCACACTGTATAAATAGCCTTACAGAGAAGAGAGTATGCATTTGCTGCTCTTGACAAAACTGGAGCCAAGAACAGTTCCCTAGCAAAAGTTAAATCAATTGATCAAATAAAATGCATAGGACCCACCAGAGAAAGCATAGTTGGAAGCATTACAAACTGAGGGTGTTTGTCCTTCAGCTCTTACCAGCAATATTTAAGGATTTCACTTCCAGCACTTTTATTACACAGGTTACTTCCAAAACAAACAGCGAAAATATGTTGGTTGCTTTCTTCACTAATAGTAGAATAATACTTTAATGCTTTTATTTTTAACCCTGAGTTTTTTGGCAGAGTAGCTGAGGTCCAGGGACTGACTGTGTTTGATGGCCTTTCTTTTGAATTGTTTTACTTTATTGTCAGAAGGCCAAGCTGTCTTTTCTTGTTACTTCAGATCAGGCCTTAATCTTCAGTACCTCTTGCTTGCCAAGCAGGTTTATGTTAGGATCCTAACTTCTTCAAAATATGGATGATTGAAATTCAGTATCCAAATATGTCAACATTTCTAATCAGATCCTTTAAAAATCATATTACTAGTTAAATGTAGTTATTTCTTCTGGACTTAAAAAAAAATTTTTTTTTTTCTTTTTACTTTGTACATCAAGAACTAATGCTTGCTACTCAGAATTTGTCATCTTTGTGTTAATAAAATTTGCAAAAAACAAGCCTTAAGATTTTGCTGACTTTGAATAATCATAGTGGAGTGCGAGTTGGGGAAGTTGTGCCTGACCCCAATGTTGTATATGAGCAGCCTCAGGGAATGTAGTGGTGTCAAGATATCTCTTCCTTAGGCAGAGCATTCTAGGAGTTCAGTCTGACCTACTTCCCTTGCTGGGGAAAGGGTAGCCTGCCCTGCAGCTACTTAAATCTTTTTCTGAAAAATGAGTGGGTAGGGACACTGAAATGACATTGTGCAAAATTTGTCCCAAGGACAAGTCACTTGCAATTTTTTCACTCTGGGCTGATATGATCACAGTAAACTGGTGACCAGTCAATTTGCAATTGTCCATCGAAGCTGGAAATTTAGCATACTGACTGAAGAGGTTATGTCTTCTAACAGTGGTTTAGTTTTGGGGTTTGGTGGGGGTTTTTTGTTGGTGGTTTGTTGTTTGGTTTTTTACCCTGAATTTGAATAGAAGACAGTTTCTGACAGCACCCATTGGACCAGTCCTTTCAGGATAAATGTAAATTAATCCAAAATAGTTGACTTTCCACTGCTTTTGTGTTAGGATTTTCTGTTAAAGAAATGTATATATGGAGGAATAAATGATGTATTTATTTCACAAATACATAGTGTGCTTTAGAGGGCAGTGCATTTAGGATGCGTTGTGCTAATACATCTTTTACATCTTGTGGAAAAGCCAGAGGAATTTGCTTCTAGGGATAGTCTGCTACTATGTATTGCTTCTGGGTCATACTTCAATCCAGAATGAAGTGTGAGGTACCCTATAGACTTTACCTTTTTTAAAAATACTGTGAAAACTTGTACAGTTTGGAACTTAAGGGACAGCCTGAAACCCGTAATACAGGGATATCATTAAAATGTTGGTCAAGCTGTAACAGAAATACTGGTTTGGAACCAGGACTGCATTGCTTGCATTGCTGCTTTCCAGGGAGCTGAGTAAGCTGCAAAACCATATACGGTGTTCTTAACAATGCTGCTGGCTTCTGAAACGTGCTTAGACAACACCTTTTCTGGTCAAATAGTCAGAAGTGACCACAAGACTGTCACTGACATTTGTATGTCTGTAACAATTATGTCACTAATAGTCCTCTATTCTTCGAGTTTGTGCAGTTTGATTTGCAGGCAAGAGGATGCAAAGGAACAGGCTTTTGGAGGAGAGTTGTATGAATCATCAGCTTCCCAGCATGACAGTCCTTAAGCTCTTCAGTTGCTCAGAACTTTCATCAGCCCATGTCTCCCTGGCGAACATGGCCATACAGCCACCTTGGTCTTTCTTCTGTGCTGTTGAGACTCTAGCTCACCGTCCTCTTGGCTACCTGAGAAGGAACCCCACAAGTGAAGAATTGGGTTTTTTTCTTTCACTCTTTTTTTTAAATATCAAGCTTCTTTTCCTGAAGCTGCCTTGCTGCAAATCATTTTTATATTAGTATTTAATTCTTAACTGAGGTAAACATGTAATATTTTGTAATAATTCTAATAAAATGAAACAAAATAATGAGGTAAACATGTAATATTTTGTAATAATTCTAATAAAATGAAACAAAATAATGATAATACAGGTAAAGCTTTTCATCCAGTATTCCTTGATTTTAGGGTTTTTGCATCAGGAGTACTGTGACCACGCTGTAGTTCTCATTTTATGAAAAAAAAATTCTTTTGTTATTGTAGAGTTATAATTCTACTTTATGCAACAGTGAATCAGTTAATGGCACTTAAAGGCCAGTTCTTAAATAGGTCATGAGCAATGAAGTCAGTAGGGCTAGTGTTTCAAGCGTTTCTTTTCTTGAATGAGGGTTGTCTATGTAGATCTTTCATGTTTTCCAGTAGGATCATCATCTCCAAACCTGTTCTGTGCTGGAATCTGGCTGCTTTGTTCACTGATGTGAAAATTGCTTCTGCTAGGCTTTCACTCTGTATGCATTGAAGATGTTATAAAAATTTCTTTCTGTGGAAGGTCAACTGTTTGTGTGGCAGTGACCTTGCTGGAGCTGTTTTGTGCGGCACCATGAAAGTTTGGGTACAGCTTTCAAGTGCAGTTACATACTTCCTGTGCTGAACAGCAGCATCCTGCATACATACAAAGAATTGGTGCTTTGAATGCTGCTTGTGCCTTAACTGGTTAAATTTGTTTGTACGTTCACATTTAGAAAGCACCAACTGGCTTGTGTATGTTGGTGCAAGTGACATTGTGGAAAGACTTGTGTAGGTTTGTCAGTCCACCTTGGAGGAAAGCCAATTTTAAATAGGGGTGCTATGTTTTGTCTGACCTATGTTCTGGTTTTTGAGGTTTTTTCTAAATGTGAGGAGCAATAAGTATTAGAAAACATATTTAATAGGCAACAGGAAAAAAATTAGTGATCTAGGCATGTATCGAAAGGGTCACATATTTTACTGTGTAATTTTGTGTCACAACTGAATGCTATTCCCCTGAGCTTAGTTTTCAGAGCATTGTGATCTGTTATTACTAAGATGGTGACAATGGTCAGGTGAATTACTTTGCAAAAACCAATAAAAGCAAGAGGAGAGACCCTCTGATTTTGTATTGTTTGTCAGCTACTTGGCATAGCTGTGAGATGGTGCAGCACTCCACAAAGACTACTATATTTAGCTGTTTCCAAGGAGATGTTCTGTGCGATATTGATAATTGCATTAATCCTTGATTTACACAATCTGCAGGAAAGAAAACTGCTCCTTTTCCTATTGTTGGCTTTTTGATTGCTCAATGATCTGTAATTTATAGACACCTTGATTTAAGTCCTTCATGTATGCATGTGTGTTGGGGGCAAAATCAATGGTCAAATAATCATTTTTCTACCATAGAAATGATTCATGAACATGACCATTGCTTCTTGATATTACTGTCTTACTTACAGTGCTTTGTTTTCACTTGTGTGAGGTATGGCTGCATGTGAAAGACTTCCATTGTAAATAGGTTGAAGAGATGGCTTGGTGAAATCCTGTGTTTTCTGTGTCAAAGGCTACAAGCATTCATGTCAACTTCACTTGTGCCAAGAGTACTGTTAAAATATTCATGGCTGAAAACACAACTCTGCTTGGCATGTGCAATTTTCACTGTATAACAGAACAGTCTTCCTGGGTCTGATGGTTTAGTCTCTCTCTGCATAAGAAATCTTTCAGGGCAGTATTATCCATGCACCTGTTTCTAATGCAGTCAGCTCAACATGCTTTGTGCATCTCTGAAAGTAACTATGAATTTCTGAGGTGGTATTATTTCAAGGAAAACTTTTGAGACTTTACATCTAAAATATATTATATATAGTTGACCTGCACTGGTTGAATTAAATGGAGTTGGAAAGGAGAAGCAAACAGCCAGCTAAAAAGCTAACCTATTAGTTTAAACCTTGTAATTCATTGTGAATGCTCTTTCTGTACACTGTTGTCCATGAACTGGAGCTTTTTAATTGCCTTGTTGTTATACGCCAGTGTTTCATGGATATATAAAGTGTATCATGTCACAGTGACTACAAGCAAGCGATCTTGGTACTAGTTAAAATTCTTCAGGTTATATTTTGTTCTGATTTCCATTCATACTTTATTTGGAACTGCAGCTGACCTACTTGTTCATTTCAATTAAATACTTTGAGACATTGTCTTTTCTTTTGTAGAAAAGAAGAAAGGAGAGCACAATGCTGAAGGAGAAAGGAAATGAGCAGTTCAAGAAAGGAGGTGGGTTGATAATCTTTTAACACCATATGGACGTTACAGAATCTTAAATTAATACTTAGCCATCATGGTGATGTTGCAGAAAACCCATAGGAAGATCTCACACCTATCATTGTTCAAATTTATCATCTATATAATTTTTCATCTGGCTCTAGAGAACAGAAAAAGATAGCAGACGTCCTTAGGAGTTAAGTTAGTAATCACGAAGGCTTGGATTACTAAAGCAGGATTCTCATGAAAACTAAGTGTTTAAATCCAAGAACATGATAGAGAATTGACTGCCTTCCAAGTGCCATGGTTTCTTTTACTAATCGAAAAAGGCTTCTGCTAGGCTCTGAGTTTTGTTAATGCATGTGCTTAGAATTGATGCAGGACTCGGTGGTCCAGTAGCTCTCTCATTCCTTTGTACATTTGCATGTTTCTTTTTATCCACTGACTTTATCTATTGTACGTTTTCTTTATGTATGTGTGTGTGTGTATATATACAGACATCTATATATACATACATACACATGTATGTACATCTAGATGTACTTACATGTACATCTATATACATATATGTAAATGTATATGTGTATATAGATGTACACACATGTCTATGTGTGTATATGTAGGGATGTACATGTATGCACACATACATATATTAAAAAAAAAAATCTAGTGCTGTGTAAATTTCTAGCTTATGCCAGAACTGGATGTGTTCTGAACATAGTTAATACATAACAACAGGTTTGAGGTCAGTAAATAAATAACTGTACTAATGCTTTTAATTAAAAAACATAAAGGGAGAAGTGATTTTGACACCTACGTTTCATTTAATGTTCTGTTGGCTAGAGGATTCACAAAGAAACCAGGAAATGCAGATTCATACTTTCCACAGTCAGCAGGGACACAAGTAACTTCCCCTTCCCAGAAGTATACCCTGATAACCAGACAGTGGCCTCCCTGTTGGAGGTGTCTTATTGTGGGCTAAGAGAGCAAGATTCCTGAGGAATGATTTACCAATTCAGGCAAGCATCAGAGCAGACAGAAGGGAACTGCTCTGACCATGAAAGCAGCAAGCCTGTGATGTTGGCTGAATCATCTTGTGAAGTCTCATTCATAGCCTCTTATTGACAAATTCTTCAGCAGATCTTTTCAGTGTGCTTGTGCCTGCCAAAGTGCTTACTAATCAGAAATACACAACCTTTTAAGCACCTGGATGGTCACCAGCTAATGTTCACAGAAAGAATTGCCCTGGTTTGAGGACAATGCACTTGTCAGCTCGTGAGCCGTTGTTCAGTCAGTATAGGGCCTTTTCACTCTTGACTCTACCTTTATTAGAAAATTAATAACTTGGTGGTAAACCACTGGTCCTTGCTTTAGACCAGACTTGATGATGGATGACATTCAAGTGATAATGGGTTTGTGGCGACTGACCTTAAGTCAGTCATTGAAGATGATGTGGCAAATAAAATATCTCCATAGCTGCTTTGAACAGGTATCAGTTCAGTGACGTGTTTCACCACACGCTTCCTGTCAGATCAAGGATACACTTAATCTGAAGAGATTGTACCTCTAAGGCTCGTACTCAAATAGAATGAAACAATTTCAGGAATAAGTATTATATGCACATCATGCCGCACTTGTTACATTAAGCTCAGGACTGTATTTCTGCTTTTACAAGGGTGTTAATTTTAAAATAGTTGTCATTGATCTATGTACTACTTAGTAACGTACTTTGTCTGAGAGCAGCTACTGATTCTGGTTTAATATTGCATCATATGTTGAGAAATGTTTCCAAAGAAATCATAGCCATGTTGTTCACTGACTGTACTGCTATTTGAAATAAATTGTCTGTATTGGGTTTTTTGCTATTGCATCTGCAGACTATGGAGAGGCAGAAGACTCCTACACAAAGGCTCTGCAGATTTGTCCAGCCTGCTTCCAAAAAGATAGGGCTGTTTTATTTTCAAACAGAGCTGCTGCAAAAATGAAACAGGTGAATATTCTTTTTATTTTATGAAACACCATGTATTGATTATATGAAAAATGCAATAATGAAGTCATTAGGGGTGCATAAATGAGGGCAAAGGAATAAAGCTGTTTGCAGGTTTTGCAGCTTGCTCAGTCTGTCATGCTCCCAGTAGAAATGCTGGTATGCTTGGCTTTACTGAGGATTAATACAAACCTGAAAGTTGCAGTTGGAACAGCTGTTTGAAGTTGTTCTGCTGCATTATGTTAAAACCACTGATTTTTTCTTTCATTCTCTCTATTTTAATGAAATTCAAAGTTCATGTAGAACAGATGTCTTTGAGCATGTTTAGTGTATGCAGACCATGTATTAGATTGTTTAGAATTGTAGCTAGTTAGTGTTCTTTTAAAAGCCTGGATTGTCACATACTTGTCTTCATTTAATTGGCTCAAATGCTTTGAGGCATAAGCAGGACTTCCTAAATAGGACTTTATTAATTCAGTTAGCAACTATGAAGGAAGCAGACTATGTAGTAGGACAGACCTATACAGTAGGGCATGGTCTGGATGGAATAGCTGCAGCTTTCTTCATATGTTTTCTATTCCTTGACCAGGGACAGGTGCCCAGGTGTTAACCAGAATCACCAATAAACTTAAGTAGCATGGAAGGCACAGAACACAATCTGTCTGAACAGAAACTTTCACTTCTTTAGAAAGAGGAGATACTAAGAATTCAGGAGAAATTACTCCCTATTTTTGCCTTTGTTTTTAGCACAGTTAACTCCTATCCTCAGTTTACCCTCCAGCAAAGGGAACTTTCTTGCAGTTTTCCTCCAGTATTGAGACAGATGCAGCTCTGTTCAGAAATGTACCTTGCAGCCATATTTAGGCATAAATAAATTCTTACTCAGCATAGATTATTCTTGTTTGGCTAGAATTATCTAACTTGCTGTTGGGATACTGAATTGTTTGAGCAGACAAGGAAAAAATGGAATAAAATCTGTAATAACAGATGCTGGAACCTTTCCAATATGAAAGCTGTAAACTGAAAAACCTCCTCATAATCCAGATGTTAACTATTGATATCACTGGGAAACTAATCCAATAGTCCCCAGCAGAGCCCAAGGTGATAAAAGAACTGTGCACAAACTAGTGTATCTCACCAGGATAGATAGTGGAACCTGACAGACCAATACATTACTCTGAAAATAGTTTCATATTATTAATAACTTTCCCCATTAAGTTTGTTCTTCTATACCTGCTGCACCTATTTGCTTTGCGCTACAATAAAAGCTTGTGAGGCATTCTTTTCTGAGACAGCTTCTGTTTTATGGAGGAGAAAATAGTTAGTTCCTTGGGTGTAGAAAGATAACTACCACTTAGATCAACAATACAAGCACAGAACAGCCTGCATTTCGAGTTGTTGTTTTTCCAAGCCCTTTTAGTTTGGATGAAAATAGGATCTCTGTCTCAGCTCTTTTGCTTTTTTTCTTGTTTCATTATAAGCAGATTGCCTGGCTGTCATCTTCTAACTATGGTTGTCTGGGTGCAATAAAATCTTGTCCCTACTACTTCTGGAAGCCTTATGCACTGTCCCTTGTAGGGAAAGCTGTATTAGTGCTAAAGGCAGTATCTGCTTTCCAAATATGTTAGCTTGTACAGACAAGAATTTATCTGGGACTCTTGGTAACCGTCTGTTCCAACCCTTTAATTAATTGACAAAGGTAGAAAAGCTGTAGCTCAGTTAAGCCAAGGCCTGCAGATGTGACTGAGCCTTTTGACTGTAGCTTGCTGCTGGCTGTTCAGCGCAGACCGATTAGTGGGCAGCCGTGCGGTTTGAACACTGGCAGCCTTCACAGCAAGGAAGCTAATCACTGGTAAAGACCTTTACATCAGAAGCAACGGTATGAAAAGCGTTGATTACATGAACATCCCAGTTCCTTGGAATGCCAGACAAACCTTTTTGCTTGCAATTGTAAATAATCTGTTTCCCAAGAAATAGTATTTAAGTATAACAAAACTATTTTGTATTCTAGGACAAGACGGAAGCTGCCCTAAGTGACTGCAGCAAAGGTATGACTTTTTTTTTCCTATGTGCTGCTCTTGTGCCATATCTGTCATACATGAATTATGCCATTTAGTGCCTTACTGCAGAGCTGTAATTTTGGGCATGAGGGTCTTTAAAGAATCTAAAGAAAATAATTATTTATATTATTTATTTTGTAAAATGTCTATCAAACTTTTCCTGTCTGCAATAATTTACTTTCTATTCTCTTTTGCCAATAAGGCTGCTGTTTTACTTCTTTTTAATAGGGAAGTCTTTTTATTATGGAAGCTGTTTCCTTACACATACTATTTTAAACCCATTTCCCCCTGCTTTTCCCCCCCAGATCTTGGTTTAATCTCAGATTCCAAAGAACCATGAGGCCTTACAGAATTAAAAGCATTATCAAGTCCCTTTTATGCAAGGCTTTTGCTTTGTCACAAGGGGTTATGCTCTCCTGTTCTTGTCCTGCATGGTTTTCTCTCTGCAACTTCTGGTGAAATCATTTCAGCTGTGTATTGCTTTATTGCTTTCACCCACTCACCCATGCTCAAATATTTGTTAAACTCCCCATGATATCTGGGGAAAAAGGTCCATGTTACCAATCAGAAAACGAATCCAATGGCTGCATGCCAGTACTGCTTGTACCGTAAATATGAGTTTGTACATGCTAAAAGTATTCTTGAAGGTAACAAATTCTAGCTTGCCTCTGTCACTTTGTGGGTTTGCCTTGTTTTGGTGGTGGTGCATTTTGAAAAACACTTCTAATTTTGTAGTGGATGAAAGGGAATTGGTCTGCTTTGCAGCAGTGAGACTTAAACCTACCATCGCTTGACGCTCCCCAGGGACTTGGCTTACAAACTGCAGTGCAACACTTGGAGCACAGCAGAGCAATTCACACTAACCTGCAACTTGCTGCCTGTAGCAGTGTCTTTGTCCTTCCAGAAGAAATAAGCTAGAATATTTAACTAGATAATCCTTGATTTAATTGTCCCCAAAACCATTTTAATGGGTAAGTAATTGTAAAGTGGGCAGTCTTTCATACTCCTTCTTTCTATGATGAAAAATGGATGAAGACATTTTTGAGAAATTACCATTTGCAGGTTACTGTTAGGTTTAGCATTCAGTCTTAACTGCATCTGTAAACACAGTCATGGCTGCCAAGGGAAGAAGGAGAGGAAAAGTTTAAATTCAGTCAGTGTGCCCCTCTAACTTGTAGAGCTAATATAACAGTTTGTGGATTCCCAACCCAACTTTGACTGTTCGATATTAAATTCAGAAGAACACCAGTAGTTCTGGAGTTTGTCTCAACTTGAACTGAGATAAGCAGGGAAACGCTTATTTTCCCTGCTGTGTGTATCTTTAGTTATATTTAACTTTAGCTGTAATTAATAATATACACTTATTAAATACACAAAAGTTGAAAAATATCTTACAGGCCCTTAAAATTTCTGAAGCGTCTCTTGCATATATAGTATTGCAAAATTAAATGTTTGTGCATTATAAATCACTTTTATCTGTGATAGCTTGTAGATGTTAAATGAAATATGATCATTTGCGTTAGACTTTCACAGGCAGATGTATGCCTTTTCTGAATTACGGCTTAGCTTTTAAACTGTGCTTGATTCTGAGCTAGTTACATTATAACGATAACTATTAAGAATTTAATACACACGAATTCATTTGAGGGGTGTAGAAATGTTTCAGGTAAAATACTGTGCTTTGTTTTTGTTTTCTAGCAGTGGAATTAGATCCTAACTATATTAGAGCTTTGCTGAGGAGAGCAGAACTATATGAAAAAACAGAAAAACTAGATGAAGCTCTGGAAGATTATAAGGCAGTCCTAGAAAAAGACCCATCAGTTCATCAAGCCAGAGAAGCTTGCATGGTAAGCCTTTGTAGTATACTTTGGCCTAACTTTAAGCCAAGGTCTTCTCTTTCTTTTTCTAAATATTCAATGTTGTTTATGCAAGCATCTTCATATGAAGTGTTGATGACTTCTGTTTTTTTCAGTCTGAAAGTGTAGTGGTTTTCTCATCTGGTTTTACATAAGGAAGATTACATGAACTGCCACAACTTCCGTGACAAGTCTCAGGTCCATAAAGCATAGTCCTCTTTTTACCTTTGTAAAATGAGTGAAAGTAAATGCGTACTCTGAGCTGTAAGCATCTAATAACACGTTTAGTTGTTGAATAGCGCATGCATACACACACTTCGTTCTAGTTTCTGATTGAGGCTGTTAATTGTATTTATGCATGTGCTAGAAGAGGTTGCCTGAACCACTGCTGCATTTTGGTAGCCATCATTTCAGTACGGATCTGCAATTTGGAGATCAGAATACAAGCACCCTATTAACATAGTTCTTGCTAGCTGTTTAATTAGTGGGAGTCTGGTTTTCTTTCAGTAGAATTATTTTTCTGATTGATAAATTTGGAGTCAAATGCCTTTATGGCATAATTAGAAAATTACTTTTTTGATGACTTGATTATATAACTTTGAGAATGGCAAAGAGACAGGATTCTATCAGTCTGTATCTATGCCTGTATCTACTTTAAAATGTTGATATTTTTGTTTCTTTATTTAGCTGTTTTCTGTCCTTGTTCTTTGCTATACCTTGTGCGTGTATTGGCCACTTTGAGTTATTTTACTAATAGTGACTGAAGTCTGCTATTAATCTTCAAAAACTTAGCCTTTCACTTGAAGAAACAGGCACCTTGTGGTTGCAAACAGCACTCTTTCCTGATGCAGTTTCTTTCTTTGTTCTAAAAAAAAAAAAAACCAAAAAAACCCCTGCAGCTTAGTACTGTGTTCCAGTGGCCACTTTCACCACTTTCAGTCAAATTACAAATACTTCAGACTTCAGCATTAAATGTTCCTTGCAGAATCTTTGCCATATCTCTGTTAAGTGTAAGGAAATGCTTTAAAAGTTTCCTCATCCTTTAGGATGTGTCAGCTTGGATAAAAAAGGTAAACCCCGAGCACTTCCTGAAACCCCAATCATAAATGTAAATAATCCCTACTCAATGGGAGTTTAAAGTCACTGCCACAGCCTGCTGATTTGAGGTTTTAAGTAACTCTTTGTGTAAAATACCAGCAGGAAGTGATTTTTCTAGTGATATTTAGTATGTTAATGCTCAGTGTGGAAAATAGCTGTGGATTTGACAAGTTCAGAGGGTCTTTTCATAAGGGTAGCAAGAAGGGAAATTTATTTTGTGGAGAAAGCTCCTCTTACAGGCTGCTTGCTGTTCTTATTTTTGAAAAGATGTTATGAAGGCTGTGTTGAAAGGACAAATGTGGTAGAGATGTAGACAGACAGCCTGTGGTTTTGAAGGAACATGTGCTAATGAAAGGTAGCCACTTTAAAAAGTACAGTGGTGGTCACTTTTTATCAAAGTGGGAGCTTCAGGTCATGGTAGGCGAATGGTTTGCGAGTACCAGAGAGCCTGGGAAGAGCTGACCATCTTCCGCAGGGAAAACAACAGCCAAACTATTCTTTACTTCATTTTAAAGTAAATGGATGCAATTTTAAAATGTAATTCTTAGTTGGACACTCAAATCCATATGACAATACTTGACTTTATTTATATGTGGTTAAATTTTCAAAGGGCATCATTATTTTAGTTCAGCTTCACATCAGTGAACCTGCAATGTGTTGTGCCCCATAAAGAAAAGAAAAAAAAAAATTGCTTCACCCTCAGTATTATCTCTAAAACCACTTTGAATATATTGATGCAGAAATATTTTTTTAAAGGCTTAGGTTTAATTGTTTTAACTCTCCTTTTGGGAAAATAAATCATTAGTAGTGATTTCCCCCGCCGCCACCACCACCTTTTCCCCATACTTTGGTGTTGTAAGTGACAGAATAGAAACTGCTTTTATAGCATATTAGACAAGAAGCCTTGCCTGAAATTACTTCCTTTGGGAATGCATCAGTTGCACTGATGGCAGAAAAATACTCTGCTTAACTGTGTAACTCCTGTTAGTGGTAAGGATATGGTTTCACGAAGTAGCTAAACTGATCTACTAACTACCTGCTGCTTACAAAGCTGTCCAGTTGCTTTCCTTGTGCTGGCACTGGTACTAGCTCGTGTCCGACCCTAGGGGATGGCTGGTTCTATATATGAGTCTGGCAGACAACTGACTCTGCTAAAGGGAAACACAGCAACAAGTGAGCAAAACAGGCAGCAACCAAAAATCCCTGAAGTAAATACTTTTATATTGCCTTGGCTTTTTGCAGTCAGACAAGTCCTACTGCAAATGCTAGTGAGAAGGAAAGAAGACATGGTCAAGGCAGTGCAGGAATTGGGGCCATCCCTTTTGGCAGCACCCACTGACAAGGTCAGTTTACTGTACTGTGAAACAACCCCCTGATGCTTGTTGCACGCATCTAGTTGTGAGCAGGAAAGCACTTTATCACCTAGCTCTTGGCAATGGCTTAATAAATGACAAGCTTGTCAAACATCATTACTGCATGGGTAGTGAATGTGATCGGTCCATCACAGTCTAGAAAAGAGTATTTATGTTGGCCTTGTTTATAGTCTCCTAGCTGAGACTATGGTTATTTGATTCAGGAATTCAGCCAAGGAGTCTGCTGACATTCATAAAGGAAACGATGGGGTTTAGTTTCTGTAGCTTGTAGTCTTTTAGCATTAGACTAGCTCCAGAGTGAGGCCTAGTGTAATCTAGCCAGTTACTTGGTAAAATAGTGTGTAAGGAGTGCGTTTTAGCAGCTCATCATACAAAGAACAACTGTGAAGATCAGACAGATTGTTATAAACCACCAGTCAGGACTCCGCAGATTGAGACTTCGGAACACTGTCAGTAGTTGGTACAAAGTGTAAGGAGTTTAAAATACATATATTTTGGCTGATTGGAACTCCCTGAAAGTATAGATACTGTCCTTTATACCTCTCACAAAACCACAATTTTCTTTCAGTGACTATGCCTCTAATAATGTCACAAAAGACCCCTTGCTCGGTAACCAGTGGAGATTTGGGCTAGAAGAGAATCATAAACAGTGCTGCTGTTCTTCCTGTCCATCTTTCAGGAACGATCAGTAATTTATTCCTAATTTTTGTAGCTGGGAAGTACAGGGGTTGACTGTTACATATACCTTCTGCTCCTTGACCTCATTTTACTAGGCAGAGGCTTTAGGTTCACATGTGGTGCAGAACACTTTGTACAGAATGCCCTCAATTTACACTGCACTAGGATTTAGGACATTCTGCCCTGAGTTGGTTCTGTTCTTTGTCAAGTTTCAAAGTAGAAGCTATCTTTTGAAGCTGAAACTTAAAAGTCTCCTCTTGAAAAATTGTTAAAGAAATACTGACAGCTAGTTTTACACTTTTTAAAATATTCATAATAAATTTCTGAATTTCATAATAAAAAAACAATTCCATCTGTACTGTTGACTCTACATATGTGGTTAACATATCTAATGTGTAGGAGACTAAGAAGCTTTGCTTTATTGTAAAGTGCATTGCTCTCTGCAGAAATATCGCAGCATTTTTTCCCCCTCACTGGTAATGAAAATGGTGCGTCAAGAGAATCTGCACATTAGCTTCATATGCTGTTAGAGCAAATCTTTCTCCTTCCTGTACATAGAAAATACTTCAGATACAGCTTTAGGGCATGTCATGATCTTGTTCAATGACAGTTTAAAAATACTAAATACACAGTAGTTCTTTGCTTTGATTCCTGATTTGGTAGCTGCACTAAAATTTCAGTACTGTTTATATTTTAGGAGTACAGTGCTAGTGTTTTGTTTTAAATCCTAGTGTCACACACTTTAGTTACTTTTGAGATATTCAAATGCCAGATTAAACAGTTTGAAATTAAAATGTTTTGTGGTCAAATAACCCCTATTGATGCTTTCCCAGAAAGTGTTTAATTATATGGTATCAATCTTTAGGTTTTGTTTTTAGCAGGTGTGTAACAGTGTTTTGTGAATTTTAGCTTCAGCACAGTTTTTGAGGGATTGGCAGGCCAGATAAACTTATTTACCAAAAGAAGCTGTACTTTGAGGTAAGTATCATAGACACCAGATAAATAGCTGTCCTTACAGATGCCTTTCTACAGATAACTAACCTTGCAAATACTTTTCTGGAGTGAGAAATGCTGAGTCTTTACAATAGTAGTATTCAGACAGACAAAACATGGAGTATGTATTTCAGATCAAGGATTCGTGCCTTCATTTCCTGCTAAAGCCTAATGTCCAAATGTGAGAGAGACACGCTATATATGCCAAACTTGTCCAAGATTCAGCAAATCTCACAACCACAATGCAAACTGAATTGAGAGCCTGGGGATATCCACACATGTTTTCATGCAGGCAGCTTAGGTCCAACCTTAGATCTGCACCCAACCTAATAAGCCCCTCTGGGTCAGCAGGAGTCAGATGAGGTCTGACTGGGCTAATTAGATCTGGCTCACTGGTGGTGATGCTGGGCCTGGGCTAGTTTCAAGCTTAGCCATCCATGTATATCTGCATTTTATTCCTTAATACTTGTTTTTCTGTTTTTTTTTTTTTCTGGGGTATACCACCTCTCTTCCCCATCAGTATAGAAAATTAACTGTATTTGCCAGTGTCCACCAGTGTATCCTGCATTGAAGAGGAAAAGAATAACCAGGCAGCCTTGTCAATGGGCTTTTTCTTGAGATGAACATCTTATTTCACTGTGGGAATGATATCGGGATGACAAACCTATCCATGATGACTGGAGCTATAAATGACAGGAAGGAACAAGATTAGGAAATGAATTCTTTAACTATGTTGAGAAGCCAGTTATCACAAGGCGTGTGTATCGGGAGTGAATTCCACACCTGTTACCATAGTCTGCAACTGTAATTAATTTACTGATAGCACCATTACAGGAGATCTGTCTTATTTGCTATGACCTCCACAAGAAGAGACAGCATAGTTATGCATATAATTGCATGCTGAACTGCCAGAATCATACAGTAATAAGCATAGTATAAAGGCTTGAAATAGTACTTCTGAAAAATATGAAAAAAGATGTGTGAAAAGTGATGGTCATTTGTAATGTGTTTTGTTTCCATGTTGTATTTAACTGATGTATAGAAAATGCACAATTTAAATGATACAATGGTAAATTTAGTTGTAGTTAATATAAAGTCCTAATTAAAAATGATGATTACAATCATATTGCAAAACACCAGTACTGTGTAAGGATGGAAGGTGAGTCACAGCTATTCCAGGCATAAATGGGAATCTCAAATCGTTAGGAATGCATGGACCATGCAGTTATGTAATGCTCATTAGAAACATGTGATAAGTTTGTTTCTGATGATACAACAGATGTTAACACTAGTGCCAGTTCTGAGAAGGGAAGAAGCATGTTAATAAACTGTTACTTGGACTAGGACCTTGCTCAGGATGAACTGCTGGAGTTCCCTCCCCATGATGACCTGCCAAATCAAGGTCTGCATTTATAATACCCTCTCCTCCTCAGAACTATGCAATATATTGCGTAATAAGATGCTGCTCATTAAGCTATGTCCTGAAGTTCATAGACAGTTAATTCAGTGATCTTCTGATAAAATATTTATATTTAGATGATCTTCATGTTTTCACACAGCGGATTTCCCTGAAGTGTGATGCCACTGAGAACTGACTTTATGGATGTTTCTCTTGTTACACCTGTGTTTACATTCAGAAGTTAAATGCTGTGCTTGCTTAGTTCCTCGAGCCTCTTTTACCAAATCTATTGCATGCAGCAGAGGAAATAGGGCTAAAATGTACTTTAATTGTAAGTCTCTTAAATTCCATAAGCTTTTCAGTTAAAATTCCAAGCAAACAGATCAGATCTCTTTTTCAGCAGTAAAAATGTATGCCTATATGGAACCTGCACTTACAAGTTACGACCTACTGTTTATGTGAACTGATGTCATAGGATGAATTACAGGTTTTCAAAATAAGATGAAAGCGTGGTTTGACATAAGGATTCCTTTTAAGCCACAAACAGTGTATCCTGGGTATGTGTGTGAAAATTCCATTAGTTTAACCGACAATATTATTGAAAGCATAGGTCTGATTCCAATTTTTATCTCTTTCCACAGCGATTACCTAGACAAATTGAAGAGCGGAATGAAAAACTAAAGAAAGAAATGTTAGGTAAGTAACATGTACATATAACTTGCATAATAATCTTCATAGTCTACTAGAAAAACAAAAATGCATGAGTAGAATCTCTTGTATAAAATTTAAAGAAGGTACATCTTAAAGGAAATACTTGTTCTGTGTTAAACAAAACTCCCAATTTCTTTGTAGTTCTCTATTGCTTGGTTTCACCTACAGTAAGTTCTATCCAAATAATTCTCCCACACATAAAAGGCTATTAGTTAAATTTAAAGAAAGAATACTCAAGACCTTCTAAAACAATTTAATATTGATGCATGTAAAAGCAGGGGGAAATGGTTTGAAACAGACCAACTGTTCTGCCCTTTCTCTCTGCAAGTAAACCTTCAAAAGAAACATTCCCATGAAAGGGATAAAACAGGGTTTTCACTAAACCTTTACATAAAAAAGTCAACCAGCTGTAATAACTGAGCGTGTTTGATCTTGTGTCTGAAGAAATAAACTTGATTGTTTGTAGCACTTCCAACCTATAGACCTCCAAGTCTTTATGTTTACCTTGATTTATATAGTACTTCAGTTCTGTTTGTTTGGAGGCTGAATTAGACCTACCTAGCGTTACAAAGTGGCATCTGGCCTTGCTAGGAGTGGAATTAGACTTCCTAACTGAGTAACTCATTGTCTCTTGACTTTTTACAATTCTATACCAAAGGATACTATTGACTTCACTTGTTTGTAGAAAAGAGAATTTAATTAATATAACTCATTTGAACGTATGTGTCCCCATCATCATGTTGTGTGGTATTGCTTGGATAATATCTTAACTGGATTGATGTATTTCAGAAGGATAACTAGTTAAATAAGATTGCTCAACCAAGATTGATTTTCATGTGTAATATTAAGTATAAACCACTTCCTTGCACCACTCACAGGGTTATGGTTAAACAAACAGTTTTGGGGGGGGACCTCCTGCCTCAAAAAAGACTACTGTCAACATTGTCTACTTTAACAGAGTTAACAGAGTTCGTTAATTCTTATAGGTTCAGACACTGCATAAGCCAAACTGATATTCTGATTCTTTTTAAAATAAGTTTTTATCTTTATATAATCTTTTCATTTGTACTGTTTAGAAAATCCACACAAAAGAGCAAGGACAAATGACAGTATAAGATAAAGAGAAACTAACTGTACCTAACCTGTTTCAGAAATAGGTTCAATAGTTATCTGTTTACTCATTCTAGGTGTGACAAGTAGTAGCTGAAATGCTATTTTAAGATGAGTAGGCTTTGAGGGTTTGGGATGGGAAAGGGGAAGACAGTGTTTTGTTATTCTGCAGAGAATCAGGTTAAACTAAGTCTGTCTTGCATACTGTAATACTAATTCTTAAAATATTTTGGAAGAAGAGACTGTTTCAAGGGCTTATGCTGAAGCTGGTATTTTTCTTTATTTTTTTTTTTCTTGCTGTGCAGGGAGTCTGATTTGCTCTTGCTTTGTACCTGTTTTGACCTAGTCAAGTTGCAGTGAGGCTTTCTAGAGCTTTACATCATCAGACTCTGTTTCCACCATTGTGCTTAGAACAAGCCATAAATAAAGAAGGTTGTGTGGTGTAGTGCTATAAATAAATGACAAATGCAAAAAATCTCCAGAAGGATCATGCCCATTTGTAGGACATGGGATGTGTTTCAACAAAAAATAATATGATAACAATTCCTAATCTTTTTTGAACTCTCCCTTTGTACCATTGTTACCAGTGTCTAAAGGGCCTCACTAATCACAAGGGACTATACTGAAACCATAAATCCAGCTTTATAAACTGTCATTACAAACCTAGTTCTATACTGCTAATTTTTGCCTAGATTTCAGACTAGATGTGATCTTTTTAAAAAGCGTTAATCCAGTGGTAGTTAGGATTTCGGAACTAAACTTGTCTTTTGGGAACCAGTTCAGGCTGTTTATATTGGGATTCTCAAGAAAGGAATCCCTTCTCAATGATGTTACATACATGCAAGGAGATACACTGATGTTTACTGGTGTAAACAGCCAGGGAAACCAGACTAAGGGTGGGGTAGTACAGCGTATAACCTTATGTTCATCCACAACCTTTGCATGCGACAGGATTCATATAAATTGTCACATATATTGTTAAAATTATATGGTGTCAATTGGGCAAGTGGTATTTTATTCTTAGCACTGCTTGTGATCACTAGTGTAACACAAATTGAGGATTTTTTTCTATAATACATTCTCTTAATAGAACACTTGAAATTAAGTTAGGAATATGAGCAGTAACCAGATTAATTTTTTTATGTGTTATAAAATTCTCTGTATCTTATTGGTAAGAGAGATAGTATTAGCATTAGGATCTGATGATGGAGGCCTGGGAATGAAATACCTCCCAAGGTTTACGGAATGCTGCTGTTCTGTTTGAGGTCAAGGAAAAACCCTTAAAATTGAAAAAGGGGAATTAGATGAGAGTTCTGGAAGGAGTGAAAGAAAACAAACGCGATATAGTGTGGTGGTTAAAAGATTTCTTTGGATTGTTCTTGTTGTACAATGTATTTGTTTTAAGCTGTTTCAACTTTTCTTTTTCAAGAACTTTGTTAGTGCTATTTACCAAGTACTGTGTCAGAATGGACAATTGCTTATGGTAATCTGTTAGAAGTTTACCTGACTACTGGTTAAGTAGTGCCAGGCGTGCAAGGATTCATTCTTGCCTTCTCACAGGGGAGTCAGTTCAGGTGTCTGGGTTGTACCCCACATTCTTTGGTTCCAGTAGAGCAAGTCAGATGCATCCTAATAGTTCCAGGCTAGGCCTGGTCCAGGAGCACTGATACTAAGTTTAAATTAACCACCAACAAAATCTTTAGAAAGAATGTCACAGTTCACGCTTTGGCTCCTTCGAAGTTTGGATATTGAATTGAATTTTTATTTTAGTCAATGAATCAGCCAGTAATGTTGTTTTTTCTAGGTTTTTATTCTTTCTACTAAAACTAAGTCCTGGTATACCAAACTAACTAACACTGTCATGAAAACTGGAGCTTTGTACAAACAAACCAAAATAAATGGAATGCATCTTCCTCCTTCCCCAAGTGTGTTTCCTGTTTTCCAGTACTACAGCCCATTACCACATGTTTGTCAGAAGGTGAAACCACTTCTTAAGTGATTGTGTGTAAATAAAACAGAGTACACATTCTTGGCTGGATTTTTCTTCCAGACTACCTAACTATGCATTCTTGTGTGCAAGTGGTAGTGCATGTGATTGAAGTTGATGTCACTAGAAAAAGCATGTTTTGTTGCCAAACCAACTCCATTTCTGCTATGTGTTCTGCAAGGGTCTAACTTTTCCAAAGCTGGCATTTGTGTTTAAATTATTTTCCTACTTTCCATTCAACCTTTGCAGGTTAGTACTGCTGCTTGCCACTGAAGTTTACTCAGTACAAGCTAACCTCTGAGTTTCACATTAAAGAAAGCTTAACTTATAGCACACTTTAAAGTAGCTTTTAAATCCACGGAGCTCTTTCCCTTTATGCTTTCATAATGTGAGCATCCTCTGCCTTAGTAATTGCCCAGGACGTGAGCATATACTGACCGTCTTCTGTGTTCTATTTCTCTTCTGACTTTAAAGGCAAAGACTTCCAGCTATTGTGCAACAAGCTAGTCTTGTTTAGAGCAACTATAATTACTGTGATAACTAGGACCAGCTCCTTTGACGAGAGGGTGTGAAAAGAGGGGAAGTTTGGAATAGTTTTAGCAAGATTTAGCAGCTTAGGGGCTGTGACAATAGTTTTCTGCATAGCTACAGGGGAGCCAAATATATTGGATATAAAAAAATTGGATGGAACATAAGCCAATCTGTGTAACCCATCTTATACACACAGAGTTCATCAAATCTAATAAAAAACTGTGGGGACTTTCAGTTTAAGTTATAAATGAGTGCATTACAGAAAACAGTGAAACGTACTTGATTATCAATGTGAATAATGGGAAGGCCTATCAGAGTATATCACGTGGGCCTTTCTGCCAATAAAGAGATTTTTCCAGCTACTTGAGATCAGCAAAGATATTTATTAGGCTTAGTGCCTAAAGAATTGGTTTCTTTTTTTTTTTTTTTTTTTTATACTGAAGGATATGTTGTATTTGCAACTAAGCTGCTGCACCCCTATACTGTATATACAAAGGTCACTTTAAATAGTTCAAATCAGAACTAATAACAGTTACTTTTCATTCAGTCCTCACTTACCATTTAGGGAAGGGAAAAGGATTTGCCCTTGCTCTTTTAATTGCTTAAGAGATGTTGTTGGTAATAAAGTTATACAAAGATGAAACCTCATCAGGAAATCTGTCTTTTATCCAAAAAAAATTCTTAACACAAACAATATCTAGCTTTTCAACTTCCAAACACCACATTAACACTAGCAACTATACTAGAATTATTGCCAGAATGTCTGAATAGCAATTAATTTTGGCTGTTGCGTCTTAATGTAAATCATGAGAAATCTTTTCATGCATCTGCCTTTTGCAACGGGATGTTAAATTGCAGTTACGTGAGTAATGAATCGCAGACTTTTGAGCCCTAAATTGATTTTTACCAGTTAGTTTTCTGGTTAACATTTGAATATCACTTTGCTGAAAAAACTTAACATGCTGGAGTTCCAGGTGAAATGTAGACATAGGCTCTCTAAAATGTAAAGAACAAGATCTTTTCTATGAAAATACCGTCTCAGAGATGAGAATTTGACCCTGCTTGGGGACAAGTGAGTGTTTGATTGCTGAGAACTCTTTGGAGCTGAGTCACAGCTCCACATGCCTTTTTCCTTCCTTCAAGCACAGTCTCTGTTTTTAAGAGAGCTTTTCTTTGGGGGGAGGGGAAGGTTGGACTTAAATACAGATCTTAATTTAGGGATGAAAGGAAAGTGGGGGAGGAGGAAATAGTGCTTTCCTACAATGATGGGTTTATGTGTGCCAAGACAGCAGGAGTAGTGCTTGGGGCTTGAGTTCCCGGAAAAGGCAAAGCTTTCTTCTGCTTCATTACCAATTTATTAAATGTGACTGCACTAAAAGGCATTGATGTATGTGGATTTAAGTGATAGAACAGGAAGGTGACCTATGACTGTATTGTTTTAATTATTCAGTCACAGTGAGATGAAGGATAAAGTATTAAATATATCATATGGTCTTTAGCTTCTCCCCAAGAGCTGGCCTAGCTACAAGCAAGAATACCAAGGCAGTTGTTCTGTGTTTATTGGCTCTTGTATGACTGGAAAAGAGCCATCGTACTAACTCCAATTAGAAAAGACCTTTCACAGTTTCCTGAAACAGGCAAACTCGTCTGCCTGCTCCTGAGCCAGCTGCAGTCCCTGGATAACTTCTGAACTGTTTACAACTGACTCTAGCAATGCCAGACTATGCCAGGATTCTTCCACCAGTAGACAAAGACACTTTTCACCCCAAACCTGAAGCTAAGCAGTGACCAAATGTTTGTCTAGAAGTACAATTGCAACTATTCATCCCAGTCATAGAGATGCTATGAACAACTTATAGTTTTGTAACCAAAATGCTTTTAGGATGCAGTATGAAATTATGAACTTAATAGTTAATTTGGCTTAAACAGGGTATAGCTTAGAAAAAAAAAAAAAAAGCCCACCACCAGTACAAAGAAGCTAATCCTAGCTGAGTCACTCACTGGAATGACTTTGACCAGATCATTCAACCACCTCACCTGTTAATCCACACAGGAAAAAAAAAAAAAAAATCAAATTGAAGAAAAATTGTCTCACCAACTAGCTGGTTTTGTTGGGTAAGGTGGTCTTTTTTTCCTGTGTAAGGCCATGGAATTTCCATGTTGACTCTTAAAACCCAATCTTGCTTTAAAATAATTACACAGACCTTGGAAAGATACGCAGTTGTGAACCAGCACTTTGATGCAAGATCTTAATTATTTTGCCATATTTAGGGGTACCGTAGTAATTCTGTTAGTTTCTTTACGCAGGACTGTGTTGTTCCTTAGAATAAAATGCTTACATTTTTCCCCAGCTATTGTTTGTTTTTGTATTTTCTGTGAATGTGTTCAAAAAAGCTCCCTCTGACCCAGTTCAATTTTGAAAATGTGACTGAAGAAATAGCATATTTTGGTTTATGGTGATGATGTTTAATCTGTCTTGAACTGTTGCCAGATTGTAAGAGATAAGGAGCATGCTTCCATGGGGTAAATTCAGACTTGGATATGATTTCTGTTTTGAGCATGGTCACAGGCCTGCAGTGTCATTCAAGGCAAATCTCTTGATCTGTTTGTACTCCATTTGTGCAATATAAATGCTGCTTGTCTTTTTCTGTAAAGAACTTACATAGGGCTTTGCTCCTTATGTTTCTGTACCTCTTTATCACTGCTGTGAAGTTACTGCTTCAGTACAGCTTAGGAGCAAAGCCTGAACTAAATTCTGGCTGGTGCATTGTAGTGAGGAAACTTACTTAATAGCAGTAGTGATGATTGCACTGCTGGGCAGAAACAGGGTTTTCAAACAAACAAAAGACCTTAAGAAAAGCAAAGAAACTAAATGATAAGTGTTCATATGACTTTGCAGTTAGATTCTAATATGTTACTTTAGAAGTAGAAATAAAGGTGAAGGTGACTAGAACAACAGAGATGTTTCTCGTGACTTTCAGGTGGCATGCTGAAAACGCACACATGCAAGTAGGAATAGGTGTGGCACTTGCACATTTTAGTTACGTGGTTGTGACTACTTCAAGTTGCTCAGCTGGATTTCCTGTGTGCCAGCTATTGTCACTTTTTCTCCACCCTGTGCATGCACAAAACTCTCACCAAAACAAACACCATTGCCTTGAAGAACCTGGTAAAGGTAGAAGGCTTTTTGAAAGGTGGTGTATAACCTGTGGATGCAAATCTAGAGTAGGCTTCAACTTGTCCAAACTTCCACTGTTTGTTCTTTGGGAAATTAGTCTACAATTCTGCATTGAAGCCAGGAGGAAAATCATGTTTTTCTTGGAAAACTGACCATCTTCCTCCTTTGTCTTGTCATGTCAGGTGCTCAGTTAGCTTGTGCTTAGCCAATGTTGAAGTTGTTATCTCTGCTTCTTGTTTAATTGTATGCATTTTATCTATTCTATCATCTCTATATAGGTAAGATTTTTTTTTTAGTTAAAGAGGTGTCCTTTTGTTGCCCTTCCCTTTTATAGGTGGTAGCAAGATTCATTTTCTAGAGTCAGAAAACATGTATGATACATATATATTGATAGAAGCCTTTAGATTTTACTAACTGTCACACCCTATGTATATTTAACAATGCTTGTTAAATAATAATTGTTTAGAGCTCTTAGCAGTGGTAAGTTAGTCCTGGAGAACTGTAGTTTTGAAAGTGAGTTAAACTGTTGAGGTTTTTTTGCAGGCAAAATAGCTGTGAAGTTGTACACTTCAGATGGGACTGCGTAGTTTGCAGGTGCAAACACAGTTGGAAGGATGAACGTGTTTTATTTTTCTTTGTATCAATATACAGATTTAGAAAGGTATTTTTAATAGTTACAAACAAGCAGTTTGAACTGTGGCTTTCATTGTGTCTTGCAGTAGTCTAAGAAACTGGGTGGTTATAATATTTCGGTTGTTTATAGAGCTGTAGCTGCATCAAAAATGACCAGAACTGAAACCTTTGTGTTAGAAAATTGAATGCTGGCAGCTATCAGAGTTCTATCCAAGCGTAAGTATAGGGGAGACCTGTGCTTTGTTGTGAGCTGTAAAACTCTTGTGCCTCAAGAGCTTATAACTGAGGAAATAAGGTGCTTCTGGATAGCTATAACCAGATAGCCATGACTGTCTGCAGCCACTGGCTAACAGGCTAATCAGGGCTAACAAACTGTTCAGAGCCAGCATGGTGATCTGTTTTCAACCCCAAAACTGACAGTAACTGCATCACAGTTGGGATTTTAACTCATATGAAGAGCCTAAATATTCAATAAACTGCAGAGATTTCCACAGTATTTACCTTAAATTAGTAGATAAATTAGTAGAGCTGGACTGTGTGTGTAGTTGGGCATAATTCAATGGGTGTTTTCCCTCTGCTTAATACCTAATATGTTATCTCTCCTTTTCATTGTAGGCAAACTGAAGGATCTTGGGAATTTGGTTCTCCGCCCCTTTGGCCTGTCAACAGAAAATTTCCAGATAAAACAGGATTCATCAACTGGCTCATATTCCATCAATTTTGTTCAAAATCCAAACAACAATAGATAACATGAATTCAGTCTAGTTCTGCTGGCTTTCAGGCTGCATGACTGTGGGCTTGCACCTACCAATAAAAGGATTCAGCAAACATTCTTCATGTTCCCCAAGTGAAGATAAGACTCAAGTGTATTCATTTCCCTGCTTGTGAAATTATTTACAATGTGGATGTAAAGCAAGTCATTTGACTTCTCTTAGTGATAACTGTGTCCAGTGTGTAATTTATTATTTTCTAATTTTTTTTTTTCTTCCCTTGTAGTGTTTGGCTTAGCCAGCAGTCAGGTTCATTATTTTGGCCCATTCAATGCTGGCAACAAAATTCTAGCAAGCAACGCACTTGAATCAAAATGTCCACACACCTGTAGCCAAGAACAAAGCCTAATGCTGTCTTTGGGAATTAATGAATCTAGCAGAAGCACTTCTCCACACTCAGCAGGTGGATATGACTGACAGCATGCATGGAAGCAAGCCAACCTCTTCTGTGGAATAATTTTTCTTTGTAATAAAGGCTTGGTCTTTCTGTTGGTTTGGTTTGTGAAGTTCTTGCCTTTGAATGCTTCCCATGGTGGTATTGTTAAAAGTGCCTATAGCCACCCACAAATAACATACTTGCAAGACATTAATTTGAAGCATTTGATTTTTTTTGTCTTGCTTGTAGCAATATCAGTAAACTAACCTCAGGCCACCCTTACCACCACAGTTTGTTTACTTTTTATTAATTTTTCTGAAGACAACAAGGAAATTTTGTGCCTATATATATACACACACTTTGTAATGCTACCATAAAATTAGTTAAATTTGCTTGTCTGAGATTCACTCATATTACAGATACCCATAATGGGAAACAAATAAGTGATGTTACCGTTGATTGCAAAAGATCTTTGTAGTATACTAGACTTTGAAGTATCTATATATCTCTCTCTCTATATATAGGTGCTGTTGAAATAGTTCATTCAGATTTTGGAGAAGGGGTGTCTTTTGTAATTACTACTTACTGGTTTTTATATTGATGCTGAAATGTTTACATTGGAGGCAGATTTTTCAGTTGTCTCCATGCAGATTTCGATACATGATTTAATTAAATAATTAGTGGTGGCTGTCTATTGGCTATTGGTTGTCATCTTGAATTTATTTTAGGAAGTCTTTGTACTTAAGGACTGAAATTACAGAGCTCCAGTCTTTACACTAATACGCCTTAAAGGAATAGTCTCTCAAGCTAAGTCTGCAGTGAGCGTGTATTAAGTCTCTGGGAATTAAAATGTCATTGTCAAAAGAAGACAGAAGCCCTAATTCACAGTGAGGCCTGTGCAGCCTTTAACATCTTCTGCATAATTAAAATGTCACTTAAGCAAATAATGGCAAACAGCCTCTAGGATTTCCATGTGCTGAGACTGTAACTATGCCGTGCTTTACTGGAGTGAAATTTCGAATGTGCAAGGCTGAATTTCCTTTAGTAATAAAGTTTGGGCAAATGGGAGGATGTGTGGATGGGAGGTTTTAAAGAAAGATGTTGCTCCTGAGAGCAGGCACACGGCTGGGGCTGGCTGTGTCAGACAGACACCAGTATCCAGGTGGTGGGCTGAGCTTTCCCAGGCAATCCAGGGAGGAGGGAATGTGCTGGGAGAAAGGCATGCTTATGCCCAAGAGGCTGTGTGGGTCCAGATAGGCTAATTAGCTGCAAAACCACTCTGCTTTCTGAACTGAGCTCTTCAGATCCAGGGAAGGCTTATTGGGTTGGGCGGAGTGTTGGGGCTAATATAACTGTTAATAATTTTTCCTGAAACCTGGAATACTGTGGAGCAAAGGTGTCCAAGCTCTTCAGAGGAGCCCTGGGTGGAGGCAGTGCTGGGCTGAAGCTCATAAGCTTGGCTTGTGGCCAGACTGAGGTGCTCAGGTATGTCTGAATCATCCTTCCCTAGAGCTCCTGGTTCAGCACGGGCCGGGCAGAGGTGTCAGTTCTTGCTGTTGCAGGCTCCGTGCTGCCTGGGAGCCAAAGAAGTGGCTGGCCCTGGAAGTGGTACAGCTGTCTGCAGCTGGAGCCAGGCAGGCCATGGACTCTTCAGTTACAGTAGCTAACCTTACACAGGAGCTGATTGGGGGGGAAGGAGTTCTAGGCTTTTTTCTCATTTACTAACATTAGCACTAGTCCTGCATCACTGAGTGTGAAGCAGACTAGATCTGTGCCTTGGGTTTCATTCAGCTGCAACATATATGTACACCCTTAGAACATACATAAATGGAACCACTTTGAAGCTACTATGGATACATAGAAAATTTAAAGTATCTTTGTTATGACCAATTAATTGCTTTCTTTACACACACCGTGTTGTGTGTATATCTATTATTTACCAGTGTATGGCTGCTGTCAAAGTTACAAGCAGTGGCTTTCAGGAACCTCCTTCTTGTCTTACCAATGAGTTCAGTGACAGATTTTCTTCCTTCCATTCTGTTCCTGCTCTACACCTTAAAGGGCTGGGGGGCTGCAAATATACCTTCTCGAGTGGAGGCTGGTTAACTTATTCTGGAAAATAAAAGCACAACAAAACTTTTGAAATTACTACCTGCTGTGCAAACATCACCTAAGTGTGCAACCTCCCTGCTGAATGCTTGACATGTACCTATAATTTTAAAATGAAGGGATGAACAGACGAAGCTAAAGGATTGCAGCTGATTTGCTTTCCATACTTGTGTTTATAATTTAATTGCACTGTGTGAAAGCGGCGGGTTAGTGTCACTGGAAATTGGGCACACCATTAGTGAGGACTCAAATCTATAGGTCATACACCTACTCAAAGTGCCACTCTCCAGCTAAACCAGAAAGCTCTGAAACGTGTTATCTGCCATTACAGCAAATTTCCTAGGTAAAATTCCAATTAATTGCCTGAAAGAAGTCCTTTTGCATTGTCCAAATCTTGAACAATTGCATTTATTTTGCTCTTTATTTTTAAGATTTTTTTTTTTTTATGTCTAAACTAGCCATCACAGCTGCCAACAGAAGGGTAATTGGTACTTCCTCCTGGTGTAATTGGCCACAATTCCACCGCAGTGCCAGGGTGTTTTGAGTCACGTATGTTGGGCTTACAACCTCTAATAGGAAAAAAATGTTTTATGAACCATAATCTTCTAAATAAGTGCTCTTAAACCAACAAGTTCCTTGCTAATTTGTTCCAATAGTTACTCACCCTTATTGTAAAAAGCACGTGCCTTTTTTCCACTTTGTTTGTCCTCAGCTCCCAGCCTTTGTTCCTTCTTAGTCTGCCTGCAAAATAAAAAACATTTTAGTACCTGGCCTTCTCTCCCTGATCATGTTTGCATAGTAATGAAGGGGCCTGTTGGTCTTCTCCATGAGATGAAGATACAGGGCTGCTTTAAGCCTCTCCCTACAAAGAGCTTTCTCCAGGATTTCCCTAACGTTTGTGTCCCAGACCTTCCATTTTTTGACATTTAGGAAGGGAAATCAAAACTGATGCTGAGATTTGTCTCCCTTCTGCTCTCTACAGAAGGCATGATGTTCTTCCTCACCTTTTTGTTTATACCCTCAAAGACTGTCTTAACCCTTTTGGCAACAGATGAGTGAAGTTTTAGACCTCCCTTCAGCCTTTTCTAGGATAGCTGAGATAGCTGAGACTCTCCTTTCCTGCAGCTGTGGACAACATTTTCTTCCTTCTGTTAATGCAGCTAAATGCAAAATTAAGTCACACTTTGTTTGGCAGGCCTGGCGTACTAAGCAATACATGGAGTTTTTTCTGTGTGTTTTCCTACCATGCTGTTGCTTACCAGCATTTTCAGGAGCGACTTTAGACTTGCTTCTCAATCACTGATGAAAGTGTCAAGGTCTAGCAGTGATCTGAGCAGAATCTCACAGGAAACATCCCTGTTTGAAGGACAGTGGCAAACTGTTTGAGATCTGTCAGGGAGGCAATCTTAATCCACGTGTGCATCATTTATTTTATATTGTAGATAGTTATCTGTAAATACTGTGTATACTGTAAAGTGCCATGCCAGGTAATGCGTCTTTATAATTAGACTTACTAAGCCTGGTTGAATGACGAGGTCTATTTTTGATGGACTTTAATTGCATGTTTGCCTTTAATTCTTTATTAATGGATTTCTGATCCTGTTTTCAGATTCCTATCCCTGATGTCAGATTAACCAGCCTATATTTACCTGGGTTGTCATCTTTGCCCTCTGTTGCTCCACTGACCTGTCTCTGTATCCAGCATACATTAAAGGCAAAGCGGGTGAGCCAGCTGGCCATTTTAGGTGAAATATCTGGGCTTATTTTCAGTCCTGTTACTGTTCCGCCTGGTTGCTAACAGAATGGCAGGTACATCATCCCATTTGCTTTAAATTGAGAAATACAAAACAACAGTGCTTTTATGGTCTGCAATAGGCACCCACCACATTTTGAGCACTGCTTTTGTTCCTTATAGATTAAAATTTCTCTTGTATCATCCTTTTCCTTGTTAGTCACATCTTTTTTAAGCTTTCCTTATTAAGATTGTGTTCTCTTACATCAAGTTTATGGCAACTACATATTTTATCTTCCCATATGCATTGTTTTTATTTTTAATTGCTGCCTTCATACCACTGTTGAACCTCCAGGTCATATAGCCAAAGATTACCTCATTTTGTAGTTTAAAAAAACTTTTATATTTCCTTTGTCTAGCATCTTAGAAATTTGCATTTTCCTTTGTCATTTTCTTATTTCTAGTCAAGTTTACCCAATTTTTCCTTCTAGTTTTATGGGTTTTTTAAAGCAGGGGTAGAAATTGAAAAAAATATGTACATTTATATGTGGGTAGATGTGCACAGATCTGTGGGTAACTCCAGACTCTCTGTCTGTAACCACCAACTTCCAGGACACTGATTTTTGTCTCCAGGCATTATAATATGGCTCAAAGTAATATATCCAGGATCTCATATTAGAAAGCCCTTCTAGAAATAATTTTAGGAAGCTCAGAGTGCCCAGTATGTCTCCAGCAGTTGACCTTTTCATTACAAGGGTGCTTGAAAAGTAGCTCATCTGTCTTCCTGTGGTCCCATTAGTCTTTTTTCCTGAGCTTTATCATCACGGTCGTTGATACATGCTTGGTAGCCATTTTAGTCTGCAGGATTTAAAATTGCTGCTGCTTCTTCCTCTACTTACTCTACCCTTCCTGAATAGGTAATACCCAGTAATTGCCAGGCCACTCTTTAAGACTTTCCACTGCATTACCATATTCTAAGGCTTATGTAATTATTTTTTTCTCATTTGTGAGACTGTGCAAATCAGCTTATTGTACAGGAATATTAGGAGTAAGAATGAGGAACTAGAAACCTCTATGTGCTCTCTGATAATTCCATGTGGGTTACTTACTTACAACACTAAATTTCAGATTCTATCTCTGTTGTTACCTCTACCTCTTCCTCTTCATGCATGATGGGAGTGGGATACCCGATAGAGATGTCTTCACCCTCCACTTCTCTGCCACCACTCAAGCCAGCTCCACCTCCCAGATCAAACCTGGACACAGAGGAAGTTCAGAGTGGGTGTTTGGGTTAGCACAAAACCCAAATTACTAAAAATCCAGCAGGTGAGCTGCCCCAGTAGAGCTGGACTAAGCCCACTCAAGAAGAGCTTCCCCACGATGGAGCTCTCTGTGCCATAAATCCAAGACATGCAGTGAAGTATGGCCACTTCCAGCATCTGTCTTCATTTATTCAAGGGACTAGAAGAATCGCTGAGGTTATTTATCAATAACTTTACAGGGTCCCTGTAGTGTCCCATACTCAGTAAGTCAATGTGTTCTCCCTCCTGCAGTTATCCCTGGCAGCAGACACTTGCTGGGTCTCTGTAAGCCACCCAGCCTTGCAGCTGCAGCTTGCATTTCTGCGTTTGCACTTACCGTGCTCGGTGGTGGCCGACCCGCAGGGCTTCCAAAATTGACATTGTGCAAAGCTCTAGGGTGTACGCACAAGTTCCTGAGAAAGCAAACGCTCCCTTAGCCCCAGAAAAAGCCTTGTCTTACCGTCTTCTCAGCAAAGCACAGCCATCCACCCAGCTACAGAGAAGGGCTCCACAAACCTTGTCAAAATCCTGTTTATTTGATGTCCCTTTGCTGCCATGGGGGATGGGACGCCCCGAGAAAGTCTTTTCCCCCAGACATTCACTCTGCCACACCTTGCCACATACCCTCATGAGCAAACCCCACGCAGCAGCATGACCAAGTTGGCAGAGGAACAAACCTAGGGTCGTTTCTGTTACCACGCAGTGGATGCCCTTTTGCTTTTTGCTCTTTCTGCCGTCAGCAGCGTGCAAGGCCCCGTCCCCCCCTTCTACCACCACCTTGCTCCTTCCCACCTGCTCTTGCCTTTTGGCTCCTCGACGAGGAGACATGCCAGATCTGTCCCTTTCCCCAGCATACGTGGTGCAGCTCTGTGCTCTCACCTCCCCTCAGCATTAAACCGCAAACTGGGGTCCGTTGCCATTGCTGAGCATCCTGGGTGGCACGTTCTGGCTTGCCTCTCGCTTCTCCTTCCTTTTCTCCCAGGTCTTCTCTAGCACCAGCACCTCTGCTAGCAAATTAACCTGGCCCCACTGAGCAACGGACTATGTCCAGCACAGCTGCCTGACCTTAACTGGCATTACTGGAGAGCCTGACTCTGAGGCGGGTGCTGCAAAACACAGGACAGCCCAACCTGTTGCAAATCAGGAGTAACCAGCAAAGCAAGGTCCATCAGTTTCCCCTAGGAAAAGAATAAAATCAGGTCCACAAGATGAGCTCAGCTTGCAGGGCAGGCACCCTCAAGGACCATAAAACATTGGTGCCTTGACACACATGGCCTCTGCCAAACCCCCGGGAGCTCAGTGCTTCTAGGAAAGGCTGCTTGGGCAAAAGCAGTTTTATCCAGCTAATTTTGGATTCTGACTATGAGAGTCCTACGGCCTGGCCTTCAGAGGAGCTGAACACTTGTAGTTCCCTCAACCTCACCAAAGATTTGGGTGATTTAGCATCTCTCAAAAGGGGAAAAAAAAAAAAAAAAAAGTTCTCCATTCACATCATAAGATCTGTCTCCCAAAACACCAGCCCCAAGGGAGGCAGCAGGAGGCAACACTCCCGAGTTCAGAAAAGAGGCCGTGGGACTAACATACGCCATGCCCATGACTTACCGTAAGCACAGCACTGCCAATTCCCTCCTGCCCAGCTGTTAGGCAGGGATCTGAAATCTCTATGAGCTCATCAAGTTGAGATATTTAGGATTTGATAAAACACAAAGCTTTGAAGCTGAATCCTTCCTTCCCTGATTAGCACATTTCAGCACAAAACTTCCTTGAGATCTACCTCCCTCTGACTAGCACAGACATATCCAGAGAGAAAGGAGAAGCTGCTGGTCACCAGTTCCTAGGCTTTAATTAGCGGTGTGATTCCCAAGGGATTATTGCAACAGCCAAGCTCTGTTGCTGGCTGCTGCAGCCAAGAACCAATTATATCAAAGTGCCACCTCTTTTTAACAGTAGGTAAGGATGTGCGGAGGCACATTTAATGTGCAGCATTAATACGTTGCTCATTCACAAGCTTTCCCTGTTTGGAAGAATCCCAAGCACTTTCTTGTTCAGCAGCTTTATTTTTTTTAAACCTGTGCAGCCTCCTCCTTGAAAGGATGTAATTGCTGGGGAGTATCTTTTATTGGCAGAGGCTCTGGTCAGCTTGTTTGTCTGACGAGGCACAGTAAATTGTCAGGCTCTTGGCTGCTGTGGCATTAAGCCAGAGTCATTACAGCCTACCCTGCAAAGCAAAGTCCTTTATAGATTAAATCTCCTAAAACAACTGAAAACTATTAACCACATTCTTCTGATTCTGCATGTTCAGTCATAATTCCCCAGCTGGAAACTTCACCATCTGCAGCTCCGACTCCAGCCAGGAGGACCCCTACCTGCCCACCTCTCATCTGCCAGTTCTCGAGAAGGTCATGTACAAAGCCAGTATTCCTTAAGTGGACACATCAGATGATACAGGTCTGCCTTTCCTAGCCCAACTGAGACCGATACTCTGCTCCTGGCTCCCAGTACTGCCTGCACTGCCGCCGTCAGCTCCCTGGAGTGTCCGGGCAGGTGCTGTTCTCTGGGTGCGCAAGTGCAGGTCCCCCGCGGCCGCCAACCAAGAATCTCCACCAGCTGCAGTAAATGAGACTTGAAGTGCTCAGGCATCAGTTGTGCCCATTCATCTAGGATAAACACGCACTGGCGGGCATGTTTTTTCTGTTCCGTTTCTAACTCTGGCACGTGAAATGCAGCCCAGCGCCGGTCCAGCGCCGAGCGCGGCCATGCGGGAGGTGTTCCTGAGCAACACCCTCCCTGAGGACTGAAGCATCGGTGAAGTGAGATGTCAGGGAGACAGGGGGAAATGGTATTATCTAGTCTAGGTGGTAGCTTTGTGCCTGGCTACTAGAATAGCTTCCTAAATGTATTCGCGGAGTGGTGCTGGTGAGTGCCAAGTGATAAAACAGGCCCCTGGAGAGGCAGCAGGGCTGTGGGCTCTGTTCACCTAATTGCATTTGAGCACAGCTTCTCACAAATGCATCTTTCTTTACCTCGGTGAAGACTGACACATTTCCAGTAGCTTATTTGGCTGTGGCACTCCATTGTGGGGCACCTTTCTACCCAAGGAAGGAGGAATAGCAGTATTTGGAAACTTGGGGAAAGGAGGAGGCTGGAAGCTGACAGATTTACTGCTTACGGCTACAGCCCTTGGCCTGCTCTTGAAGTGACAGTTCTCTGTGCCCGAATGTACTTGCATGTCCCTGCTCCAAGCTCAAATACAGCTGAGGCCACAGTACTTGCAGCCAGCAGCAGGTTTACTAAGCCAAGATGCAACCGATGGCTTCTGATACGATTTTGCAGTATTAATGAAAAGGTGTACAATGGACGGCTACCCCAGCCCCTGATCTCACAGCTCATTCGCAATGTTGTCTTTCTAAAGGCAAACAGAGCAAACTGAGTGAATCATGAGAGGATTATCCCTATCTATCTGCACAGTATTAGTATTTCTGGGATCTTATATTTAACACGGTCCAGTATTCACCCTTGTACACCCTGGAGCCCCCAGCCCCAGCCCCTTCCTCTGACGGCTGAAAGTGCTTCAGTGTTTGAATGAGCCCTCCAGCAGGCACAGCCTTAGTTTAATATTTAATGACCAAGGCAACCACGCTTGGCAATTCCAGTCCCTAAGCTCTTCCGATGCAGAGCTCTTAGCTGAAAATCTGTATTTCAAAATTAGAACTACCCCTCCTGGGCTTTGAATATTTACCCCAAATTCAGAACACCCCAAAGACGTCCACAGGGGTGTTCAGCCTGCCCAGCATGGAGCGCCCCACAGCTTGTGCTCCAAAGCCAGCAAGGGAATAAAAACAAAGACCGCAGAAACACTCAAGGGAAAAGCGGGAGCAGAATCATAAAAACAGGCTACAGAATGTGAATAAAAACCAGCTGCCAGCACTGTATGAAGCAACAGACAGCATGATCCTTTTCGTACTGCCACCCAGCACGCGCTGAAGCTCACTGCGCACTGCTTTCGGAAAGCCCGGACTCCACTTGCCCTCCCTGCATGAGGAAGGCAAACGACAAATCCGCCTACAAAGCCTTGAACAAGGACAAGTGAGCAAGATAAAAAAAAAAAACGATGACAGTGAGCAGCAGTTGATACCAAGGCCATATGCACATGCGCTTGTTTCTGCCCCGGCAGTTGCTTAGAGGCTTGCTGGTACTGCTGCGCCGTGCTGCTGACAGTCTCTTTGCACGCTCATTAGCATTTGGCAATTTGAGCATTGCCTTACCTTTGATTGAGCAGAGGGATGAGCTGCTTTTCAAAATGGCTCAGGTTCTCTGCTGCGCTACGGGTGCTCCTTGCATCGCACAACTACACCTCATGCGTCAGAGAATCATTTCAGCCCAGTGGCATTCCCAACTTTCCAGAAAGTGCAAAAGCACAAGAAGGACCTCACCATGCAAATCTCAGATGCCCCTCACGCTCTTAGCAGCCTTGGAAGAGACTGTCAGTCGGGCAGGTTAGCCCAGGGAGCACATAGGTAATGCGAGAGAATCCCTGGCGTGATTTCCTCAACCGCAGATGAGGCTTCAGGCAGGCGACTGCTTGCTCCCTCACACTGCACTCCTCACCACATTATGCTTAAAAATAACAAGGACGTGACAACATCTGCATTTACCACATCATCTCTCCGTTACTGATCTACCGGATTTCCTGAAGAAATCTGCCCATTGGTTTTACCCTAAAAGAACTCTTATTTCTCTGTACCGCTCCCTCACATTTCAGCTGGCAAGCTGTGACAAAACCCTCCTGCACCAGGAGCCGCACTGAGCAGCTGCTCCGTGCCCTTTTGCCCTCATTAAGTATCACCCTTTTGATGCTTCAGGGCAGCATCTCAGCTATTACTGAGCGGCATTGTGTAGGACTGGCTTCATCGCTGAAGGTTGGGTTACTTTTATACTTTTGTCACCGAACTACTGGAGTGAAGATTAATCAACGGAGTAATTGCAGGACTCTGAAATCTGTCTGGCTAACCTCTCTTGTGAGCTTCACAGTCACGCAGCAAATCCAGCAGACTCCCACTGCGAGACGCTACCAACACAATGTCACAAAGGAAAAGCCATTAGTGAGCAATTACATTTCAGCAGGATTTCCCTCTCCACCACAGCCTAATGAGGATAACCAATTCAAGAGGAACTGCTGCAAGAGTGAATGAATAACGACAGAAAAAGGATGGGAGTTCCTGTAATCCAGAGAGGATAAGAAACAACCCCGTGAAGGAAAAGAAAAACACATATGTTGGAGCTCTGCTCCAAGCAACAGACAGATGTGGGCATTTCGCTCACAGTTCCAGGAGGCACCAACTGCTTTCAAAAGCATCATAGAGGCCCAGGGCCAAAACAAGTCACTACACGCACATGATCACTCCAGAAGTTAGTTCTATTTTTGGCAAAGACTTCTGACTATCGACAACAGGTCACTGCAACAAAACACCTTACTTACAAAAGGGTTAGTACCTCAGTATCACCCACTAGGTTCCTGGCATACCGTGCACCATAAAAACCCTAACGCTTCCTCGAAACAAGAACTTAACTAGAAATCAAGTTTACCAGAGCAGCTTATTTTTTAACCTAGGAGCTCAACTAAAATTAGGATATCTTTTCTTTACAGTAATAAAAATGCAAGTGGAAAAAAAAAAACTGTATAAGCGCTACCTTCTATTTAATGGGAGAATACACCTCTACAGATTCTGCCATTTGAAGAAGTATTTGCCGACATGGCCCTCCTTAGACCAGAGTGCTGGTGAAGGAGGGCTCCGGTACAGGCGTTAGCTGTTACAGCACAACTTGCTCCCCCTCCTATAGGGCACCATGGCAAGATAACGCAACTCAGCGCAAGGCATTTCTTCCCTAAATGGAGAACCACCCAATGACACTTACCTGCAACGGACAGACTTGTCTGAAACTGTTAGTATTGCAGTAGAAACCAGCCAAAGAAAAGATGAGCAGGCAGTGTGCAGGTATTCAAAGGCCCAGCACTTTTTCTGTGTTTCAGCTGCTTTGTGCCTTGCTGCTGCTGTGACAGCGCGGACCCTGTCTGCTCGCAGGGAGATTTGCTCTGCCCAGCAGAGCCGGGGAGCCCTGAGCTCACCCCCAGCCCTGCCGCTCGCTCGGCACTCACCGACTGCGCTGGAATTGCCTCTGCAAGGGATAGCAACCTCCTCCCATGACATCCACCAGATTCTTCCTTTAACCGGGACTTAGTGGGTCTCGGTAGCAGCCACGGAACAGAGCCATCAAGGCTTCTTTGTATCTGGCTCTACAATGTACACATGATCTTTTCTTGCTAATTACACAAAGAAAAAGGAAAGTTTTTTTCCTATTATTTGTGGGAAGCATCTGGCTGGTGGAGCATGACTTGGTATCTTCTAGCCACCATGGTGAAAGTTAAGGTTGGACCGAGACTCGTCCATGTGATAGACTTCCAGAAGCAGACTAGTAACCTCAGTTTAATCTTTGTTTAATTCAGAAAAAAAAAAAAATTAATATAAATCAAAGGCTTTTGGGTCAAGGACCAACAAAACAAGAAAGTTAAGACATCAAAACATTATTCAACATTATTTCCCTTTAAAAGAGCACTGAAAAAAATCAAGGCTTTATTTGAATAAATGTTACACAACATTCTTTATCATTTACTTCTCAGCAAACCTTAAAGGGTGAATCATATTTCCTCATTCAAGTCTACAAAATGAAAGAGGCATAGTGACCATTCAATATACAGACAAGAAGGTAGCACGGAGCAAAGCTTAAATATTAAGCAACTAAAGCAAAAAAAGTGAAAAGCAATACATTACTGTAATTCTCTATCATTAGAATATCCCTGACAATTTCATTTCAAAATGAAAATCTGGTTTCAAACAAAATGGCTGCAATACCTTCTGTGAAAACAAATGCAAATACAGTTAGCTACCTTGTCTATTTTTATGCTATTTGCTTATATACCCATATTCTCCAATGCAGAGACCTGCATCTCTCAAGTGTATTTTTTACATTTCAGCTGCTGTGCACAAGTGCTCACAAAGGTGAGGAAATAAGAGCACTGGTTGAGTCGGACGTCACACAGGCAGGCACTACTGGCTTCTACTTACATCAATCAGTTTTCAATCCAATGTGCAATAACCCTGCTATTACAGTCCTGGGCCTTTTTCCTGAGCAGAAACTGGTTTGTGCCATGTTGTTTGGTGGCTTCTTTTTTGTTTGGTTTTTTTTTCTGTGTGTGGGGGGTAAAAATGTAATTTATTAGGCCAAGACCCTCATTCACTGTCCACACAATTGGGGTCTGGTCTCCGGAAGTGAAAGGCTAGCACATACATGACATCAAATCGGCTCCCCTTTCCTCAAATCAGATGTCTTAATTTTTCTAAGTTGTAATCAAATCTCAGGCCACAAACAGAACCAGACTGCTGATCCTTTTTGACTGGTGAAAAGGAAAAGCACTGTAGAACAAGTATTAATCTCAAATTAAAAAAAAAAACAAAACAACTTGTCGTTTCTAATGAAAAATGGTACAATTTGGACCTACTGTACAGCATTATACAGCTAGTTTTTAAGAAGTAGGCAGTTAAGTATTCAATTTCTGGCTTTATAAATAAAGGATTTACCTCTGAGAAATAGAAACTGAAGCAGCACAAAACATGAACTGCCTCAGTACGTGCGTATCACTGATACACCTATCCTGGATTTGGATGCCTGCCCCAGCCTCTCACTTCCCCCCTCTCCAATTGTTTAATGAGTATAAACCTGTTGCCGATATCAAAGCCAAACAATACAGTTGTCCTTCAAATTCTATGTGATTAATTCAGGATCCATACATGAAGGCTGTGAAACTGTCTTTGTGCTGATACAGATGCCTCTGATATTTCTGTTTTTAAATGATCTTGACAAAGACACTCTATTTTCTCCAATTGAATCAGGATATTAGTAAGGAGGAAAAGAGTTTCCTACAAGTCTTTTCACTTCTACAGAAACAAAAATTTGACTTTTAGTAATTATGTGCACATTTTCATTTCTTCAAAACAAATATTTATTTTCCCAGGTTATATAATAAAACCCCTGCTAAGAAGTTTGTAAGAAATGATACTGCTGAGAAAGTGTGCACACAATGTCAAATAATTAGTGACAAATAAATTAATATTTAATAACTCAATATTTCAGCAGTGTGTCCAGCATTCACAAGCTCCACTGAAATAAGTCTTACCAAACACCTTTGGGGGAGGGGAATAAAATGGATAAAACCCACTGGGTTTCTTTTTTTGATTTACAGCTATTCAAAGAAGTCAATGCAACTCAGATCAACAACCATCAGAAACACTAATAAAACCTTTGCTCTACTAGTTACCTATCTGAAAAATATTTATGTCAAAAGGAAAAATTAACCCATGATTTGAAATAGAAATGTCATTCTGTTTAATCGCTCTCCTTTCATGATTCCCATCTCATTATAGTATTATAAGCAAAATGCTGCTCTCTGCGTTGTAGCCCTTCTTAACGTTATTCCACAATCCTCAATTCCCTAAGTGTTACAATAGCATAAATAAAATGCAACCATATTCACACAGAAGGAGCTTTCCCATAATACAAAGATACATGGAGTTTGTGGTCACTGTCCTTTCCATCACATCTATGGGAAATATTGGTCTCATATAGCAGGACTGTTCATATTTTACAATACAATTGGTTTTGGACATGCTTTTGATCACAGATCACAGCTCTGCTAACACCTGCACTAAATACTAACTAAGCCTCATAGAATGGAAAATTGCAATGCTAAAGTTAAGAATTAAAATAAAAGTTCAAAAGTTACAGTCAACTTCCCAGGCAATTGGCTCCATCACTGGCACCTATCAAAACATACAAACGTGACTGTCACATTACAAAAAAACCCAGTTATTTGCAGTGATTCTTCATACTAATAATTCAAGTGGTTCCTTGCATGTAAGTGTCATATAGTCTTTAATAATTTCATGCGTCATTTATTGCAAAAAAGTTTTATAAAATATTTCCTAACATCTTTTTAAATTTTGAAGAAAATGTACATTAGGTACAGATGCCCTAAGAGGGTGCGAGGGGGAACTTTAACATATTTACCCCCTTTCCCCTTCAAAAAATGTTTACTACTTGGTGAAGATTTCAGAGGAAAAATAGGACAATTCAGTCTCAGATTTCTTTCAGTCCTGATGAGCTGGTGCTCTTCGTGGCAGTGTAGTGAGGTTCCATAAAAACAGCAGTTGACTAGTGTCTCTGAGCTGAAAAGGGCAGAGAAAGGGAAAATGGTTAAATGCTTTCCAGTATATATTGCAAAAGTAGGTAAGCAAAATCTGAGGTGGCCAGAAAAGTTACCAGTTCATCTGCTTTGTGCATTGTGTGCAGAAGACAAAAAAAAATATTTACATTATCACAAGACATACACAAGTGAACAAACTCCTCAGTTGACTGGAGTTTTAAGAGGAGCTACCATACCAATCTATGTTATATCTCACCCCGTTTCAGCATCCAGAGAGAATTTCAATTTTTAGAGACATTTAAAATAGCTAACAAAGGAGGAAGATTAATATACAAAGTCTATACAATGATGTGTAGTTCACAATACAAAGCTAAATCTGACACTGTAATGCCATTTCAAATGCAAGACCTAAGTGTGCACGGGAGCACTGAAGTATAAACCTGCTAATCTTGTTTCTTCTCCATTATTGCTTATGTTTTCCTATTTGCTCCACATAAATGGAATAAAATGACAATAAAGCAGATAGAAGCAGTCCAAGTACTAACTGCTGCATGAGACCACCACCAGTCAGGAACCATTTAGGGTAGTGCAGCATCAGCACAGTCTGCCCTGACTTGTCTCTTGCGTAGCACGGAGCAAACATTATTCTAGAATAACTGAAGTTGGAGGAGACCTCTGGAGATCATCTGCTCCAACCCCTTCGCTCAAAAAACACACAGGAGACCAAACAAGGTTCCAATGTGACCAGGCCAGTCTTGTTGATTCTTTTTACCATTCTGTTGAGCTTTTGACTGCTAGGATTATTTGAATGGTACATACACATTTTCCAGTACTGACAACAGCATTGTTAATAACACAACTGAATTTTAAAAAAGAGACTCCTAGCACGCACAGGAAAATCCTAAATGCATACTACTACTACTAGGTCTAAGGAAATGGACAATTCACTTTAACACAGGTGTTCCCTCATTCTGAAGGCAGGCAGTTTTACTTTTCACACCCCATCTACCAGCTTGGCAATCGATGCAGTTGCAGTGATTTTCAGAATCAGTGTTTGGCAAAGACTTTTCATTATAAACCTGGCATTTGTGTTCCTGCCCAAGTCAGTCCTACAGCTCTCTTTTACTCTGTGATTCCTACCGTTGAGAGATTCCAGAACACCTTTAGCAGCACCAGGAGCTCCACTTCTCCCACTGACATTTACACACCACCACTAGTGACTCCAGAAACATTACTAGTCTTATGTTCTATTATAGTCCAGACTTCTGTTTTACCAGCAGCAACTCTCAGTTTATAAAAACTGAAACCAATGGATATCGAATATCTAATCCCAGACCTAATGCAATAATATAGTACTGGATCAAACTTTTAAATGTTAATAAAGTAGAAATCATGACTTCTTCATAGAAATCAAACTCCCTCTACAGCAACAGTATGTTCTCACTGCCCTATTTCCTCTCCATGTCAAAAAAAGATACAAGAGACATGCATACATCCATGACAGATCTAAGTAGTAAATACATATTTGGACTAGAATTCACAATAATGTTCAGTATCTGCTTGGCTTTAAACACATACTTTAAATTTTCTTACAGACTTAGGCATGCACTGAAAGTTAAGCATGTTTGTTGTAACCCCCTCAGATCAGAGCTTTGGGGGAAAAAAAAATAATCAAAACAAACAAAGAAAACAAACTTCATTTTCCTAGAAGAGTGGCTCTCTCTCAGTGACTGTACGTCATCTGCAAGTTTCTCACAAGATCCTCCTGCTCACGTTTTCAATTCTCTTCCTTGTTTTAGGTACTAAACTTCTTTAAAAAGCCTAAAATGTTCTAAATTTTTTTCCAGATTTTACTTTTACACATCAGCAAAGGCAGGAAGCCATGTCTACAACCACAAGCAGCAGATGAACTGCCCACAAAGTACATCCTACTAAGATTTGATCCACATAACAAAAATGTTTGAGGATTGCTGGTTTAGGAGACAAAAATCTTTATTTTGAATTTTTTTTTTTTTTTTACCTTCACATTATACCTGTCAAGTTAGTTAATCTGATCATGTAATGCAAACTTCAAGAAGCAAGCCTAAAGAGAAACTTAGTGTGGATCTTCTCAATACTATATATATCAATCCTGACACCAGGTTAGGTCAGGGAGAACAGCTGCATCTAAAGTGTTCAAATAGAAGAGGGAAATAAAGTAACAGGTAGCTCATTACCTCTGTCCTAACCTGTTTTGCATATGATTAGTTGATAGCATAGTGAACCCTTCACTTAAGGCAGGGCTTAAACCAGACAGACCTGCCAGTTTCACTGATAACTTCAGTGCCCCCAGTCTGAATCGACAGTGGTCTATCAGACACTGTAAGGGAGCAGCAAGGCTCGTCAGTCTGACATAAAATGCTGCCATTTGTTGAGACCTATGGTAGAAAAAATCCAGTTACCAGGAGTAAAGAATTTATGATGGTTTAAAAAAGAAAATGACTGACCTCCTTGCCAGCCTGAATTCTTACCAGGTGTACTACTTTTTCTTTCCAGAAAGCAGCATACCATGAAAAGATGCTAAAAACTCACAGAAGAATCATATTCAACTTTTTTGAGCTCAAACTGGTTTTAACCAGCAGAGTTAAAGGAAAATTACAGATCATTTAGCAAACAAACTAGAAGACAGTGAAACAAAGTATCTACCTGTACAGACACTTATGCAAACAGTCCTGCCCACTGAAGAACTTGGTGCTCAAAGCCGGAGTGATACTATGAAATTTTGCTGCACGAAGTAACTACCTAGATAAGTGGAAACTGAAGCAATGGATTATAATTTATGGTGACCATGACCTTCCTGTATTTTAGAGTAAAAAAAAAGCAAATTTGGGGCACTATCTATTCAATAGTGATGGCATTTTACATCCATTGTCCGATGCAGCCTGGGATAAACCAGATTTTTTCATATACTGAGAAATAGAAACAAATTTGACAGCAAGGGAGACAACTTGCCATTGCAGCAACACAACTGGTAGCCACATCCAGTTAATCATTACTTTCTTCCACATCTTAGATTTTTCTTGCTTTCTAAAATGTGAAAACCACCAGCTATTCCTCCCCTTTTTAAGGCATGACTCCGATGAGACACCAGTATTTCCCTCCAGGTAAAAACCATAAAGATGAGATTGTGCCTTCTTTTGGCTTTGTATCTTCACCCAAAATTGTACGCATACACTGTGTTCATTATGGTCAAACTACCAAGAATTTCTTTATTATAATAAGTTTGCTTAAAAGAGAAGCAGATGACTCACAGTTGCAGAGTATATTGGAGTTTCTTTGTATTTTGCTTCCCATTCTTTACTACAAGTACTATAAAAACTGTTCCCATTTGGTCGCTCACACAGTCTTTAAAGTGAAATTCAAAGCCTTCTTGATAGTGGCATTATAATCTTTGTTGAAGTGATTCTAGGATGGAAGAAAACTGAGACAACAGAAGGTGAAAGAGCAAATGCACCAGTTGCTCTCATGGATGTTATGATTTGAAGGTAAAAGTCCAGGGTAAGAAGTAGATTAAAAAAATATAGGTTTATTAATTTAAAGAGAGTGTTTCTAACTATTGCAGAATCTCACTATTCCAATACATACTAACCATACACTTGTTACCTGCATGTTTGGCAAAATTAACGAATATGAAATATTTTGTGTGGGAACCTTTGTATTGTCACAACGAAGCCGACTTCAGAATGCTGCATGCAGATTTAGCCCAGACCAGTGAGGAATAACCTTTGGCTGGATTGCTATAAGGTATGAAAACTGATCTGGGATGTCTGATCTGCCCAGTTAAAATACAATTGGTTTTACATTGTTTTATTTGGATCAATAGCAGTGTTTTCTATAGAAAAGGTTTAAGGCAGGAGTATACAAGGTTAGGCTCCGGAGATATAGTGACTGAAAAATAAAGCCACACACGTGCAGTCACATATCTTATCCTCCTTGTATTGCAGAGGAACGTTTCTTACCCTGTGGATTCCCTGGTGTGAACCACGCGGAGCAGGGACCAGCGACCCAGAGAACAAAAGGTACAAAGAGCAGACTTGCCACAAAGGATGGAGTGTCCCAGGGTCCTCACAGACAGCGCTTCTACACTTGCAAGCCACTTGCATCACCTCAATATCCGTGTCATTAAATTCCCCGACCTCATGAACCCAGTGAGTTGTCTGTTTTATCAATCATTCAGTGAGTTCATTCACTTCATCATGTAAATCCACGATTTGTAGGGGAGTGATAGCAATGCCTAACTCTGAGGGTACTGCTCTCCTGTGATGTACAGTATGCTTACAGCAGTCTGGACTCTGTTTTGAAGCAGTTTCATTCACCTGCTGGAGACTATGGAGTCATCATAAAAACTACCACCAGTAATAAGCGTAAGCATGTGTGTTAGGACAGGCACTGACACAGCTTATGGCCTTTCACCACTGATGTCATGAACATCTGCCCCACTCAGCTGCTTTTTACACAGCCACTTTGCTGCGAGTCACCACTGTAATGTGGATTCTGATTTTTTTATTGTGAAAATTTTCACGATCCTGTGTATTCACTATGTCCATAGAGAGAAGCACTGCTTTTGAAAGTATTTGGTTTTGTTTTCAAAGGAAAAGCAGAAAGACAAAAGGCAGCCATCAAGAGGAAGAAAAGGCAGCCCAGAAGGACAAGGAAAGTAAAAATAGCAGTATCTCCAGTCACATACTGTGAAGGAGAAGATACATAGCTCAAAGTAGAGAGCCCAAATTTAATAATAGTTACAGTAACATATATGCAATTTCTTTAGGGGACTAATACTTCGTCTAAATGCAAAACTGTGTTACAGAAGAAACAGCACATGTTATTTTACTGCTACAGATTTTAACTAGTTAGGAAGAGTTAAAATAGGCTTCTCTTCCAGATAATGAATTACTAAAAAGCAAGCAGAACTGTTGCATTCCTCTACAGACCAAGACAATCTTCAATAACAGGGCCTCAGCTACAAGGAAAACCAAGAGCAGTAACACATTCTTCAGTTTACATGCCTAATTCCCTGAAATACATAACACAGTATTAAGAATTTCTAAAACCCGGCCAAAACCAGCTTTTTCATATAAATGTACCAGAAGAGATTAGGTCCCTAAATCCCTCAACACTTGAAGAAACTCAAGGAAAGTTTATTATTTTTTTCCCCCTGAAAATAATCAAATATTGCTAATGGGATATTCCAACAAAAAAAAATTCAATGCTTAGAACCTTTAGCTATGATTTTTAACAGCAACTTGTAGAGACAAAAAAAAAAAATCAGGGTTTTTTGTTTGGTTGCTTGGTTTGGTTTGGTTGGTATGTTATTTTCCCTAGCAAAAATACAGGAAAACTGTATCTTTTGGGGGGGGACCAAAGGTAGAAGAGGGAGCTATTTTTAGTACTAAGTCTTCTCTTTCTTGTTTTTCTTGAAGGACTCAGGAATCAGGAGTGATTTTGGAGCTTTCACAAACACATTCCCAAAGTCTTTCATGATGTCTAAGTTAAATGAGCATCATGAAACCAGTAAGAGTAACCTGATAATAATTTCCTTCTCCTATTGCTCAGACTTCAGCCACTTGTTATTACAATCCCTAGCAAATACATTTCTTCCTATTTTTACCAAAACAAAAAAAAGTTTGTGTGTCAGAACTAAAATCTCTGCCTCCTAAACAAATACTACAGATGGCCAAAAGAACACAACTTTGTGTCAATCACCTTCAAACTGAGGTTCCACATGTGTCACCAAGAGGAGAGCAAAAATAACCAGACCATTCCTAGTACTACCAAATGTAAGGACGTGATCCTTACCACATTCATCTACATTCCTGTAGAAAGTACTAACCGATTTGAGGGCTGATTTTAATGGTGACATCTTAGAAAAGTTGACACGATATGTCCTTTACTAAAATCAGTATCAAGATGACTTCAGTTTTAGATGACTAAAGAACCAGACTACATGAAACAGTCCACAATTGTTTATGAAATGCCATTCAGATACCTGTGTGTCAACTGAAGCATTTAATCAGGTCATACTGATCAGCTTGAGGTTCTAACCCTAACTAAACTTCTTTGAAAAATCCAGGTTTTATGGATTTAGTTCCTTTTCACCAGAGATACTAATTACCAAAACTGGCACCACATGCTTTAAAATTCTGAACCCACTGCAGAAGTACAATGAAACACTAGTGTTTCCTAAGAATCAAACAAAAATCCTAGATGTTACTAAGCAAAAATGATGCAAAATTAGCATTTAAGTAAATATTGCTTGGAATTGTATCTGCTTACTTTACTGACAAAGCAAGTATCTTCTCTCCCTTTATGCACCTGTTAAAAACAGGCAAGGACAATACGGTCACCAGAATTTTGCTGTGTTTCTGTTACAGAATCTTTTAGTGATGGTAACAAACTAGTGAGAACACAGCTTGCCTTCCAAATCACAGATTCATAGCACATGGCTGGCACATATAAGAATATTTCTTATTCATATTGCATATTTGACATCAAAACCATTAGTAAGCAAACATGAAAACTGACCTAGATCTATTTAAAAAAAAAAAAAAAAAACACCAAAAAACAAAACAACAAACAACCTAATTTAAAGTTGACATGTTATATAAATAATGTCATCCAAACATGATTTTGCATAGAAGAGGCCCCTGGCAGAAGATGCAGTGCAGTTTTACTACACATAGAAGCTAAGACTCTATTATTAGGCGGCCATACTTCCACTATACCAAGCATGATTCCTGCGCGACTGAACAGGACATGAGTCAGAATCCTTCATTATATACATATTTCTACAAAGATTCTGTTTTTCCAAAATTAGAATTGTTAATAACAAAATTACTGAAAACAGGGCCTGACAGAGTCAGGATAGATCATCTATTCTGTCCCATACCCAAATGCAGGATGAATTTAAACCATTCCTGACAAAGGTTAGCCTAATCTATTGTTTTTTAAAATACGTAATTACAAAAACTATGCAACTCTCCAAACACCACCCAAGGTTTCACTATAAAAACTGGAATAAATATTCTAGTGCCCAATCTTAACTTAATGTATTATAATTTTAAATACTGTTTCTTGTCCTAGTTGCAACTAAACAGAAGTGTGTTCCCCCTTTGCCTCCGCACCTATCCTGCAGGTATTTGCAGACCTCAAATATCCTCAGTTCCAATAGTCCTTCTCTGGACCGAGGAATAAAATCATTGGCATAGAAACTGCATTACAGTTGTTCAAAATATGCATGGTCCTGATTTTGAAAATAACTTCTCAAACATGTAGTCCGAATAAATCCCACAAATCTATTTGTCTTCATGCACTGAACGAGCAAAGCCCCAATTTAAACTTGCAACAAGGGATCCTGATTTGTTCCATGTGCCAATTTATACCTGCAGCCTGTGTTGTTAATGTTATCCCCTGAGACCGTGGGTAGGTAGGTAGAGAAGATCAAAGACTATACACCTCCATCAGCACAAGCACAGAAAATCAGTTTTCAGCCCTGTGTGTACAGAAACTACCTGGGAAGGTTATGCAGGCACGCAAGACTGTCTCTTACTCCCATTTGTCTCCCTGTTGGATGTGCAAGGTGGCTCAGGTCTTCTACGGTACAAAAGCCCTGGTCTTACCAACGACATTCATTTTCCACACTGCTGCTTATCCTACTTCACGCAAAGAACACCGACTGCTTTTTCCTGGGGGGAAAAAATGGAGCCAGAGATATGAGTTCCCTTCAACAATCGGTACCTGGCACTAAGCTTGCCAGTGCTGCCCCAGGGAGTTATTCCCAACTGCCGCATCCGCTAGCAACAACAAAAGTGTGCAGGGAAAAACCATGATAGCAAGCCAGTTACCAAAATCACTTTCTCTACAGCCATGCCTAGGAACTGCTATTTTGCCTTGTATTCACAGAAGGGTAGCTGTGTCACAGTTTAATTTAAGAAAAATTTCATAAATTAATCTAAATTACAGTCTTGATTGGTATACACATCCCAGGTACTACAGAAGAAAGACTGAAATGTATGAGGAAACCATAGGCTGTTATTAGGATCTAACAATTAAAAGCCAATAATCAGAGATATTTCTGACTTGAGGAAGAATCACTGCCATTTGACAAGAGTTTTATAAAACTCCATCTAAATTACTGCAAACAGTTCTTGCCACCGATGTCAGAGAAAGATGAGTTCAAACTAGAACAGGTGCACAGAAATGCCAGTAAGAGGAGCAGGGAATAGAAAAGCCATCTTACAAGAGGATCTTACTTTATCTAGTTAAATGGCCATGCTCTATAAATACACTACCAGGACGACACCATAGGGGGGAACTATTTAAACTAAACTACGAAGTTGTCACAAAGAACAGTAGTTGAGGTATTTTAAATGTTGAATAGGAACTTGTCATCATAATTGTTAAGGACGTATATCAAAACAGAGGTTCTTCCCATTACAGATTAAGAATAATTTGAAGCTGAATACTTACATCCACATCTCACAAACTTGGATCTAATGGATCTTTAGATAGCTTGACAGCTACTACAAAAGTTTTAATGCTACAGGGCTCTCTACCTGTCCTGATGTTAAACGTGGATGATCTCCAGTCACTACAGTCATGTCAGAAAAAGCTTTAAGTAGTTAGCTGTGAAAAACCTCTGCCATTATTAATACTTTATTTGATTTATAAGGATAATTTTACTGTATTGTTGCAAGCATAGCCTGTCTATATCCCCAAAATGTAGGCTACTATATCCTATCCTAAAAAAAACAGACACACACTTAATGTAAGCACAGCTTAAACTGACAAAATCCTGTAGCAAGTCATCCCATTTCCATGAGTGTGAAGTAGATGCTGGATGAATTTCAAACAGTTGACCGTGGGACAATGACATATGTTTCATCAAAATTCTCCTACAAGCTCTCTAAAACAGGAGAGCACTACTCCCTTTTACTGAACTTGCAGAATAACATATTATTCACAAAAAGCCAACTCACAGTTCTCCTTCCAGTATCACATCTAGCTCAATACACCAAGTTCCTCTCTTTTCCTTCAGGTTCCCTATGACCTCTCCATTTATACCCTTAAAAAGTAAACTGAAAATAAGAACAGAAAGCACCTCAGCCTTTAACCATTATAAACTCTGTACTGTAAGATCACTTTCAAGTTTGTTTTTTAAATAGCATACCTACACTTCCACCAAATGGCTTATGACACAAAATACTGCCATCTTACTGCCCTTTTAATAAGCTCACTATACTTAACTTCCAGTTCACAGTCTTTATCTACAAGTTAGTGTAGCGATCCCACTGCACTGACTGTATTTGCTTATTCCTGTAGGCATTTATTAGAATACAATCATAAAGAGATGAACTGAAATAGCCTTTCATAGATTGTCAGCCTCATCCATTTCAGAACTCTTTAGCCAAGAAAGCAGCTTGTTTTTTCCACTGTACTTCACAGAACATGCATGAGGACAAACGATAATACTACTGAGGACTAGCTACCAAGGTTTTCCAAAATTCATGTTCCTGTTCTACCCTGACAGCTTTAGCAAGAGCTTATAGGAGACATGAATGGATATCAGTTTCAGGACTTAAGAGAGTTAACTAGAAACAAACCCAAGGCTAGCAATGCAAAAAGCAACTCTTACCCCTTCCTCAGTTCTACTGATGAGTGACTTCTTAAACCTAAAGCATTTAGAAACTACTTTAAAAAAAAAAAAAAAAGTATTTTACAACATGCTGAAAGAAATAAATCTTCTCAGCCTTGCACAGTTGACCCAAATTACCCCCCACTAAACACACCCCTCCTGGTGAGGTAGCTGTCAGTTACGTGTGTTTCAAACTAAAGATAGCACTGTCTAAAAGAAAATACCATATAATCAGAGATTATTCTCTCATTTAAGTGTTGACATAAAATTTCAACTCTGATTAAAATAAATAACAAATATTTGTTCAATTTCGCATAGAACTCCACTTCAGAAACATACAAGCATTTCACAGTTGCTTCTAGCTTCACTCATGAAGCAATCACAACATCAAACGTTCCTGTTAAAGGAAATCTTTATAAGTTTTGGAATAACTACTCTCTCCCAAAACATTTTAACTGAAGCTAAAGGTCTTCAAAAGAGAAGTAGGCTTGTACTAGAAACTCATCACCACCTGTCACATTTTCCCCCCTAAATTGAAAGGCCATACATATTCAACAACTACACTGAGGAATTTCATTAATTCAAAAAGACAGAATTTGCAATTTATTATATTAAGCTGATAGAAAACTAACAGTCACTCTTTCTACTGACGTTTATCTTCTCAAGACACAGGCTGCTCGCAACAGTTGCGCAGCTTAATTACACAGAGGCACTATCCTGGCACTGTACAGGCGTGCTCCTGTCATGAATTATTTGATAAGTCATTTAAACTGTCAAGTTAACTCAGAGATGGTAGATGTGTACTCAACTGCAAGAACAATAGTCCACACTCGAAGTGTATATATTGCTGGGAGTAGACAGGTACATAAAAGCGTGGAGGTTCTTTTGCAGTTTATAGCTAAAACAGCACTCAGCTTCGTCTAAGTCTTCAAAGCTGATCTACACGCAGCATCCATACTGCTATAACCAAGGCTACTTACTGTAACTAGACTTTACATTAAGCCCAACATTTTCTCCACTGCAAACTTGTTATATCTAGAGTGCTGGCTACTTCAGAGTGAAAGGAAAATCATGGACGAGTATGAATAGGATATTTTCAACCTAATGTAACATGGCATTGTTAAAAAAAAAAGTCTATTTGTTTCGAGACCTGTTAAGTCTGAAGTGATAATGCACATTCACTGTAAAACTTTGGAAAGACTTCTTAAAAGACTGATCAACTACAAATCAAGACTAAGACTCTTTAAATGCCTTTCATAAACAGTTCTTTTGAACATAAAACAATCTAACGAAACCCCTCTAATACTTGTTGCTCTCCCATCTTACCAGTGAACACCTGAGCAAACTTTGGCTTTAGTACTATTCTAACTTTATATAAATTAATAGATAAGAGTACAAAGCTTCCAGGTCTTTTAAAGAAAAACTAACAATGTAAATATCGATTTCACCACTACTTGGCTCAGAACAACTAACTTACAGCCAGTTCGCTTGAGCTTCTAAACCTCAACGAACTAGTGTAGACATCTAAACCACATTGTATGGGTTCTTGACTTCAAAAAGCAGTCTGCTTTAGTAACAAAGTACGGCTTATTTACTTAAATAGAGTAACTGTTTCTGTTTGCAGGAAAGAATACATAGAAGTGAAACAGGTTTGGTTTTTTTTTTTTTTTTTACATTATAAAATTTATTGTGTGTTTATCACATTCAAAAAGCATTGACCAGTGAGGTTTTTTGGTAACTGTTAGAATGCCAAGGTAAAGCTGGTATGTTTGGAAGCTTAATCAGCACCTTAACATAGATGACCATAAGCTTGAGGAAAATTTGAACAGCCATGTATTTGACACTTTAGACTTCCAATAGTTTTGTGGGTACAACAGAATAATTTAAAAGGGGAAAAAGAAACTGAATGCTTTGGAAAGACCAGGCAGTATCATGAACATATAAATTTAACCTTAAGTTAAAAAGATTTTAAGGGTTTGATGATTAAATCCTTACCCCCATTTTCGTGTCTGTTTAAAATCTAATTTCAGTCTAAGCTTAAATTTTTACTTCTGTCATGATTGCCTACATGGGCAATTATGGAAAAAAACAGGATGAAAACTGCTTTAGGATCAACGCTGAGAGATTCTTCACAAGGCATTGCAAGGCTGAAACAGGAGTGGGTTGGAGAAGAGACAGTAATTCGCATGGTCAAATAAGGACCAAAACTAAAAGAAAAAAAAAAATGTAGTCAGTTGCATGAAAATGCCCCAACATTGAGCAAAAGACATGCAAGAAAACACGAAGCAGCAGTGGAGAGTGGGTCTGATTAGGTTTTGATAGATGGAGAAAACTGAAAACATTTCCCCACTGTCTAAGTGACATTATCCACAGTCTTTATTTAAATATATAGAACAAAATCTAATTAAGGGAGAAATTTGATAAACTTTACAGAAAGCCCTCTACAGAGCTAGTTTTGAAACAAAAGGGACAGATAATTGCTTAATCTCAAAATTAAGACTAAAGTATACCAATAGTACTTTACATCAAGCAGTTATCTTTAAGAATGTGTGAAAAAGGACAATTTACTTTTTAAAAGGGTGTCCTCTAAATATGGCATACATATAAAGTACTCTAAGATCCTGGATTTTTTTCAAAGCTTTTTGAGAAACACACACAAATAATTCAGATTTAGTCAATTTTATTTACAGTTTTTTTTTTTACATTTCAGAGCATTACACAATTACATATTCTCATTTTCTGACCTGCAAACAGATACCTTAAATGGAAATATTAAAAAAAAAAAAAATGAAGTTAGATACATCCAAAATGCAACAATTACACATCTGACAATTCACAAAGTGTAATTTACTAGGACGTATCCTAAGAATTTAGGAACAACCAGTCAGGAGAAAATCTGACCAATTTCAGCAATCAATTATTTACACATTCAAAACAAAGCCTCTCTTAATCTAAACCTCCAGGCAAATGGCCTGAAAGATTTCTTCAGGAAGAAAGACCAGAAGTTATGATTCACACCTATGCAGCATTAACAGCCCTTGATCCCAAATACTGAGCAACTCGTCAGCTTTGTCTTAGAGCTACAGGCATCCCTCTCAGCTTCTCAACCCTGAAGTGTTACATTTGTGCCCCCATGTGCATAGAAAGGCTGAGTGTTTTAAGTGGTCACTATGATAAAACCCCATTTAATCTGGTCTTTAAGTTACATGAATTCTTCCTCAAAAATTTCAGCAAGTCTTCTAATGCCATTTAAACTGGCCTATGTGGGTTGGGGCATGCCTCCTTAAGATGTTTAAGCATGCTTTGAACCAATTTGCACTGGCCAGACTAAATACATTAGAAACTATTTAAAATAATCTTTAAAGACCATTTAGACAAGGCTTACATTTCTACACTTCCCTGATGGGCCACCTAAAAAAAAAAAAAAAATAAAAAAAAATTCACAGCTACTACTTTCATCCCTTGTGTTAACCCTTTGCCACACAGCAACTCGTTATATACTGGGTAGAAACTACTAAAAAATTCCCTGCAAATAAGCTGCCTTTCAGCTGAGGCTATGGCTCCTATGCATTGGGTGTTTGAGGAGTTTTTTTCTTTAAAAAAAATTCTCACTTGAAAAATACTGAAGTTCTCACTTTAGGCTAATTTTGATTGCGTGTTCAATTTGTTTAACTGTCAAGAAACTGCTACAAATGGAGCAACTTTAGTATAAAAAGAGCAGTCAACCGAGTGTAACTTCTGACTTGGCAAGTCCTTCATGGTAGTTCTCTAACTAGGCTATGAATTTTGTGGAGCCTCCAGATTTCTTGCCTACCTTACTTTCCATGTTCACGTTTCAAACTGTGTAAGCAGGGCCCGAACTTCGGGAGTCAGCTGCTTAGCAGCCTTAGCTGCCTCTGTGACGGCCTTGCGGTAAAGACCCTTTCTCTTCTTATTAAAGCGCAACTGGAAGCTTTCTAAAAAGGGGGATAGTTGTGCAAGAGCAAGAAAAGATGTTGTTGTGGAGCCAAACCATGAGATACGAGCCTCCTGTCGAACTAAGAGGCCATTATCTTTCCGGCTCACAGTTATGGAAAGAATACGGGCTGGCCACCAAGGGAAGCCATAAATCTTGGCCCAAACAATGTCTCCTACACATACGGTCCTGCCATCTGGTGTGACACATTTAGAGACGTTTTTGGAAAAGACTTCCGTTTTCAAGGAATTACTGAGCTTTTTCTCTTCCTTTGAAGAGGAGGAGGAGGAGGAGGAAGGTGCATGCATGCTGCCTGGAGGAAAATCAAAGCTTTCAGTAGAGCTACACTCAGAGTTGGTAGATTTCAAATCATCTGTGCTATCACTACTACAAACTGATGCACTGGAAGAGTCAGATTTCTTTTGATTAAGGGTCATGTAAACCGTTATATTGCTTTTGCTGCCTCTCTTGCCCAATGTCTGGTGTTCATCCTGATCAACAGTTACATGCACTTCACTTGTGTCCTGAACCTCACTGCTGGCCTCTTCAGGGCCTTCTGAGGGGCTCTGATTTTCTGAAGGGGCCTCACCTGCTGAGCGGGTGGAGGAGCAGCGAGACTGGGGCTTAGTTGCCATCTTGCCACTCCGTATTTTCTCAAGTCCCGTCTTGAGAGAAGAGTCATTTTCTTCATTCCGATACCTTTGTGGCTTTAAACGCAATCGGGGTGGGAGGGAACCTGAGCTGGTGTTCTGAAGACGCCGTGTGAAGTGGACCTTTGAATGTGCATTTTTGGAAGAGGAGGTTGCACTCTGCTTCTTTTGTGCCTTTTCTTTGGCCATTTTCAAGACTTCCCGAGCTTTTGCATGATCCATGTTTTTGCTCTGGAGAACTTTTTTTGTATTTAACTGCGCTTTTGAAGTATTTGCTTGTGCGGAAACTTTAACTACTCTGCTTCTGCTGTGGGCAATATTTGAAACCTTGACCACAGCATTCCTTTTCTGGCTTTCATTTTGGCTTTTTCCATCCACTTTATGGTCAGTCTTAAGTTTTTTATTCACAGTAGTCACACTCTCATTTCTTCGTTTTTTATTATCCTCATATTTTGAAGAGTCACTTGCATTGCCACCTTTTTTTATTTCCTTTTTTTCTGCAACAACACTGTTTTTGCACTTGTCACACAAGACCTGCCGAGGTCGTAGTTTGATAGCATTCATGATAGAAGTGGGCTCCTCCCTGTACATTTTACGCTTGGGACGCTTAATTTTCCGGGGTGGAGGCTGAGGTATTGACTGGTTATATGTGTCCCTGATAAACAACGGAGGAGGATATGGCGCTCCCTCATGAAAGAGAGGAGGTGGTTTAGAAGTCCATAGGCTTTTAGCTATGCTAGGTTCTGATGGCTGCGTGAGAGAAGAGTCATCAGGGACTGCAGCATTAGATTCACACTTCACCTGTGCCTCATCTTGGAATGGTTTACTTTGGAGCTGCATGGCTTCAGGTTTATCCTTGTATTCCCTTTTAGGAAATATGGTCACAGGGATGCCATGGGGTCCAAACCTTAAAGAGAAAAAAAAAAAAAATAAGTTTTTGAGGGATCTTTTGCTGCATTTATTAAAAAGCATATCAAAGCCTGTCTACATTATGTAGCCACCATTTGAAAGACATGAATCTCAGGAAAATTAAAGCTTCATATCTAGCCTTATGGTAAGCTTGGAAAAAGCAGGAAACCAAAACCAAGTCAGCAGAGAACATGAAATACATAACTTTGCTTATTATTGGTTTCTCTTGCATCAACAACATGCCCTGAAAATGAAACAAAAAAATGTAACCTACAGACAGAAGTAAAAGAATTAACTTTGTACTTTTAGAAAATGCTTATAAACAAGTAAACTACACACTCTCCCATCAACTCCAAATCTACCTAAGATTAATTTCCATGCTAAGTCAACTTATGTGAAGGCATCTTCAGCAACTTTTACAAAATTCTTCCATTTTTAGCATAGCACAAAAGACCAAATATGTTTCAGATTTAATCAAGGCAAACACAGACTGCATAAATACTTGCATTGAACAGAGAGTGCCATCATTCTTCATCCACAAAAGATTAGCACCTGACCATCATATGCATTACAGCTCAAAACTTGCTAGCCTAAGAGTTTCTTTCAGCAAAACTACCCTTATTTCACCACAATACAAACCACTCCTCCCTGGTTTGCGAGCAAACAATATTTTAAACCTTTGCCTACTTTTCTGCAGACGGCTCTAGATCTCTGCTGCCCCATTTGACCCACACAGGAGTTCTCACCACCCTGATCAGCTCCGAGAGAAGAGAATGAAAAATCCCAGTATGACTTAGGCATTAGCTCAGCTTTCCTATAGTAAGAGAAGTAGCATGTTGCCTAACAGGTAACCAATACTTTCTGCAAAGGGTTGTGCCAAGGGAAACATTTTATCAGTTTGCAAGGCATTATGCTTGCCTTCTCCTGAGCGGAAATCAAATGATAAATACGTTCATTTACAACAATGTATCTTTCAATCCCCAGAACAGGGCAGGAGGGATTATAAAAGCTTGTTTAACCTTCCTCCTGTTCCACTCCACCACAAACTACCAGCTGAGCTACCAGCCCCACAGAGCTGTCACCAGGCTGCTCACTGCTCTTGAGCTCTGCCCAACTCCACCTCCCATACGCGCACACTAGTGTTTGGCTTATATTAGTTGGTAATTTTAATAGATTGACCTCAATGCAGTAACAATGATAGACAAGGTTGCGATTCATAAGCCAAATCATCCATTTTGAATCATTAAACAAACACCATTATGTTTATCCCAGACCTGACAGAAGAATGAAGTAATTACCCAAGATTTGTCCTCAGGTTAACACTAGTTCATGTTGCACTGCAGCTGCTCAACTGCAACATCCTCTTAACTGATTGAACTGAAGTTTATTTACAATCTATGTTTGCCTCTCAACTGAAGATAAATGCTGAATACCCATCCGTTTTCCATTCACACTCCTGCAAGAAATATGCAGTTTATACAGGTGCCTACATGTTGGCTTTATTTCTTCAAAACTGGTTTTGAAAAAAAAAAAATCATCATATGTGTTAGAAGATTCTTTACACTGTCACCAACAAATGCTGTCACTTGTTTGTCCTTTTGCTTATCAGTTAAGCCTCTTTTTACATTTAAAAGTTGCAATTGAGGCAAACAATCCATCCAAGATTAAATTATCCATCCAGTTTGCACTTCATTACAAATGGAGAACAGAAACAGCAAACAACCTAAGCAAGGTTGCAGAAATGAGCATCATAACTAAATGCAGTCTACTGCACTAGTGAAGGCTACAGTGAATTATAAATATTTAGCAGCTGATGCAGGCATTTTTCCAGCTTACAGGCTGGCGTTAAACCACAAGGGATTCACTCATAACTAAGTTTTAAGTTCTCTAAAGTCCCAGAAGTCCACCACGTGTAAAGAAGTTGCTTTTCCACAAACACTCTTCCTTCCACCAAAGATTATGAGTAAGTTATACAATTCCAAGGACTTTAAAAGAAACTATCAGCTGATAGTAATTAAATTAGCAGTATTTTCAGTGTTACTTGCAGCAAGAACTTCAGCTTCTTTAAGAGCAGTAAGATCCAGATCCCATCTTTCACCACCTAACAAAGATTACAGGATTTGGGAAAAAGTTAATGTACTGCAAGAGCTGAGAACCAGACAGGGCAAGATGCCTGCTGTGCAAATTTCAATACCAGACAAACACCACAGAAGTAGAACTAGACAGCAGCATGATATCAAATGGGCAAAACCCATGCAGAAGAACATCACTTACAACTCTTTTCACTGTCTCAGGAACTGCATTTCCTAGCCCCTCACAAGACATTTCCATAGTCCAATACACAAACCTTTCTTCTAGAAGACATTCATGCTGACTCCATGTTAGGAAATTAAGCAGTGACCAGGGAAGAAGCGGATGAAGAGGACTGCAAGGAGGTTCTCCAGAAGGATCCCATTTAAGTACTTCATCTCTCTTTTCACAGATTTTTGTTCTACTGCCTCACAAGCAAAATCAGCACAACTAGCACTCCAAACACACACAAAAGCCTAATGGAAAGCTCAGCATATGACTTGATACCATGAAGGCACTGAAGATTAATATTGTACCTTAGACTATCCTTTCCTTCAAGCATCTGCATAATACACTAGGCCAAACAGCTGAAGAACAGGACAGCTGAAGTGGAATTTTTATCCAAGATGCAAACCTGCTTTAGTAAGACAAAAAAAAACAATCCAGACAAACTCTGAAGCTAGAGTTTGTCTCACAAAAAGTACCATTTTAACAAGTGAACTAGAATCTCCCATCACTGTCTACCTAAAAATTCATGAATTGTAGAATTAGAGAACATTCACAGATATCATCTGGTGCCAGTTACTTAAGAGCAAATGAAGACACTATTCCTGTAAATGATGTGTCAATACACAAAGACATGACTAGTCAAGACATAGTCCACCTGAAGTACAAGACAAATTTGGTAAGCCCAGAGACTGAACGTTACTTCCAACAGCTGAGTGCGTGGTACCTTCTCTTTGGCCTCATCCAATAGCAGGTTGCATCCATAAACATTCAGTTTTTATATGACCTTTGTTTCCTCCTTGGTGAATGAAGTTCTCCAACTATGCAACTTGGAAGAACAATACGAAAATCAAGAAGAGAGAACAATGGCAGAAAAACTTCAGAATGAAACAGTAAAAGACACAGGAGAGAATGAAAACAAAGAACAAGGTAAGAAGAAAGTGAAGGCAAACAAAGAATGGCCTATTTTTCTTAAGAGAAGCAGAACAAAGATGTGATCTTAAGCCTATTCAAGACAAGGCATGACACAGCATCTAATTAGTTCAACAGTGAACACAAGTATTTACTCCATATACTAGAATTTCAAGCCCTATTTTCATACATCTAGTTGGTGGACCTTGAAGACAAGTGCTTCTCAGACAAATCACAATAATAATTTTTGTTACACCAGCTACATGTTTGAAATAGCTAGGAATGCCATGTGTATGTAGGGTAGACATAAAAGTTGCAAAAGCTAGCATTTGGTTCATCTACTACAGAGATGAAGAAGGACTAAAAGGCTACCATATAAAAAAAGGTTAAAAAATCCAAGCAGCACAACTCAGTTGTATCACATTTACTGATCCACACATCAGTCAATGACTGGGCAGTAGAAGATTACCTCTTAAAAAAAACAAAACAAAAACCAAACACATTTCAGTTATGCTACATCAGTGAGACTACCTACATATTTCGTTTGTCACATGTTGCATGTTTAAATACTATAAGGAACTGCCTTGTCTTTATTCTAACAACAAACTACATTTTTTTCATATATTGATCCCAAGCATCACCTGTCCTTACTATAATATTACTTTCCTCCAGAAAAGGCTACTCTTGGAAAGACATAGTCCAATTACTGTTTGCTTAAAAAGAAAAAACCCAACCCATTTGTGCATAAGTTCCAGCTGTTCATTGTACAGCCCACTCATGCATAACATAATATAGTTCTACCTCAGACTATCACTTGAAGGAACAGAAGGATTCATTGATGTGGGATCTAAAATTGAAGTGTTAAGAAAACCAAAGTAAGAAACAATCATTTCAACCTAATTTAAAGCAGTTCTGTAAAGCAGTGCACTGCTGCTTCATACTTCTTCAAAATTAGAACCAGTTTTCCATGTTGCCAGGTTCTTCTGTACAGGTGTCCTGGCTCTTTTTGCTTTGAAAAAGCTCTTCTAAAAGAGAAGACTGTTGAAAGTCATCCTAAGAAACTTATCTACAAGAAGTTTTACAAGTAACAGAGCAATCAGTAGGATCTGCTATCATCATATTTCTGATAGACATATCACTCCAATATACATATGCATTAAAGGCATAAATAGCAACAGGAATACCAGGAACTGTATTTAAACAAGAGACTAATGGGGTAGACAAGATCAATTCTAGCAGTCCAGTGACCTTTACACTGAGAAGAGCTTTCAGTTGACTAGGGTACACAGAGACAGAACTATGACAAAAACAGTCAGGTTTTATTTCCAGTTTGTCAACTGCGAGTTAATGAGCATCTTTTGTCATTATGTAAAAGCTAGTTTGGGTATCAAACCTAGAAGCCTGTCACTTAAAGCCATATAGATTTTTATTACAGATACGTAAACTTAAGTACTTCAAGCAAAGTAAAAACAACTTTTTCAAATCTAAATTCTCTAGCAGAATTACTACAGTGAATATATACTACTATTCAATTTGTATGCAAAACACAGTGCATTTAAAGAGTATTTTTAAAAAAATAACCATGACATAAGGAACAAATCCCATCTAAATTCATAACTGTATGTACATAAACATCTAAACAATACATCCTGGGGCAAAGCATTTTTATGTTACTACATAAAGTCTTAAGCTCTCATCTTTAGACTCCAATGTCTAACTTTTATTTCTCTATTGAAAGAAACAAAAATGAAAAAGCACCTTGTTCTGCCAAGAGCCAAAGGAGAGGACCCACTGAGCTGGTTCAGAAGTATTTCACATTTGCCCACAAACACACTGAATTAAAGTCAAAGCACAGTAACTTCCAGAGTTGTGATGTGATCAAGTCTGTTGTAAATGAGTACAATCAAAACTCATCTTCACCACTAAGACAGACTACAGTAATCTCTGATTACCCTTTTTATGCATTGCTCTTGTACTCAATATCATCCTTAGCGTTTTGCAAAAGTTAAGACAAGCAACAACTGAAGCAATTTTTATTGCATGCATAAAAGTTCAAAGACTCTGAATGCTGGGAGTATAATAATAAGCTGAAATAATGTAGAGCTAAGTATATATACATTTCATGCATGTATCTAAACTGAGGGTTTAAAATATAATATAATGTAAGGATACAATTAGATCACAGCTATTTGAACACAAAGTACTTCAGAACCCTCAAAATAACCTGTACTCAAAACACAGATTATGCAATAACCTATTCTTAATACACAATTTACTTGGTGTGATAAAGTGCGATATGGAACACATTGCTTTAAGCAGCAGGCACCTTACTGAAAAAAGTATACACAGAAGCCAAATTATCAGCTTAGTGGTTTACTCACCTCCTGAGCAAAGTAACACAGGCTGAGCTAAATAGATTAGAAAATGTGTATTTCACTTAGAGCTTTAAAAATACAGTAAAGGACTGCAGTGTAAGTGACTCTTTGGAAAGAGCACATCATCAGGAATAGATCTTGCCGCACCATCACAAACTTGCAGCACCAAGAAAAATTTGGTTAAACATATGATAGTTCAAATTAAGTAATCTGTGACAATCCACATCTAAGCAAACTAGTAAGAAGCTTACAAACTTGGAGACTTCTACTATTCAATGTTAGGCTTAGTGTTTGTCAAGCAGGTACACTTGCCTGAAATCCAAGCTCTTGTTTCTGGCACACTTTCAAGGCAGAGGAAAAACAAGAGCAGAGTATGTATAGAATTGAGTTTGAAAGGGTATCTGAAAAAAGCTTGTTAGAAGTATCCAAGGCAGCAGCTGATTTTAATTATTCCTGACCACTGTCACCTAGGTCTTCTACTGCAATCACTACTCAAGTGGAAACCAACTAATGGACACCAAACAATATGCAAATATACCAAAGGCTCTATTAGCTTACAGTACACCTCTGAAGGAAGTTAGAAGTCCTTTGAAAGACTTCAACTTACAGGAAACTGAATCACAGCAGTTCATGTAGTCAGGCTGCTGATGCAGACTTTGAAGAACTACCCACTGTAGAGACAGAAGAATCCCTAAGTTGATAAGCCTGAAGAGTATGCAGGGGGGTCCCCTAATCAGTGCTTTCCCTCCGAAGAAGTGGGAAGGAACCCCTCACCTTTTCATGGGAAAGGATTCATAAGTGAATTCTCAGAATTTCCTTCAGTTTTCTGTAACTTGGAGTTCTATCAAGGATATAAAAGTAGACTTTAAAAGACAGAATGCTTTAAAGTTAGGGTTCCCACTAACTACCACAATTTTACTGGTATGCTTATAAAGCTGAAGGTCTGTTTAAGCTGAAATTATCTTTTAATTTTTACATCTCTTGGCATTAATAGTTTCAAGTGTCAGTTGCATTTTAAAGTAGATGTTTTGCTGATACATTTGGAAGTGTTACACAATTGCAAAACTTGATGATTATGATAGAATACCTTGAATATACACTTCAAGGCCATCCACATACCAGTCAGACCCAAGACAAATGGAAGAGAATGATACCATTTATTAATGGATGAAGTTTAAGCCAATTCAGTGTCAGGATGGGCAAGATTCATCAGTCCCATAATGGTGTAAAGAAAAAAAAAATTATTTAAAGCATACTGAAAATTTCACCTCTACCTTGTCTCTCAACACTTCAAGCCAAGTCAAGCCAAGCTATTCTTAGAAAGCAATGGCAACACATGCTGTTGGAATACAGAAAAGCATACCGTAAGAAGAAAGGACAGTTTATCTGTCTTTTCATCTGTTGCGTCACAGTCCAACAAAGAACAGTAGTAGATTACAGCTGCTTTAGGAAAGGAAAGTTTGAGGCACAATCCACAGAAGCCCTATTTACCAGTAAGACTAGGGCCTACTGGTTTGAGAAAGGGAGAAGTCACATTCCTTGTACTGGCTCAAAATCAGCAGCAGATTGGCAAAGAGTTTTCAGTACAACCAGCAGCCTTTATACCTATACTAGCAAAATCCTAAAAGCTAGTCTAGTTTTGTTAGCCATCTTCACTTTCCAAGTGGAAACAAGTAAGCTTTTCAAAAAGCGTTTGATAAGTGACCACAAATAACACTGAATAAAGTTTTTGGATGTAGATAGAGATGCAAAAGAAACTATTTTCATAGGGAAGCTGAAACATTACAAAATTGTAGAAAAATTTAGGTTGGAAGCAATATCACAAGGTCTTCTGATCCAACCCTGTCCTCTAAGTGAAGCTAAATTTGACACTATACCATTCAAGATATACTTTGCTTGTGTCTAACAGAGGTTATGTGATTAACTCTCTTCACCACACACACGTCACAATTATGCTTCCAACGTTCTGGGGATAAAAGCAAATATCAAAGTGTTATGGCTGTTCCTTAAATGCTAGAATTTCACCAAGCTCCTTTACACATCTAAGAAACAACAGAAGAGAACAGGTGATGAATTGTAGGAACACCTTGAAAACTGAGTGTAAGTTAAAAAAAAAAATAAAAAAATAAAACAAACAACGAAACAAAACACAACCCACATACAACCCTGAGTAACAGACATTTTACTGGTGAGAATATATATCACAGCACATCAGTACTTCTATAGAACTTAAACCTTCTCCAGACAAGGACAGCCAAATGTTGTTCCTAATTATTAAATGAAGTTATTAGTAAAAGAGAACATAAGAACAGGCAGAAATGTGCCACATTTTTTCAAGTAAGACTTCTGCTGTTTCCTTCTTGTGTCAGCAGATCTTTGGGAGTACCTTTTTTTCCCTCCCACTTTTCTTGGTGTATATCGTTACAACACACTAGATTTAACCTGCAGAGTTTATACCAACAAAATGTGAGCATACATAGACAACATGTTTCAAGAAATGCTAGATGTAAATGATTTAAAAATCTAACAGATGTTCTGCAGATTAAGACAACAAGAACTAGAGAATGGATGCAACAGTTCATCACTTATCCTTTTTCTTTTGCAGCAGAAAGTTCAATGAATAAATTGAGAAAAGTGTAGGATTCAAGAGTCGCCAAGAAAGCAAGCTGTAACTGAAAACTGCTACTAGGATTATAAGAATTTGAAGCCGTCTATATAAGTTTATTTTCATCATATAGTTCATGCATACCTTGCTGCAGGAAGTCTTTCCTTATCTTCCACAACCAAACCCCAATTAAGATGTAATTTAAAACATCTGTCTACTAGCAATACATTGGGCATCTTTTGGCTATCTAAGGCTTTTAGGTCACAAAACTTTTTGCTCTTCCTTTCCCCTCAAGAACTACGATAATCACACAGAAGTCGGAAAAGAAATAGCTTAGGAAGACACACGTCCATCACATCTGTATGATCAGAAGGAAAATTTTAGTCAAATGATAAAGCAATAAGAGAAAGTCCAAGTCGTGACTGTTAGCAAAACAACAGAACATAAACTTAATCCCCTCCCTCCCCTTAATCTTTGGGAAGGGGAAAAAAAAAATTGCAAAAATAATTATTCTCTTTCCAGAGAAGCAAACTAAAACCAGGACTTCTTAATCCTACATTTTAAGATTTACAAATGCTACGCTCATCAGGTATTTCCTTACTGTCTACTTCCTCCAGGTGCAGAGCCATATTTACACTAATTCTGAGCCAGCAGGTGGCATTAACATTTCATATACCCTAAGCAAACAGCATTACTCAAATGCTGGACACAGGCAACCTTACAAGCCCTATTTAAGCCCCATACCCGATGAGTAGTTTTCAATGACAATTTGTACAATAGCATGGAAAATTAACTACAGTCATGCATGAAGCATTCCACTATCCACTCTGACAAAATAAGACAGGATTGCCTTCTCCTGCCTGCCTGATGGTTGGCTGCATTTCCCATCTCTCCTATCAGCACAACTCCATCAGGTATACACTGAGGAACTCACATCAAAACCTTATCCTAGCATGTAATAATGCACTTAAAAGGTAATGGCAACAGTAGTAATAAAGTTTAACAGTAGGATCACATTTTTAATTTGTGCAATAAGCCTTTAGAGTAACAAAACTGGGAATATGTCCCTCTTTAAATGATGACTTACTGCATAAGAAATTGATTTGGGACTCAGTAGACGTAGATTCCTATTTTCTGCTGATTTTCAAAACCTCCTGTGCAGCTGCTGACAGGTACATGAGAACTGCCATTAGCGCAGGCAGACAAAATACTTCCTTACCTCACATAAATGTAGGAATAAAGTCTACTGAACACTGAGGTGCTTACGCTCTTGTGTTATAAACTCCTAAATGGAGATCCTATTTACAAGGGGTAGGAGAGGAAGAGGAAATCAGATCTTTTAATACAAACACCACTGACTTCATATCAAAGTCCACAAGAATAAAACCTGAAGTCAGTGCATCATTTCAACAATGGAAACAGAACTAGGAAAAAAGAAAAAATACAAAACAAAAAAACAAACAAACAAACAAACAAACAAAAACACCCAACAAAAAACCCCAACTTTAAAACAAGAAACATATGGGGACATTTTTGCTTTTCTTTCACCTTGAAGTTCAAGTAACTCAGAAGATGACTTGGGAAGGCTAAAAAGAGTCCAGTGGACAGGTTTTATAAAAAGTCATTAAAACCTGCTCTTCTTAGTACTGTACAGAAGCAGCACCTTCATGGCCCTGGAGGGGAAAGCAGAAATTAAGATCCAAGAAGGACTAGGAATTATTTTCTTCCAAGTACATGATGAAAACAGTATTAGCACATGCAGTGAACACATCAGCCACTTTTCAAAGCTACTGAATGAGTAAATTCTAATACAAAATTTCACTTCTATTTAATAAGAACTGGCAGTCTTAAGACATTGATCCCCTTTGCATTTGGAAAGTTTATAAGACTATTCCCATGCACTTGAATGAGCTAGTGGAGACAGCTTTCAGTAACCACTCATCTTCCATACTAGAAATCCCAGTGTTTTCATGTAATATTATGCTGGAATTTAGGTGTTTTTTATTTAACTCTACCCTTCCTTTTTTTTTTTTTTTTTTTTTGGTCCAGTGGAAAAACTTGTTATAAGAATGCCAGGGCCTGCCACAGTGCCACAGATGCAGAAGGAAGTTCAATGAAAAATGTTAATGTTCTACAAGTCCATGTGCTGCTACACAAAACAAAAATAAACAGATATAAAAAAAGCTGATACCTAAATAGTACTATCATCCAGTCACTTACCACCAAAGTCATAAAGTCTAGAATAAAATTTAAATCTTGGGCATTCACATAACACCTGTTTTCTGATAATGCTTCAATTTCTTACAGGTAGCAAGTTCTTGGACTCTTTCTGGAGTTTGCTTACCACTGCATTTCCTGCTCTCAGATATCTGAACACAGACTTCTATTCATCTACAAATATTAACTTGTCACCAGCCAAATATTACAGACCTTATGTCTAGAAAGTCAATTCTTCTTGTCCAAGCACTCCAGAGAGTTTGGCTTTTAGAATTTAAATCTCACCTTCTGGATTCCCACGTAACAAGCCCTTCTGAATGAAGTCCAAGATCATATGAATGGATAGAAAGGAATAAGTGGTTTTACTGCATAAGAGTATCTGGAGTAACAGCACACACAAGCCTTCATCTATCACTTCTCCCCAGTTCTTACTGTGAAGACTTTGAGATGCATGCTTCCACTGAAGCCACAATGCAAAAGAAGCAGAAAGTTTGCCTGCTACAGATTGACCTTTACTGCAAAGGGCTGCAGTAGATCTGCTGCATGACAGAAGGGTCTTCAGTACACAAGAAAACCTCAGGCAAATGAGGGGATGTTTGCGGTCAATGTGCGTTTAGTAAGATATGAAATCTTTCAGAAGTAAGGGACTAGCTGTTTTTTTCCTTCTTTACACATATAGATCCCAAGAAGTACAGAAGCACATGCTGTGTCACTTTGCTAACCAGAACAACAATATAATTTTGCTGGTATAACTTCAGACCTACAAAAGAATTGATGTTAATCAGCATTACTACTTAAGTTGTAAGGCCTTCTGGCCTCTTTGAGACATTTAATATTTCACATCAGAAGTGAGTACAGTTTACAGATCACATTTGAGGACTTGGCTTTAAAAGACAAATTGATAACTTAGCATTTCAAACCACAACAACTGACAAATTTAAAACTTACGTCCATGACATTATCCAGAACTTGGGTTTCAGAAAAGGCCTTCTGTTTCAAAAACCAACCAGAAAGCTAGGCCCAGGACAAAAGTGCTGGTCCCTAACACCTTTCCTTTTAGAAAGCATTGACAATATTGATATTACGGGAAGTTATTAAACAGCTACTAGTAATGTAAAAGTGAGTGATAAAAGACACATGACCACACATGCAGCTGAAATTTGGGGGGTGAAGAAAGCACTGCATTTTTTGCATGCCAATTATTTTCAGTAACAACCCTGGCTAAATTTCACTTTTCTCTCATGTACACGCATAGTCCTTATGTCTAGAAAACAAGTACTAAGACAAAGCGGTATTTTCACCTGTAAATAGCAGTTAGAGTGCTTATAAGATGTACAGTATCACTGATGACTTCTGGCCTCCCAAGAACCCCTTACTATAGAAAGGCAATGAAAAAAGCCAACCCCAAACCTCACAATCTGATAAGGCTTTAAGTTATTTTGTGTCCCCTCCCAAAAAAGGGCATTTAAGAACCATTAAACTTCACCCATCCATTGCATTCAAGGAGCAATCAGTACTAACAACTGTACTTCAGGACTGTAATAGCCTACCTTGAAAACCATTATTCTGAAAAATAGCGGAAAAGTAAGGTTACCTAAGCAATGTAAGACACAAACCAAGGGGAAAAACAGATCCCTGGGTCTGTACATTTGTACAAAGACTGGAATAAATGCCAACATCTGCAGCTCAGGTCCTTTTTCCCCAGCAAATACAATTTCTGTAGGCCCAATGTGAATCCCAGCCGAGTTAAAAGGATGTGCCCATGTGCTCGCCCCTCGCCCGCCTCCCCCATTTTCTCATTCCCACTCGGGACTACTTTTTGTTAAGGACAGCACTGCAAAACGCGGGGCCGCCCAGCTGCCGCTCACACCCCGCGCCCCGCGGGGAGGCCGGGGGCGGGCGGGGAGCGCGGAGCTGGGTCCCGGGAGGGAGGGGGGCCCTGCCCGCCCCGCTCCCTCCAACCCCTCCTGCCAGAAGGGTCGAGGAGGAGGAGGACGCCCGTGAGCCGCTGCCTCCGTTCCCCGGGGAGGACACGGCGGCAGGAGCCGCTTGCCCCCAGGCGGACCCACGGCTCCGGCCACCCGGTTCGAAGGAGGGGAGGGGAGGCTGCTGCCGTCGCGCCCCTCGGCCCCTGCCCAGGCCGTTCCCCGCCGCGGTGCGAGCCCACGAGGGTCTCGGCTGCGGCCGCCCCCCCCTCCCCCGCCGAGGGCAGGAGAGGCGCAGGGCGGCTGCGGGCGAGCTCACTGCCCCCGAGACTGCGTGGAGGGGGGGGGCTCGTGATGTCTCCCCCGTGAGATCTCACCTTTTAGAGAGGTCCATGAGGACCCCAGAAAAAAGCTTCTCTCCCAGCCGGAACGAGACCACCAGGGCGTCCTCGATGATGTGATCCAGGGTGACCCGCACCTCGGAGCCCGGCAGCAGCGGAGCCTCCGCCTCCCCTCCGGCCAGAGCCACGGGCACCGGGGACTTGGGCTCTACAGCAGCAGCAGCAGCAGCAGCAGCAGCAGCAGCATCCGGCTCCTCCTCCTCCGGCGGGGACGGCTCCTCCCCAGGCTCGGGCTCCTGCTCCGCGGAGCCCCCAGTAGCCGGCGGGCAGGGCTGCGGCTCCTCCTCGGGAAGTTGAGGGTGCCCAGCAGGCGGCAGGCAGGGCTGCGGCTCCTCCTCGGACTCCGGGCTAGGCGCTCCCCGCTGCTCGGCCTGGGGCGAGCCCACCTCCGGGCTGGAGGGCGGCGGCTTCTCCGTCCTCTCGGCTTCCGGCTCCCGAGTCCCGGCCGGACTCCGGGCGAGCTGCACAGGCGGCGGCTCCTCGGCCTCGCCAGGAGAAACCTTCCCCCCGTCGGCCTCCTCCCCATCAGGCACCACCGACTCCACGGCCTCGGTGACGGCAGGGAGAGGGTCCGCGCCGGCCTCGCTGCCCGGGATAGGCTCCATCTCGGGCTCAGCTTCGCCAGCCCCCCCATCGCCCGGCACCGCTGCAGTCGCTGCCGCCTCCGCAGCCATGGCCGCCATTTTCTCTGCTGCTTCACCGCCGCCTCCCTCCAGCAGCGGGATCGATAACCACAGCCTTCCCCGCCCGCCTGGGAGGGAGAGCCCGCCCCCTAGGCGCGCAGCTGGCAGCCTATTGGTGGGTGCGGCGCAATTTTCTACTTCTACTGGAGAGCGGAGCAGTCCGTCAAGCCCAGCGGGAACTTCTCGTTGGCCAGCGGGGACTTCATTCAATGAAGAGTCAGAAAGAGGAAGAAAGGGTGTGGCTTAGTGCTTTACAGGCCGTTACAGATTAGAGGGGTTGGGCCTCTAGGGCTGCTCCGCCATCTCATTGGTGGAAGGAGGAGCTGCTCCCGCGGGAGGCTGGTAATTGGCGGCGGCAAACGTCCGTCGCGGCGCGCGGGCGCGGCAGGAGCCGCGGCAGGAGCCGCGCGGTGGCCGGCATGTGTGCTGCGGGCGGTCGGGAGAGGGCGTGAGGGAAGATGGCGAGGGCAAGAGGGCGGCCCTCGGGGCGGGTTAGCGCGGCCCTGGAGCGGCACCCCAGCGAGGGAGAGGCCGTCTGCCTCCCGGCTTGTCTGGCGCCGCGCTCGCCGCCGCGCGTGTGCAGGTGGGGGGTGCGCTACTGGTCTGTGGCACTATCTGCCCCCGTGCTGTGGGGGCGAGCGGGGCCCTTGCTGAGGGGAGGGGGGATGAGCGGAGAACAGTGTGGTGAGCGGGCAGGTCGCTGGGGAAGGACAATGTGAGGAAGGTAGAGGGCCTGAGGTCTTTTGTGAAGTAAATCAGCGCTTTAAAAGGTTCAGTAGCGTGAAGTAGGTACATCGGATAAAGGTGAAAAGCGCAGTGTTGGGAGAGAGTTAACGTTTTCCCTTAAGATGTTCTGAATCTGTGATTTTTCTTCCTGTGGAATCAATAGTTGCTACTGTGTAGGTGTTTCCCACCCCCCACCCCCCCAGGTAGGCAATCTTGTGTTTCCTAAACAAAAATTAAGGAAAAAGGAAAGCTTTTAGTCTGTTATGTGCATGATTTTACATTTTGGGAAACCGAGTCCTCTGTAGAAAGGAGGGATTTTTTAGAAGGAAGGATGGATGAGAAAGAAAAGTAGGGGCAACTGGAGGCAGAAAGACAAAAGTGATCTTAAAGCACGAATGGGTTTATTCTTCCTAGTGCTATTATGAGAGATATATCGTTCAGCAACAAACGACATTTTCTGAAAAGTAACAAGTCTATAAGATTTTCTTTAAAAATAAAGTATTCCCTTTCTTTCATGTTAGTGACTTATTGGCAGACTTAGAAGTTGCTGCCAACCATACGCTTACAATAGAAACAGAGCTACACCCAGGGTTGTCAGGTAAAAAATTTATAAACAATGGGCATGAAGAACTAACGAAATTTTTGCAAGAGGTATGAGAAAAAAATCCTTGATCAGATTTAATGCCTGATACTACACTGACCATTTTTCTCTTGTAGGAAAAGTGAGTTATATGCAGTTAAAGGATTGTGGTAATGCAGAGAATTTTTTTTAGTAATAATAAATGAGGACATGAATAAATAGTCTTCTGTAACAGCAAAAAAGCAATGCATAACTGTATGCAAGTAAAACATGATTTTGCAAACGGCTAGCTATAGGATTTTAGTAAGTAATAAAGGCATGATTGACATACCCTGTTGTCCTGATCATAGTGGTTTGACTTACATAATAGATATAAAGACTTACTTTTGTATCTGATAGTGGTTTACTTTGCATGGTGAACATTTTTGCATTATTGGTGGTGTAAAATGTGTAAGGAACATATGGGAACATCAGGAAGAACAGCTAGACATTTCTGGAGACAAATACATTAGAATACAGTTAAAAGAATTTACTAAAGATAAAACTGCGTAATAAGTTTTTGTATGTTTTACCACCATATCTGTTAAATCAATGGTTTGGTAGTGTGGGTGGGTAGAATAGAATGTGTTTGTTGGGGGAAGAAGTAGTAGATACTGAATTACAAATTTTTTTTTTTCCAGCCATGCTTGCAGCCTTGTCAGTCTGTATCACAGAGAAACAGCAGATGGATTCAGCATATGATCTGTGGCTTAAAAGAAATCAGATTTGGTAAGCTTTTCCAAAACTACCTGCCATTAATATTACTTCCTAAATCACTTTGAAACAATTTTGTTAGACCGTATTTGTGAAAGATCTGTATTCCGTATCCTGAGGCCATAATGCTTTGAAAGATAGCAACTGTCTAGGTGCCCCTAAGGCTAAATATATTCTTTGGCAGAATTCTGGAGAATAATGAGAAGATTTGTGTTGCTACTGAGTTACCTTCATTTCAAAGCTATCCCTGTGCAAGGATTTCTGTTTTAATTCAGATCTGGTATTTCAGGTTTTTCTGTATGTTCTACCAAGGAGAATGCAGTAGTGACTTGGAAGGTTCACAGAAGTTGCAAATGGTTTGTAAAGAGTTCTCATCTTGAAGAAGCCTAGTGTAAAACAAATGGTCATAGGAGTGGAAGGAGGACTCTGGTGTTCTTTCCTCTCATTATTTTTGTTCTGTGTGATTATGACAACATAAGAAAACAACATGTAGAAAATGAAGATTTGATTCCCAGAAACTTTTTACCTTATTCAGATGAGTTCTAGGACAAATAAAAGAAACAAATTGGCAAAGATAGCTCATATGTAACACCAGAACTGTTTTTACATTGCTCTCCTACACAACAAATTTCACTGTGCTTGGAGGTACTCCAGCTGTATTTAAACAGTAGACCAAACTATGCTCTACATGCACATATACATACACTATGCTCATTACTGTCTTACACTAGTAGTAATCTGTTTGTTTGTCCCAAGACTAATATTGTGAGGAAAAGGCATCACATTAGCTATGAGGGCTGGCAGGGTATAGGGATATGTATTGTCATACATTCTATTCTTTTTTTGTTATTATAATTTTTTGCTAGGGAGACGTAGTACTATATTGCAAAAGCATACAAACACATGCACTCAAGATAGAAGTTTGCAAAAGCAAAGTTGCCAGACAGCTTTCACCCAGGGGAGGTCAGAACTGTCATGGTCCTTACTATAAAACAGCATGGCTCCTGTAGATACTTTGTATAGCTGGTGATTTTAATTGTGCTAGCCAGTCAGTTCGGTTAACCGCAGTTCATTTCCCTGGTGCTGCTGTGCCATGGCATAGAAGGATGGCAGTAAATTCCAAGCCTACGAGAAATTACCAACTAATACAAAGAGACTCTCAGGCCTTGAGCTGATGGGACATTAAGATCCAATAGCTTAGCGCAGCAGGCTTTTTGTTATGTTAAGTTCAGACTTGTGTAGAGGATGGGCATAAAATGGAAGATTTCCTCTTGGAAAACTTCAGCGAAGTTAATGCTTACTGAAATCCACCTTGCTTTTCAGCAGGTGTTGCTTAGGGCAGACAGTTACCATTAAAATGCTAACCGTCATCTTTTACATCTACTGGAATCCCTAGCAATCCTTACGCTAAGCATAGGAAACAAATCTGGATGTATGGCTTGTTAACACTGAATTGTTTCATTGCAGTAACAGAGAAGATACGTGCTTGACCCAAGCAGTTTAAACTACTAGGGGGTCTTAAAACAGAATATAAACAGCTCTTTCTCAGTGTCATTTGCACGTTGAAAGTGCTGTACGTGCTTTTTAAAACAGGTAAATAAGGACATTTATATGCCACTCTAATGGCCAACAGAAATATGATAGGTAACCCTTAAAAGAAAGTATAGTAACAATAGGCATGTAGATGCAGGATGAAACTTGTAAGTTTAACAAAAAAAACACTTGCTATATTTTTTTTTTCCCATCCCAAATTCCTTTGATCACCATTTAATTTCTGCTTACTTTAAATCTAGCCTGTAATCTCTTTAGGATAGGGTTTGTCATTTTGTGGCTTGTTTGCATAGTGATTGGCGTAGTTGGGGGTTGGGGCCTTGTTTCTATCCTGGAACCTTTAGAAACTGCCAAAATAAAATGAATGGAGTTAATGAAACAAATTGCACTAACACACTTTCTGTAGATTAAAATGAGTCTCCATGCATTCAGCAAGTGGCAGAAAGGACAGAAGTAGAAAGAAGAAACTAAGAATTCAAGAGAGGAACTGGTACAATTGCAGAGAATAAAATGATGAATTTGAAGGCAGAAAAAGTTGTTTGGGTTAAGTGAGTGAACAGATGTGATGTGGTTGCATGATGCCTGTAAGAAGTAGATACAGTTCTATCTGTATGCATGGGTATACATGGGTGAAAGAATTGTTTCTGCGTGTGTAAGCTGGGACTTGATAAGGATCGGGTCTGGCAGGCTTGACTGTTTAAAAGGCCTGTGCTGCTCAGTATTAGGGATACTGATTTGTTCTGTCATGACCAAAATGTATTATTGCACTGACCTAACTACAAATAGAAAAATCTTGAAGTCTGTGAACAGTCACAGCATGTATGTGTGTTTCAGTTAATAAGTGCATTGGATTAGGGTGTATATAGTTTAAGATGATGTATAGTAGTAACATCATTTTCTGGGCATGAAGTTCCATAAAAGTGCACTACCATGAAAGAGCCAACAGAAAATGCAAGGTTGTAATGGAACAATACACATATAAAGGGTATCATCAGGGTTGCGGTGAAGCCAAAGTGCATGATTGCAGCATATTTACAAATACTCAGCTTCCTTGAAGCTAATTTAGCTACCAGTAACAGTGAAACTGTGATAGCAGTCTCCAGAATGGGCTGCACCCTGGTAATTGCCTAGTAGCTGGAATTTGTGGTGTTACTGGTATCCAAGCTAGCTGCATATGTGTAAATTCACTATGCCCTGTTCGTGCTGCAACTGATCTGTCTTAGTGTAGGCTTATGAAAGCTCTAAATGAGTGCGTGGATTTATAGCGACTGTTTATATTGTCTTGGTAGGATAATAGTTATTTTTCCTAATATCTAGACTGGGGCATAAGAATTTTAGATTAGGGGTTTACAATTTGAAGTTCTAACAACCTTGCTGAGACTTTGTGAGTCCCCACATTAAAGGGATTTAATAAAGTGGTTTATATACATCCAATAGCTCTAGTCTTTGCTGGTTTTTCAGCAACACCACTGAGAAATAGTGTACTACAGGAAACATCATACTTCTCTCCCAGCATTATAGTGAATCGCAGTGGCCATAGCTTCCTGTGACTGCTATAGTGACAACAATTTCCTGTGACCCTGAGGAAGGTCTCAGGGTCTCACAAAAACCTCCACAAGTCAGGGTTTAGGGACCACAGTTTTATGCTGTTGATAAATCCATTTTAACATTATTCAGTGTTTGCAAGGCATGATCTGCTATTGTTGTGAAATTTTCAAGGCTTTCCTATTGAAAAAGAAGAAGTGTAACCAATGAAAGCCAATGGATGTAAACAATGCAGAGGAATATAGGCAAACAAACAGAAAGTAATGATTGGTTCTTGATTGTATGCTGCAGGCTTACTTGCTTCTATAACAACTTAGGAAAGTAATGCTCTTAAAACAATTTTTAATTACATTTAAGCTGTTTTGAAACTTCATTATTGATTTATTACAGAAAATTGGTATGGGAGGAGGAAATAATCAGTCATTCCTGTAATGTTTGGTAACTGATTTTTGTAGCCATATGAATGTAGAGCTTATTTTGTTAGGTTTATGAATGATCATTAAAGGATTTGTAAAATCTCACCACATGCACACATGCCCCAGAAGTCTACCCTGAAATTTTTACATTAGTTAATTACATGCTAAATTTCTTGTGAACAAGAGATCAAGTCAATGATTGGGGCTTTACCTGATGTCCATATGGAGAACTGATTTAAATGATTTACCATAGTTGGGGTTGCTTAAAAAAAACCTGCAAGTATTAGTGAGTCCTTACAGCGAAGCACTGGCATTAGCTCACTGCTGACATGTCTCACTTATTTTATAATTTTAAAGAAATGTGAGTCTGAAACTACTTCCTGCCTTATCTTCCAATCCCCTGCTCTGATAGACCAGGTAGATTCAGTCTGGAAGATGCTAATTGGTTAATGTGGGCCTAAACGATTAAGAAAGTTCATTTAGGTGGTTTAGGTATAGAGGAGGGTATTTACATGATCTCATTTAAGTGCCTCAATTAAACAGCTGGTTTAGGAGCTGTGTTAGTAAAGAAAGGTATCACTCTCCGGACAGTGGCTTAGAAAGGGGTGCTAAGCTAGTTCTGAAGTGATCTCAGAAGACTGTCCTTTTGACTGTACAGGTAATCTAGTTTCACATTTTAAACATAAAATTGTGTTTATCACCTGTATCTGAGGCATCTAGCTTCATTTTGTCTTAATTTTGAGTGCTAAGGCTAAATATTTTTGAAAGCATAAAGGCCTTAGGCTCTCTGAATAATTTTGTAGCTAAAACAATATTTATGTTTTCAGGGCTTATATGAAACATAATACAATTTCTGACTCTATTCAGGAGTCAAATTACTTATACACATTCTTTAAACAGACTTGAGTATTACTTATAGAAGTGTTCTTCCTCAACAATTTTTGATTAATTTTCCTTGATGGTTTTAAGAAAGCTTAATTTTCCTGTTCTAAAAGAATGTGGTTTGGATTTTCCGTGTTTTGCAAAGAGCAGAACTGTAGCTAGTGTATTCTCTTTGGATGACCGTGTTACTGCCAAGAGCAACACACTTGGGGACTGTGTTACTGAACTTAAGATCTAGGGAAACTGAAAACTGGTTTCCTTCAGATGTTAATTTTTTTTTTTTTCCACCTGTTTAAAGATCTCCCTGTCTATGATTTGTAGTGAACAGAACAGGATATAGTATTAGTCAAGTTTTAAGTGATCTTTTAGCCAGAATCTCAGTGTTTTAACATAAATGCAAGGTTGTATTAAAAAAAAAAAATATCTAATGTAAAGGAAACCATTTGCTTCAAGTAGTTTATACAGTGTTGTTCTTTCCTGTGGGAATGCAAGTCTTTGTATGTTTGGATATGGTCAGTTGGTTCTAATTTTGTGACTTAACTATAATGTACACATTTTAATTTTTCTGACTTGTCATGAATATTTGTATATGCTCCTTTCTACCATATCTGGATGCTGCTTTTCCACCTTGATCACATGTCTTTTTATAGAGATGGATTTTTGCAAGTAAAAACTTATATTTCAGTTTCAAGATGATGAATTTATAGGAAAGTCATGCTTGTTCTCAAAGTGTCTAAATATTTCTAATCAAGCTTCCTAGGTTTAATAGGGGATGGAAAAGCAACTGTGTCTTGCCAGACATCTAGTGTGTCTTATGTAGACATTTAGTTGTGAAATTCTGCTGCAGTTCTTCAGATCCCTTTAGGTATAACTTACTGCTCTAAAACACAGTCATGGCTTTCAGAATCCACAGGGTTGCCAAAAGCTTAATTTAGCAGAGAGGTTGTTTAGTTTTGTCTCCCATGTCAATTTAAGAATTTACACTATCAATCTTTTAAAGATCTCCCCTGTGGTTTTTAGATTCTAGCTCCTTTCCTCCTTAATGATCTGTGATGATACCACCTCCTTTGACATTCTACTAGTAATTAGTTAATAGATACCTGTTTTGTATTCTCTAAATCTTTACCCCTTCAATTGTAGATTGAAGAGAAAACTTTGAGTGTAAGTTTTTTTCATTCCTTATGTATATGTTTTGCAGGATGTGCACAGTATGTGTTAGTTACTGATTGAAATATGATCCTGACATGGCAAGCAGGGCTGGGCCTTACCTGAATTTGAGTAGGAGATCCCTACAGAATACTCAAGTGATTTACTAATTGAGTCAGTAACAGTCTTTCCCTGACTCAGTGCTAAATCAGCATCCTATGCTGAGTAATGGCTCACGTAGAAGAGTTTGCTCACAGGAACAGTTACAGAACAATTCCCTTTATGGATACTCTGTTCTGATTGAATAAGGCTTTCCAAAGTGAGGCCTTGCCATGTAACTTGTAATTTTCATAGTGCAGTTTTTAACTGTGACTGTCCTTCGCAGATACCCTTGCTCCTGTGGCATAATCTCTTCAAACTGCCGTAGCACCAGTAGAAATGCCCTTGATGCTTATTGGTGCCACAGCTGTCAGTGTGGAGAGCCCTGCAGTTGTGCCAGTTCTAATTACCGAGTTACTTCTTTTACTTTGCATAGCAGAAGAAACAATTCCAGGATTTGGTGTAAGGGCCAGTCATTGCTAATACCGGTATGTTATGTAGCCTTGGTTTGAGGTTTCATCCTTTGAATGGCTCTCTTTGAACCTGAAGATCTGCTCTAGGACTAAACTTGCTTTTGTCTCTCTGTATTTTTAAAGTAATTGTCCAAAAATGAACAAAATCATTCCTTCAAGGAAGCTTTTCCAGAATAGGGACTGGGAGTAGCCCTTGGAGTGTTCCTGGAGGTACTGGTTTTGACTTGAAATGTCAAACAGGCAACTGAAGCTCCCCTGGTACTTTTGCTAAGAGTTGGGGTATTAGTCGTGATGACTTGAATATTTTCTTTTCTGTGGTGATGTGGTATGGTTTGTGTGCTGTGTTTTTGTCTAGGGGGCTGTTTGTTTGGGGTTGGCTTGCGTGTTTTGGGAGGTTGTTTGTGTGGTTGGTTGTGTGGTTGGTTGTTTGGTTGGTTGTTTGGTTGGGGTTTTTTTGCTTGGCTTTTTTTGGGGGAGGTAGGGTGGATGGGTATTTGTGGTTTTTTTTTTCTCCCCAGTTAAACTGAATTCTAGCCTTAGGTATTAAGTTGGGGTTGAAATGTGTGAAGTTCTGCTCTGGAACAGGGTTGGGTTTTAGTGACTTTTCTATCTGAGATGAAGGTTTAGAAGCTTCTTTTTGGCTTTAATTCCCTGCTATCATGTCCTTTCTTATCTTGCGATAGGTACTGCATCAAGCCACAATAATCGTGTTTTTTAGAATCACTAGGATACTTCTGAATCACCCAGAGATTCATAGGTAAAAATGGCAGGTTCTGCAAGACTTGATGTTGCTTTTTACCTTGAGCAGTATAAATCACTTTCTTAGTGTCTACATCCTCCTTCCATAGCCCCTCAGTTCCAGTCAAGAATGTCTAATTTAATGAACTCTGTGTGTTATGCATGGACATGTAGGTACTCTTTAGGATGAAAGGGGCTATTTGTAACCAAGACTGTGTAAGAATTTACATTCTAAGGTCTAGTTCTCTCATTACTTTGGAACACCTATGGGAGAGATTTCTAGATTTCTGTCTGAAAAGTATTAAGGGAATAAATGGAAGTGAAAGAAGGTTAATTTATCAAAAGCCAAACACTCCGATTCTCTGTCTCAATCATTCCAGCTGGCAAAACAAAATTGCAGTGTGATTAAATGATCACAA
>JAVJGG010000043.1:8755032-8788023 GCA_035590195.1 Aviceda cuculoides | reverse complement strand
GATCACAAATTTTATTTTAAGCAATGCAATATATCTTATGGATATTTTGTATGTAAGTGAGTTTCAGAATATCTCCTAGGAAATGGAGAAATTTATATGGCTAAAGGTATGAAAAATGAGTGATGCGGTACTGAAAAATGCAACCAGGTACTTAAATGCTATCTAAACAAATACGTATTAAGAGCCAGAAGACATGTGTGCAAACTTACTTTTGGCATTGCCTGACTCTTCTGTTCTTATTCATGCATCTACTGTCTTTTCTTGGGGTTTTTTTGTTTTTAAATTAAGGTACAAACACAATTATTTTATCTATGAATACATCATCTTCATCCATTAATTTCTGTTCAGTCTCCTTATTTAAGAATGCTGTTTGTGAGAAAGCTCCTTGGAATGTTTGTGGCAAATAAACAAGGCAGTAAGTATTAGTGAAATATGTGGCGGGAATGTGTTTAATATGAATTAAAAATGTTAGAACTGTGAAAGATGAGTATTTTATAAGACTTATATAAAGGGAACAGCAAGAAAATGTAGTATACAAATCTCCTGGAAATTTCCAAGTAAACTAAATCTTTCAAATTCCCTTTAGCTCATCAGTAATTTTTTAACAGTTTGTAGGTTTGGTTGTCTCTATCAGATCACATCCAGCTTGACTTTCTTATGGGATGAGCACAGCAACTGTATTTCTTTGCACCAGAAAATGGGGGCTGGAAGTATTTGGGCAGCACTTCTGAAAACCATATTTACTATTTACTGATGGTCACCTGTGTTTTGGGAAAATAAATTGTGCTGAATGTCAGGGTACCTGGAAAAAGCAATAATCAAATAATAGTTGGTATTTGGCTGAAATGTTAGACTTCCAATTTTAAGTACTAAATCTTATTATTTAACAGGGGATTCTGCACATTATTGTATTAGTCTTGTTTTAAAATATCTGACATATCTGTTTAAGATTCTTCACTGAGTATTTTTGTTTAATATTAGTTGTTTGCAGAGTGTTGATTAGATATTAAGTAATTCTTTTCATTGTTGCTGAAGAAGTCTATGCTACTACAGATAAAGAAATATCTAGGAGGTTCACTGTCCTTTTGAAATCTGAAGTGGAGTATGTCTATATTCAAATTTGTGTTTAATGAAATAATAAAAAGGCAAAGATAGGGACAAAAGCTATCCTATTTGGATAGGGTAACCAGAACTGTTACTTACAAGCTGAATTATGTTTGATTTTGTGAAAAAATAGGCAATCAGTCAATTACTGTTGCATACATGTCAGGGAGGGGAGGGAAATTACTCATATGGAAGTGGAAAGGAAATGTTTTCAGAAGGACATAACTGTCACTTTTTCTTTCTTGGCTGATATAAGACTGAGTATTGAAGAGGTTTTCTTTTGTCTTACAGCTGAACTAAGGTGGGAAGAAAACCACCTTGATAAGCAAGTTGAAAAGAAGATTGAGAGTTTTACTTGCCCCTTTTGATTTCCATTTCTTTTTTTTTACTAAGCCCATATGCTACCTAATTCATCTGGGACTTGTAAACTAACTTGTAAATTATATGGGCATATAATTAAGTAACACTGCTTTAACACACTGCGCAGCATAACCAAAGTTATTGTAGCAACCTATATGAATCCGCTCCAAGGGTGAGGTAGAATACCATTGCTTTAAACATTGTTTCTCGTCTACAAGAAAAAGTCCTTTTACAAGTCCTCACAATGGGGTGTATTTTACTGCTATATAAACTATTATTATTCATTTTATGACAGAGAAGGACTGAGATCCAATGTCTCATGCAGTGGTTCAGCTGACCTGTTGCAATCTGTTAAGCTGCTGGAAGTTGTGTGCGTTTGATCATAACTGTTTTTAATTTTTTTTTTTTTTTTTCTTGAAAGGACCAAATTGCACCAAGTGAAAGTGCTGTTGAAAAGTTTCTCAGGATTTTCCATGCCATTCCTAAACCTTTCCCCAAAATTATTTTTGGTGTTGAATACATGCATTGCTATGTATACTATTATGTAGTTAGTGTAAAATACATGAACATTTGCCTTTAAATTATATGTAATGTGCTTGTTTGCCAAGTGGAACAGGATACACCTTCCTTTAAAGATGAGTGTTGGGTTTTTTTGTTATATGAAAAAGCAAATGAATACATTATCTAATTATTTCCCTTTCATAAATGTTAATGCATTGGGTACACAGCAGATAAGAAAAATTTTGATGTCCCTCTGTTAAAGCACTGACATCAAAATACAAAATATATTCAAAGGGTTGATGGATGAACACCTTCCTTCAGGGTAGGAATTAAACCTGTTTGCTAGACTATCTTTATAGGCATTTAGGGCCTTTGAAAACAGACACTAAATCAATTGGTGAAAATCCTCAATGTCCAAAGCAAATGGTAATTTTGAAAATTTAGAACTGTTTTTCCTCCATAGTCACGTGGCAAATCATTGACAGTGGTGTAAACACCACCATGTTGCTGTAACTGCTGGAGGCAGCTGCTCAGCAGGCCTAAGTGAGACTAGCACTCTTAAATTGATTACTTCAGTTCGTGTCCACTCAGCATCAAAAATGGAATCCTGTTATTTCTGCAGTTGTACCTCTTCCTCGTTAATAGCTCTTATTTCATCTAGGCTTTTGTTCTGTCTTGTTCCTTTTGTCATAAATATTTCTCTTAGCCATCTGTGTATAATATAGAGGAAAATCATTGAACAAGATAATCTTTATCTAAATGAAAATAATTTGACCAAGGTCTCTCAAGTATATTTAGTTCTTTTGCTTAATTCTTAAGCTGTTTATTCACACTGTCCCTTTTATACAATTCTTTTCAATTTTTAGTGCTATCAGTAATTATCTTTCCTCCTTCAAATATTGTGTTGAGCTGGCGTTTAAATTGCTTGTTACAATCACCGGCTCTTAAAGTGCTTTACAGAACACTGACTTATGTAATCTACAGTCTTTAAAAGAGAGAGAGAAAGGAGGAGGGAAGAGTAGGATGATTGTCTTAAATTAATACTTGATTCAGTCTGCCACATCAACTTGTCCACTAGTCTCCAGTTAAGAGCTAAGATCAAAGCAAAATGATCAGTGGGTAGCTGCAGTAACATCGGTGCAGGAAAATTTTACATGGGAGTATGCATCTCATGATGGATCTGATTTAGCCTAGAACTGTTTATCATACACCAAGATCATGAACATTGCATGATTAGAGAAAGCGAGTTGAAGTTCACTATCTATTTCCTTTCAGATAACTGTCTGCAACTCTTTTTCGGGACACAAAGCCAGTCAGTAGGTGACTGTTGACAGAGCATGTCTATGTAGACATGCTCAGATGGTGTCACATTAGCTTAGCCTATGAAGCTGTGTTAATTAAGGGCATTGCAGGGGGACAGATCTTTTCCTGCAAAGGCAGCTCTATATTAGCATGACTAAAAGTTTGTGGATTGACATTGGTTTATGCCTAACCATGGGCCAGTTCAGGATGTAGGATGAACATGCAGCTGCATCCATCTCAACATATGGACAGGCCCACAGATCGATAAATCCTTTGGCAGGAATGGAACATACTAGAGCTGTAAAGAAACTTATTTTGTGGATGTACAGATGATTTACTTTGCAGGACTGTGAAATTAGAACATTTTATCAGATCTTAAATGCACAAAAGATAAAATTATAGGTAGATGTGTGCTCTTTAGGATCGGGTACCCATTGCTATGAGTTGACTTACCACAGCAATGAGTTCAAGATAAACAGATAGCTGAGCTTTCATACTGTAAAGTTTTTCCTAACAGTATGACCTCCCAAATCCTGTTCTGGAAATTATTTCTTGCTTGATTCAAGCCAAGAAATCTCGTGGTTACTGCAGCATCTTTATAAGAAATAACTTATGTGTGTAGTGTTTCAAAAGTTGAAAGGACAAAAAAAATGCCTAAGGCAGGACTGGCATTTGAAGTAAAAGAACCTGTTGGGGTTCCTGAGTATTTCCCAGTTTTGTTTGGTTGTTTTTTTTCTGACCTGTTTCCTTGTCCCCTTATTTCTAGGAACATGCTAGTTAGCTAGTTAATATTACCACTGTTTGAATGAGAAGAAACTTATGCACCAGTCTTTGTTTTGTCTGTAAAATTGTTCCCGAGTCTTGTCTCTTCTGCAGTATTTTCTATGTACTTCAGTATGAATTACATGAACTTTATTAGCTCTTGTTTTCTATGCAAGTGCACAACGAGCAGGCAACAATGGTGCTCTCTTCCCTAGTAATGTATGGCACCTATCCCTTGAGCTCAAGGGCTTCTTCACAAATGCATCTCACTCTGATTTGACACAAGCTACCAAACAGGAGTACAGACATGGAAATGTTTATTTGGGTGGTATATTGCTCAAGGTTTTGGTTTGTTTGTTTGTTTTATTTTTAAATTTTCCTTCTGATTTAAAGTACTTTCCAAATGCAGATTGCAAGGTACATGAAGGTCTCGCTCTATATGTTTGTATGGAGCATAAAACAAATGGGCCCAACCCTGGTTGTAACCTTTACTTGCCACTGTAATACAAATAACTGTGCAGCTTTCCCTGCAGTACCAGAAAGACTGTTTCTATCACATATAAGTGTGTTGCATTTTATGCTTCAGGCCATATTATAACTGCAGTGTTGTTCCTGTCCTGATGCCTGCCTGCTTCCATGCAAAAATACCCATCTCGAATTAATGGCTATATTGTTCAATAATTAGTTGGTTTGGCATAGGTTGTGGGTTGAAATGCATATGCTGCTGACATGCCTGTAATGCGTTGGTGACATTATCACTGGAGCTAGGATAAATTGGTAGGCCTAAACGCAAGTATAGGCAAGTTAGCATGCTAATTAATTTAGAATTTCTCATAGAAGTCTTCCAAGCAAATTACAAAAGTCTCTTTCACCTTTAATATGTCAAAGCAACTCTTTTATTCTTTGGTTGTAGAAACATGGTAGTGTTTCTGAGCTTGTACTACATCTGTAGACAAGCTCTGTTGACCCGAAGATCAAGAGAACTTAGAGCTATTGAGGTGTGGCTTTTGCTTGCCTGTGGTCCGTGGAGATAAATTTCATGTCAAATAGGAATAAAAGGAATGGTAAAATACTGACCCTAATTACTTGTAGAGATGGGAATCCTACATAGTCTGTTCTCATTTATGTTTTTTGTGCTTGACAGAGCTTAAGGAGATGGGACAATAGAGGAAATAGAATTGACTAGTAATCATTTGGAACCATTGTACTTCCCGAGCTGAAGCAAACAGCTGCCAACACATCTCTGACATTGTGTCCTTCACTTTGTTGCTTACTTGTAGCCTCAGCTTTGCTGGCTGTGAAATATGGACAATAACTTTTCATTCATGGAAGTGTAATGTGGTTTAACTATAGTGAATGTTTAAAAACAACTTGAGGATGATAAGTGCCATGCAAGTGCTAAATGTTATCCTTGACAAAGACACAATAACCAGATAATTAGTCTTTCAGATGCGTCTAGTTATTCCATAAATTAAAAATTAATTTCTTTGCTTAAATTAAGTTATTGACACATTGAGCTTTCTTGCTAATTGGTTTACATGACCAATTGGATGTATTTCAGTGAAATGGCTGGTGAAGGCAAATGTGTTTTCCAGCTAGACATTGCCCTACATGCAACAATTCTATATGGATTGGCTATAAATCAAAGCAAAGCACCGCAGTAAGGTCAACAAAATAGAACAAATTTGTGTGGGATTTTCTAGGTAGATTTCAAAAGTGTGCTTATAGTTGGGAGTCCCTCTTGAAGTCACCTTGACTTCACAGTTTACCTGAATAAGAATAACTTCTCACACCCTTGTCTTATTGTCCACATGCCATTCATAACTGGTATGTTTTGTAATTGGATCTTCCTTTGAGTTTGCTATCTACTATCTGTTTGATGTTTTGAAAGTCATTAAATGGAGACACTATTGAGCCTAGGATTCCAGGCTAACTTGGTTCTTTCTGCCTCTCTTGTGATACAGTTTTGAAACTGTTCAAAGGGGGAGGGGTGTGGCATAAATGACAATGTATCCAAGTTTTTCAAGCCTTTCCCCCTCACTTAAAAAGGCCAAACAAAAGTATTGAAAGCTGTAACATACTGCTTAGCTATGCCATCTAGTTAAGTTCAGTTAAAAAAACCCAAACAAACAAAAAAAAGCAAACAAAAAACCGAACAACAACAAAACCCCAACAACAAAAAACTCCAGCTGGTACTGAGGTCTGCAGTTCTCATGTGAGGTGGCAGGGGGGAAGCCACTCAGAGCTGGAATCTTCCCGTACCATGTAATCACATCAATATAAAGATATTCAGGGTAATATTTATTTCTGGTATAATTCCACTGACTTTTTAATCCAATTATACTGAGGATGAATTTGTCCCTCATGGTGTCTGCAAACACACGCCCACACACACACACACACACAAGCACTAACAACAGTTGGAGAGGTCATGGCCCATTTGTGTATGCTAATGTCTCTGTGCCTGATGTGCGCATTTCATCTCTTTATCAGATGCTCTGTTCTCTGACTAAAATGAGAATAAAACTTGCAGTTAGAAATTTTTGAATGCCAGACTGTTTTTTTCCTGGAGTTTTTGAGGATAACACTTTGCTAAAGGATTGGTTCTCATTCCTTCTTTGTCTATCTGTTTCTCTTTTCTTTCTGTTTTTCCACAGAGTTCCCTTTTATCCACCCCCTTACTTCCTGACGTGCATGGTTTCCAAACTCAAGAAATGCTATCATCACAGACAAGTATTTTCAGCTTTTCTGATCTTGAAAACGTACCTGAGACTGCATGTGTCTCTGTCTACTCTGTGTATTTTTGCATTCTTTATAAAAATAACAAATGGTCCCTAGTGTTTAATAAAAATGACAAATTTATTATTAATTTTAAAATATCACAGCTATTGAATGGGAATATATAAGGAAATAAACTACAGAGATTGCTCTCAGTCAACCTTTTGGGGAGAGGGGTGGAAGGGGAGAGTTGTGTACTTATGTCCCTTCTTTCTTTGGAACACAGTAGAAATTTTTAGCTATTCAAATTAAGGTCCCTTTCACATCCTCCCCCAAAATGAGGACTAGCTGAGGATGTAGTTTCCATCTTGTCAGTAGCCTAGGGGTATGCATATAGCATTCAGCAGCTGGAGCTGAGTGCTGTCATCCCACCTCATCTTTAACAGTGAAGCTAATCTTGCAAAATCTCTTCATTTCTCTGCCATGTGTTGAACAGCTTTTCATTTGGTTCAAGAAATGTGTGGTGCTTGGAGCTTCAAGTGGGAAATACCCTCCTTCACCTAATAAAGGATAGCTATGCTATAACATTGTGTTGTCACATGCCTTAATTCTGTCAGCAATTTTGTATTTGTGCCACTGTCTAACTAGGCTTGGTTAGACTAAAGTTGTAGAGACCTTTTTTTTTTTTTGCTAAAACCCAATGAGCATTAAGTATGCAAGGGAGAAAATGCTGTACTGCTTTTAGGACACAAATATTCCCCTGCACATTGACAGCAAAATATGCTTGGCATGCAGTGATTTTCAGTGCTCTCTGAAATAAAAGCACTTAAAAGACAGTCTGGCCACAAGACTATTATAGAGTTCAATCTGCGCTTCTGACCACTCTATTTCTTTCTAGATCTTAAACCATTTTGCTCTTTTTGGTATATCACACTGTATTCTTTTACAGTTCTTTATTCTTGTTGGTGTCTCATGTTCTGTTTTCTTGTGGACTTGTAAGTTGTAGAACCTGTTGTGCTAAGTGTATCTCAAAACAAGGAATGTATCACCTGTATTTTATGCATAGCTAATACACATGTTTTCTTACCGTTACCTAATCTAATTCCAGGTAGGATCAATTTATGGAGTATTCAAGCTCAGCCTGTTTTCCTGTCAGAGCTCATCAGCAATACCCAGCATGGTCCTTGGCAATTAATTTCCGTTGATAAAATCAGGTCACTTTTTAACTGCTCTTACCAGGTTATCTTGTGACTTCTAATTCTGAGAAAACACTATTTGCAATTGGTTTGCAGATCAAGAGAAAGAATCCTTCAAGCTAAGAGCTTGCTCTGTTATCTTTCAAGAGTGTGCTTGATTGTCAATAGTTGGGAAATTGTGTTGCCCTTATTCAGAGACTCCCTTTAACTCAAGCCTTATAGACATAGAAAAAACATGCTATCATCTCCAAAACAAAATAAGCTGTGGTTCTGATACTGTAATCAGTAAACCACTGTGATTTGTTATGTCAGGGTAAGTGATTGACAGCTGGTCCACAAAATGGTGTCAGAGATGATTAACATAAGAGACTTGATTATCCTGTCAATAATAAGGACACATGGTGATCAATAGAAAAATTTGCAAGATAGTAAATGTTGCTTGTCCAAAATTTTTGGGAATGTAGAGTTAGAGTGACAGAGTCAAAATGGAAACTCTAAGAAATCCTTTTCCTTCGTCCCGTCACAGACAAGTCCATAAAATTAGATGCCAAGATATAATAACATCTCTGTCACTGTGTCATTCAGTCTGTAGCCGTGACTTCTGCATATCTATCTATTAGCAACTCTAAAGGCAGAAGGTGAGTGTAATTAGAACTAATCTTGATAATTTGCAAAACTTTGTTCCTTTTAACTGCATTCTGTAAGATGAGAGTGGCTGGATCTTGCCTCTGAGCTCTTGCATTTGTTGTTTGTCATGATTATTGTCTGTGTTCTACTTGAGAGTTGAAGTCAATGGACATTTTGCCAAAGCATAATATGCAGAACTAGATTGTTTATATTCAGAGAGGGTTGTTTTGTTAGCAGGAATCTGAAGAGTTTTGACAGGCGATTTTGGGACATTGAGCAGGGTTTCAGAGCATTTCGATGAAATTTGAACTGTTGCGTTATAGGGGTGGGCATTACAAGGACCTAAGCAGGAAGGCTGTATTGCCTCACAGAATGTTTTTACCCATGTCACCCAGTTCTCCAGAGCTGTGCACAGCCCATGGAGTCTGACAGCAAGGCTGAGTTTAGGACTTTGTGAATGTGCCTCTGTCAGAAAGCTGGAATGGGGTTGTTCAGATTTTTGCAATTCTTCCATTGGTCAAGTGACTTCTAAAGCTGCAAAAGCCCAATTTTTATGTTGTTGAGGTTATCAGGAATGCTCGCAATTTTGTCATGTAGCAAAGTCCTGTCTCCTTCTGTCTGGTTAATATCAACTCTTAGTGTGGAATCCACTGAGGCTGTATAGTATTTTCTACAAAGTATCTTGCAGGATCTGTAGGCTGGGAGTTCCAGTGCTGTAATTAAAGCATATAACATTGTATTTTCTAGGCAAATGCTCAATGTCATGACACTTCTTTTTTGTTTGTTTTGTTACTGGCAAATTTAAATACTAGAGGATAAGTTGTGAAGTAAAGTAATATGCCCCCCTTAGGGAAGGAAACTTGAATAGTGGTGCTCAGTAGGTACTGCAAATTTTTAAATAGTAGCAGAATGCATGAAAATAGTGCAGAATGTTTAAACACACTATGTTGTTTCACTGGGGTAATAGCAGTAATGTCTGATCTTGAATTACGTATGAAGGATGATGCAGTATTAGTATCTTTTATAACACAAATTCTCTTCTTTCTAGAGTTATCTATCTGAAACTTTCCCCTCTCATCCCCCAGCAAATAATAAAAAGAAAAATGCAAGCCTTCAACAACTGCTTCACCATCCTTGTGAGGAAATATGTTGGTGTAACTATGCTGCATTTCTCTGTAGCTGTACTGATGTAATTCCCCATGTGGAGGCTTATCACAGAATAAGGATCAAGTCTGCAGTACCAAGGGTATGCTGATGTAGCTGTGTAGCACAGGTTTTTTTAACAGATGGAGTTCCTTCCCCACTACAGCTAAAACCACCATGCTGAATAGTACGTACTCTACTAGGCAAAGATACCTTTGCCAGCCTAAATTTATTTCTATTCATTGGAATGATTGCTTAGAAGTGTGGTTGTTTTTCTTTGTGCTTCTAGTAGGCATAGTTAGGCTGCAAAAACATTGAGAACTGATTTAAAAATGCTTTTTTCCCCGATGTAATTTATACTAGTTTGAAGAATATAGAAATTAAACCACAGTAGAGATACTTCATTCTGAAAAGGAAGGACATATTAATGACTGCTTTTTTTGCAAGATTATAGGATTCTTCTATGTAGGCTCAACAGAAGTAATGGAATAAAAAGAGAGGGAAAACTGTTAGAAAAACAAATGAACTGTACTTATTATGGAGGAAAGATTGAGAATTATTTAAAACTGCAACACTGCTTCCAAGTAATCTGCCCTTCGTACAAGGTTCATTCTTTGTGGTTTTACGGTCTGAAGTCTAGATAATTAATGTTGGAGGACCACTGGCATTTAATATTACTTTCACCCCCTTGTCATTGATTACTATGTCGGTTAGATGTTGTTTACTGAATGTCCCATCACCAGTTCTTGTACTTCAATCTAGTATATGTCTGAGGGTGATCACTTTGTTCTGCTTTGGCATGCATTTGAATGACAAAAATGTTCTGAAGTGCAACTTGAATTTCATGATGTACCCTATCAAGTGACACATTTCTGTAGTAAATAGGGTATGGTGATACAATGCAATGTAAGTGTCTGTGTCCCAAAAGAATTAAGTCATGCTATCTCTTAATGGAGAAGTTACAGTTAGGATTCTGCATAAAAGCTGAAGCAGCCACATATCTTAGCAGTACAGGGGAAAGAACAGAAGAAGGAAGGAGAAAATGTCTTATCCTCTCTGAGGCAAAGAAAGATATAAAAATCAGTGTTGTTTAAAATTCAATAATTGGAATATAATCAATCATCACAAACCATCCTCCATACCTTTGAGGAAGATGCATTTAGGAGCAACTTCTGATTTGACACATTTTTGTTCTAACATGATTGATACAATTATTCAGTTGCCTTGTGCTATCAAATTAGTTTCACTGAGGATCTCTTGAAAAAAGACAGATAGTTATAGGTTTTTTTAGGTTAGATGTCTAAACTACTGATGGCTCCAGAAGTAAAAATACCTATCTAAACTTCAGCGTTATTCTGAGTAACTTCTTTTTTCCCAAAGGGTTGCCCTCATGCAAAAAGTTAGGAAGTTCTTAAGTCCTTGAAATGAGTCAAGACAGCAATCATTTGGCATTGACATCCTTAGCTGATGAGGTGCTGCAATCAAATCGTAGACAGGTCAAATTCTGCTCCTTTAGGATTTGCATACTAAATTTTTCCAAACCTCAATCCAATCCATTACTTCTTTTTCAATAGAAATTTTGTTTTGATTCTTTTAATAATGAAACATTGATAGCTCACACACAATAGTAGCATCTTATCAAATGTTGAACAGAATGGAACTAATAAGAAAAAAACTGTTCACTTATTTTTACAGTCTAAGCCTAGAGAGTGCATAAATCTCACTAACTGCATAATCATGAGTAGTACATTAGACTTCAATGTTGTAGCTTTTTTTTTGTATTTTTAATAATCCAACTTTTTTAATACATATTTTGTTTGTTTGGTTTTGAGTATTGCATTCTTTGTTCTCTGCTCAGGCAAAATTCCCATTGATTTCCACAGGAGTTTGCCCAGCAAAGAACTGAACAAGTACACAGTAAAGCCCTTGGAATTTTGCCCAGTGTTTTTCACCTGGCAGTGTCCCTTTATGCATATTTCATAACCTGGCCTACCTTGTACTTGCAGGCATAGAACAGACTTTGCAATTCTCATGTATGAAATGTGAAAGTTTTAAATGCTTGTGTAAGCCACTCTGTTAAAACAAAGTAGTATTTTATAGTTAAAAACACTGATGTCTATTTTAATACATTGTAATTGGGAAAATTTGATTCTATTTCTCTGATTTTTCATCATGAATTCATATATATGTATGAATGGTTTTCTTAAATTTTTATCTGTGGTACAGTGACATTTTTGTAATTGTAAGATTATTTTTTTTTTCCTCTATGGCATAAATTTAATAGAAAAGGGATTCATGATATTCATTATCTTTTCTCCCTCATAATAAAACAAAATTGGCTGATTGTTGCAAGCTTGGACCAGTGATAGACCAGATAAATATTGCTTCTGCATTCAGATTGGAGGCCAGGAATTATTTGTCACATCAGTAGAGAGACTGTAGTTACAATTGGGCTATAGTTTTGCTTTTTCTACACCAATCTCAATTTGATTCCAAGTTCTGAAGTCACCCAGGGTGACTCAGATCTGGTCAAACCAAAATAAGCTCTTGAATCATTCCCAAATAATGGAAAAAATGAGTCAATTCAGAGAGCTAAGCAAGTAGACACAGTCATTATAGGCATAAAGCAACCCACAAAGCTTTATATGGTTCAGTGGGAGAGAAGGTCCACCCAGTGAGTCAAGATTGAATATAACTGGATTTCAGGGCTCTTCTGTCAGCAGAGCTGGTGAATGGCCAGAAGAGAGGTATGAGACCTTTGAATGGGGTGGAAAAATGGACTGATACTTATTTTATGTGATTGGTTTTGGATTAATGTAAACCAATACACTCAGAAGAGAATAGGTTTAAGCTGTGGCTTGGACTTGGAACATTCTTTGAGGGGAGACTAGAATAATTAACATGGAAATAGGCAGTGGACTTAAAACTCTGAAGGCAGGTGATGAGGCTGTGACACATTTTACATGGTAAGAACACAATTCCTTGCATTTGTTAGCATTTTTGTTGCCAAATGTATCAGCCTGGGTACACACGTTACAATTAATAACTGTGCTTTCTCAATAGTTCTGGGAAAATCTGTGCTACTGTCATACACCACAGGGAATAGTTACTATTTTGCATAAACTCCTGTTAGCTCTGGCAAAACTTCTCATGCAGAGGCCTAGAAAACAGGAGAAGTTGATACAACACAATAACACATCAAAAGTCGTGCTTTATTTTTTTTATAGTAGTGCTTCCCAGCTGTTCATGATCATAGGCAAAATACAGTGCATGTGCTAAGTCCAGAATCAGGAGGAGTTACTATAATATAGATTTGGCTCTATGAGCGTGGTTACAAAATTTGGTGAAAATGCCTTATATGAAGGCAGGACCTCAATGATAATTTTAATTACAGTCAGGTATGTACCTAGACAAAATCCTTTTCTTTTAGCTCTTTTCTCCTTATTTGTAGCCTATTGCTGCTACCTCATTACTACACTGTTCTTTGCTAGTGCAGTAAATCTGGAGACCTAATGGTGCACAAGCCCCTTTGAGGACAGCACTGACTTTTAAAATATTCATTTCTATGCGGATCAGGGATATCCCAGTCTGGCTGTAATCAGAGGAAGAAGGAAGGAGACAAATAATCACTGAACATGACTGTTTAGGGAGCAATTTCTGTCAAAAAAAACAATCAGCAGCAAAGGTGGATATGAGCTGGCCTTGCACCCCCAAGCACAAGTAAGAGTGATGTGGGCTTGTTTGATAGCCATAATAGTATAATTGCGTCTTTCTATTCCTTCATCCTCTAGCCAGCTGCTTCTCCTTCACTATGCTGAAATGCCTGTTGTTTCTCTCTGCTAACTGCTGAGTAATGTAGGGCTAGTGAAAGGTGCCAGACTGACAGCAGTGGGATCTGCACTTCTTTGTTTATACCCAGAGTGCAGGTATATCATGAGCCCCGACAGTGCCCCTTGCTGTACTGGTGACATACAGCCCTGACCTGCAGGGAGAAACCACAAAGCAGAGAATTCTTCAGGGCAGTTCAGTTCTTGGTTATTTTTTTGTTTGTCAAAATGGTGCCAGCTGTGGTAGTGAATTGCATGTTCTGGAACAGCAGTATAACTCTGCTTCCAGCCAGCGATCAGTTCATAGCCTGAGTTATTCCAAATGGCATAGACCTTTGTGCTATGAAATCAGTTTGCAGCAAGTCTCCAGCCACTGGGAGTTGAACTGACTACCAAATTTATCTCACCCAGGCTTAATGAACAGTCATCAGGTAGTAATGACCCTACCAATCTTGATTTAAATGTAAGTTATAGCAGGGGTTGGATTCCATATCCCTAGAGTAATTTCTTGTGCCATCCAAACCTCATCAAAGTGTCTTGGTGAAAATGATTTAAGCTAACATGTTGTACTGCATGTTGGCAAGCAGCTAAGGGAATCCATGTATCAGTTACTGTGGCTCAGTGGTAATGTGTTAAGTCACAGTAACTTCATTGTGTGCCTCAGTCCTGTGTTTTATTCAGACAGATACATAACTCTAGGCTTTTTTTTTCTTTTTTTTTTTTTTTTTTAATATCAGGATAACACTAGCAAGGGTGTGTCCATCAGTGCCACCTTCAGTGGGTAAACTCTAGATTTTTATTTTTTTGTTGAGAAATATTTGAACACTTGTCATGATAGTGAAGAAAAAAACCAAACAAACTAAAATTATATAAACTCATATCTGAAACTGTGTGTAAAAATAACAGGGAGGCCACAGCAATTCCAGAGCTGGCTCAGCCAAGCAATGTCACATAAAGCTCTCTTTCTCTTTAATTTTTTATTTGGATCATGTCTGTATGTAGGTCATAATGACTTATAAGAGAAGGCACTGACTGGACAAAAACAAACCTTTCCAAAAAAATGCCACTGTTTTAGGAGAAGGATTCTTTCTCAAACAGAAGGCTGAAAATTAGTAGTGAAAGGATTTCGCTGTTCACTGCTATTTCAGTTAGCTGTGATTCCAGTTACTAATGACTGAGCAGAGGGGGGACCTGCACTGGTTGTGTTCTCAGCTTGCCTGTCTCCTGCTTGTAAGCTTATCCAGTGCATAGCAGCAAGATGGTATGAAGCTAGTTCTAGCCATTTCTCTTTCTGACTTCTTGTGCTGTGATGACCTGATATAAATCAATTCTAGCTTGATCATCCTTCCTCAGGAATAAAGAAGAGATGTGAAATGTCTCACTGCAGCTCCCCATACCAGTATATGTTTCTGCTTTCCTTCAGTCCCTAATCACAGCATCTGGACAAAAACTTCTGCTGCTACCACCCTTGTGAACATCACTCGGTGGCCAATAGCCACCCTAGTGATTCTGTGCTTCTCTGCAAGAATTGCTCCTTTATGCAGGAACCTACATAGTCCATATATCTTTTCTGAGCAAACTACTTTCCACCTTTGAGGAGCCTGAAGCAAGGGGAAAGCAGATCTTCTATCTAGCCCTCTGGTCAGCCTTTGTGCAAGCACAAGCATAGCAGCATGTAACAATAATCTAATAAGCATTTCTCTAGGAGAGGAAGCTGGAGGCAGTGATGCAGCTGTGAAGAGTTAGGGCACAGAAGGTCTAAATGCCTCTGGCAAAAGAGCTCTTAGTGACACTTGGGTTACAAATTGTAATGCTGTGTGGCAACAGTGCAGATAAAAAAACCAACCACAAAACCAAGGTATAAACTGGGCCTAAGAGTATGAATCACTTGTAGAAAAGCCGAATAGAAATGCAGATTGATGTTTTTGAAAACAAAAGTGGAAACCAATAGATTCCCCTTGGCTTTAAAATCCGTATTATGCACCCAGAATTTATATCAGTCCATGCATGTGTGATTAGCAAAACTTAATTTTTTTTTTTTCAATGCCAGTCCCTGGAGATAGCAATAACTTTAAGGCATTGTGCAGCAGTGAAGGTGTATTTTTATAGTGAATCATCTTTTCACAAAGATTAGGACTTTTGAGACAAATATGCTCTCAGAGGATGATGTTCCTCTGCAGAAAAACATCTTTTTATTTTGAATGAGTGGTCTTTTTGATACTTTTTAAAGGTTTCCAGTATTTTATTTTTTTAATTTCCTGCTATGTTTTCAAAAGATTGTGTTGATTTTATCATCTTAACAAATTACTGTTATAAAGCCATTATTTAATTACTACATTTTCTAGTAAACTAAGAGTTTTGGTAAACTAACTTTGTCAAAGTTCATTTGCATAGTAGTAAACAAAAAAATATCAAGGTGATTGACACTATTTTGAATCCTTAGTAAAGGAATTAACTTTATAAGTGGTTTAAAACATTTGAAAGTTTTTTTCCAGGTTTGTGCCAAGTATAGCTTTTGAGAGATGGGCCAAAGAAGTGGAATCTATTTCAGGTTTGTATTTTCCTACTATGTTGTGGGTTTCATTTGTGGACAAAGGACATTTTTTATTTGGCTCAGCAGCCAAGGTGGAAATGGTTGATTATATTGTCGTAGACTCATAATTTATATTGGAAGGGACCTTCAGAGGTCCTCTAGTCTGACCCCCCACTCAAAACATGTCTAGTTAAAGGCATGATGCCTTAAAGTTTAGATGGTCAGGGCCGTCTCTACTTGAGTCTTGACCAGTGCCAAGGATAGAGATTCCACATCCTCTCTGGGCTACCTGTTCCAGTATTTAACCAGCCTCATGGTTTAAAAAAAAAAAAAGGCACTAATAGAATTTCTCATATTCCCAGTTGTGTCTGTTCTTCCTCCTCTTATCACCATGCCTCTGAGAAGTGTCTGACTCTGTTTTCTCTCTTGCTTCCAGTGAGGTAGTTACAGAATGCAATAAGGTCTCCCACTTTGTCTTGATTTCTCCAAGCTGAAGAGACTCAGTTCTTTCAGCCTCTCTTCATACATCGTACCCTTAAGCATTAGCACTTCCACAGGTGGCAAGAGGAAAGTTAGGCATAAAAATGTAAGCAAACCAGATATTTAATCCTCTAAGTGTAGCTTTAGTTGCTGTTAATTATGAAGTGTTTTATTGCCAATTCCAGTATCACTCAGTGGGAGATGTGCTCCCATTTTGTATTAGCTCTATTTTTTCCATATGTTAACCTCCTTTCCTATCTTCTTTTCTCTGTTTCAGCATTTTTGTTTCTCCCCTATCCCATCTGCCAAAATGAAAGTCATGAAGTAGTTAGTATCAGTATGTAAAGCATCACAGACCTGCATGAACCTAACATTCAAAGGAGATCAATAGAGCAGGATAAAAGATACTTACTTTTCTTCAAGCGGTTGTCTCGGCCTGCCTGTTTTACAGGCTTCAGAATACAGCAGGACAGTTGTTTATATCCAGCATACCCTTGAAGACTGTCCCATAGTCACAACAGAAACTCAACAAACATAAGAGAAGGTGAGAGCTATTTTCAGATGTGCTAAGCAGTAGTGGACCCACAGACATCACTCTCTGACCTTGAGACGAGTACTTGCTCATTTCCTCTAGCATTTGCAACATTATTTGTAAAGGATATTGACAGCTTCAAGAGAAAAGTGTACTAGAACTGTAAAGAATTAGTAATTAATAATCACAAAGGGCTGAATAAATTTATATTTCAATTCTCAGAGACAGACCTTGCAGTTCAAATCAATGTCAGAATGTCTTCATCATGCTTCTCTGCATTAGCAAGTTGAGAGGGATTTTTATGACAAAGCCTGATCTTGCTGTCGTCCTGTCTTTGCGTGCAGGAATCTTTATCATGGCTTATTCTGCATGAAGAATTCTGCATTCTACCAAGAAGCAAAATGAAAAAAACAAGCACAATGAAAGCAAAAGGCAGCCCACCTTGAACCAAGGCAACTTTGTGTTGCAAGGCAGACCTTAGCAACCTGAAGCCAAACAGAACCCCTTTGTGTTAACAGAGAGTAAACTATCTGCCTATATCTTGAATTTCGTAAATACAACAAAAATTCCACTATCATTCAGGAAGAGCTTAAGTATTTTGCTTTCTTTAGATCTCCTGTCTTTTAGGACACAAGCTGCAACTAGCCTTATTAAGCCACAGATTTTGGCACAGAAGTCAATCTGTAGCACCCTTGAACGTTTATTCAGCTAAGAAGCAGAATTAAAGCTTTATCACTAGATGGCAGTGTGGCTTATGACACTGATGTCTCTACCAGATTTTCAGTCTGCTCTGAAACACCATGCCTACTCTGGAAAAACATTCACAGAAATTCAGACTGGTTTTAGAACCACCTCAGCATGCTTACCAAGGGAATTACAAGGATAATCCTGGGCAATAGAATCCTGCATTAATGGTGGATGCAATTGTTTTTTAAACTTTGTGCAAACTTTGTCAAAGCATTTTCTGTCTGAGGAACCAGAGTATTGGGAAGTTGGTATGCTGTCCAGTCACTGAACTAAATATCCAAATTTTTAAGCATCCTGAGAATGATAAGTGATCTGTATATGTTACCAAACTGAACCATTCAAAAATTCAAGTTTAGGTTAAAAATGAAGTTTTAAAAAATAAACAATTGTCACTGTTTAGTTTTTTTGTTCCCTGCTGCTTTCCTGTCATTGCAGAGGGGAACAGCTGTTGCTTGGTACTATGAAGTAAAGAAACTTCCAAGTGGAAGTTCAGATTTTGAAGTGTTTTCCAGATTTTCCTTCTGATTCTGGAAGGAAGCTTTAAGAGAAATATGGCTTATTCCAGGGTTTAAGATAAAATCACAGCTGTTAACAACATAGTCTCATATTCCCAGTTTTACATCACTGTTGTTTGATTAATAACAGCAAATTTATTGCTGACCAACTCAAGAATAAGTAAAACTGTTGAATAGGGACACTACAGGCTAGATGTAATAAAAGCAGTTAATAGAGCGAGCAGATGCAAAGATCTGCTGGTTTTGGAGATGGTGAAGAGATGGCATGTGAGATGTATATATCTTCTCTACTACAAAAAATATATATATTTCTCCTGTTAAATGTATCTAAGGAAATATAAACAATTGCAGATTGTTGTAAAATATGCAGTGAGATGTTACTGTGAATCATACATATTAAAGCATAGCTGAAGCCTGAAAAAGTACTTATATGCAAAGAAAACTGGCTTTTCTTGTATTTCAAGAAAAGCAATGCATCCTTCTCTGCTTCATACATTTTCAAACTCTTTCTGTTCTTGCACAAATAACCTGCATTGGTATTTTCAGTGTAGCACATTATAAACACTGCACTAGCGTAAGAAAAATTCATTCAAATGTTGGTTTTCCATGTCTGCCTTTGAGATTTTTTTAAGACAAAATCCTTGTTTGCTTGGCTTACCGGGGTAGCAAATAGCTTATCACCATCACCAGACAGCTGTCTGTTCCATCTAACTCTTCCCTTCAGGTGAGCTGCAGGAGAATAGAATAGAGGAAAAGCTTGACAGAGTGAAGATGGGAGGGAACTAGTAAAGATGATTTTAAAATATAAGAAGAAGACAACTGCAAACCAGATGTGCCTTCAAAAAAGAAAAAAAGTTGTATCTACATTTAATGTTCCCTTTAACACAGATTCAGGAACTGCAGCTGAAGGAATCCTTTGGAATAGCAGAATTTGACTGTGCATGGTGTTTATGTGCACAAATAAAGCATCAGGCTTTACAAGTGCAATAGATGGAGGTTAATACACTTCAGAAAAATTGGTGGAGGTACAGGGCAATGTGCAGGACAAACCATTGTATCTAAAAGATGGAGGGGTGACTATTGTTTTAACAGACAGCAGTGAATCAGGATTTCTAGCTATTAATGACATCTCATATGACCTGGAGCAAACTACATAATCTGTATTTAAAATGCAGTACTACTGCTTTAATGATGGAGGGCTGGGAAGCAGCAGTCTGGAAAGCAGGATGCATAATAAAGTATGCTGTGTTTATTCCATGCATACTGAACTCTGAGTAACCCTTGCAGTAGAAGGAGTTCCCCTGGCAGGCCAAGTGGGGAATTTGGCCTTTCTTTAGCTCTGCAGCTCTGTGGATTTGCTTCAGTAACCATTCATGATCCAGATACAGAGATGTTGACGTTACAGAAGTAAAAATGCATGAAAATAAGGAAGTTGTGAAATTGCAGTATCTTAAGAAAAAAAAAATTTTTTTTTTAATGTCTTCTATGTTGGAAATAAGAAAACGTTATGTTGGCATTTTCAGTAGAAACAGTCTGTTTCAAAATCAAAATAGGTATTTTAATTTATTGGAATGACCTAGGAAGTTTTCTTCTGAGACATACAAAACATATCTATTTCTAAATGGGAATTGTCTTATTGAAGCTGAAAGTTAATCTCTGGCTCAGCACCCATTGCTAGCCTGCAGTTTTTATCATATGTATGATGGAGTAAATTCTGCAATATATTAAAGAAAATGCTCTGAGTATCCCAAACTAGACAGACAAGGTGAAGGGTGTAGGTAGGAGTGCTACCAAGGTACAGTTATTAAAAGGCACTTGTATATAATGCATTAATGGATTTGAAAACAAACATTTCAGATGTTTTAAAAATGTGTTTGTTTTAAAGCAAAGAAAAAAAAAATGTGTGTTTTTTCCCCAGTATTAACTGTGATTTAAAAATAAATCTAAAGCAGCGTGGTATGTAAAAATATTATTCCCACAAAAATATAAACTTTTTTATATGTAAGCTGTGTATAAGCTTGCATGTTGAACAGAGGTAATGTAATTCAGCATCCACACTGCAAGTTAGAAATATTTTCTAAGGAGGCAGCTTTAGTTATACATTCGATAAAACTGGGTTGGCCATGGATATGGGAGCAAATTAGACTAGACATGGTGCTGGGGTTGTCTGAGACCCTTACATGTCTCTCTGGATTGCTGTCACTCTCAGCACATTGATTCCTTAAAATAAAGGAAAAACAAGGAAAAGACAGAAGCTCTTAATGTCTTTGTTCTTCCTTGAAACAGTACTTAAAACTAATGAGTTTTTCTTTAAGCAGCATAAGGCAGAAACAGAAATGAGTGGAAAAATCATATGTCCCTGTGCTTCCGAATGTGTTTGGTTTTTTTTTTTAACAACTCCTTACTAACGTGAAGAAGTCTTTTGTATTAAATAAATATGAGACAAAGTTCTACAAAATCCTGAACGCCTTCAATTCCTGTTAGATTCTCAATTAATACAACAAAATATTTTGCCTTGCAAGACTAAATAGTAGTCTTTTATTAAGTAGATAATGTTTGTTGTTAAAAGTCCATAATTTCCTTCCTTATTATCCATAGGCTACACACTAGCATCCTATGCTTAATAAGCCAATAATGTGAGTAAAATTGAGAAAGGCAATTAATTTGTTTACAATTTCCTTTTTTAAAGAACTTTGAATTTTCAATGTCCATTATATTATATCTCTGTAGATTTTGAAAACCTCTCTCTTCTATATATCAGATAACATTTAAAAACTGATTTATAACATGATTTGTTTGGGAGGAGACAGAGCAGCTCGTAGAAGAATTCCAACAGAAAAACAAGTTAAAACATGGTGTTGCCTATTGTTCTTTATTGACTTCAGTAAAATTAGTTAAAGGCAAGCTCTGTGCAGAGTTTCTCCAAGAAAGCCTAAATCAACATCACATACACTAAATCATCAGTTGCTTAGTTTCTTAGGCGGAGCAAAGCATTCTGTGATTATTACAGTGGAGCAAATGCTGCCTGCTAGAATGCAGTTGTAGGGTGCTGCAGAAAGGGTATGTGAGAAGTAGGAATAACTGTAAAATATGCAAGTCAGTTCAGTGCCTATGAAAATGCAAGCTCTAGGACTGGTTTCAGCAAGCTGTCCAGCTATCACGAGAGGCCTGCTGCCACCAGAGTCCATGTACAACTCTAGTTTATGCTGTAGAAGCAGGATAAGTTCCTGAAACGCTGTGTCTTCCCATGTTCATCCTGCTGCCTTCTAAGCCTAATTTGAATAAATTACCCTACAAATTTTATAGGTAGCTATAGCTGTAGAAAGGAGGCTTCCAGAGCATGATACCTTCCAAATACATTGTGGCTAAGAAAGAATTTGACTTTTTTTTTTTTTTTTTTTTCCTTTCTCTCCTCCTTGGTGGTGGTGCTGGTGACATCCTATTGCATTCGTTTACCCTCCCTGCTATCAGTTCGGGCTAATTTTAAAGGCAGGCACAGTGTACATTCATTTTATGTTGGTAAGTAGCTTTCCCCCCCGCCTTTTGTTGATGACTTAGGATTGCTTAGAAGACCACAGGCATGTGATGGAAGTCTCCAAATTTGACTAGGTTAACAGGAAGATAAGCTCCCATTTGGAGCTATGTTGTCCTGATGTGTCAGCAAGTACAATCATGTAGATACTATCAAGTAAATAAAAACTTTACAACATATCACATGAACTGTGTAGATAAAGGGGAGATGACTATTGATTCTTATCTTTAGGGTTGTCAGTTACTAACTTTATTAGAACTACAGTTACTTTCTGTTAGGGACTTCTAGTATAAGTATATGGAACAAAGAAATATAGAGGTAGTATGTTTAACTCAGTCTGCTTTTACCAGAACACTCTGCAGATAAGGTTGAATTGTATCCTTCATTTTAGCAACTTTTAAAAAATTGTCTGTATTATACTAAAACCATTGAGGTTCAAAATGTTTCATAGTGGCTCTTAATCCAAAGGTGGTATTTCAAAGAAATCTTAACAGTCTTGTGTGAGCCAGATTGACAGTAGCCAAAATTAGTTTTACTGTGCATTTTCAGATGACATGAGTAATCTGGCGCAACAAAAATCTTCAAGTCTTCTGTTGTAGTCATTACTAAAACTTTGAAATCAAGACAGTTTCCTATTTCTGCTATCAGTCCCCATTACCATTGAATTGAATGCAATTGATAACGTTTAGTATAGGATAACTAATTAAGGGGAAGAATCCTGAAGAAAGAAAAGAACATTTAGATTCACAAGAAGCTGCTGGTATTAATCTTACGGTAAAACCAAAACATTTTAATATGTCTGTTAATGATCTTAGTTTAAAGGGTGCTGAGTATACCAATGAAACTTGTTGAGCTGGAAGATGTTATAGGTCCCAGCCACCTCTGTTCCAAAAAGTAATCTGAAATTGGAGTAAGTGAAGAGGAATACTTGGATGATAAGAGGATGAAAAAGTCTGTTATTTCAGAGGTGTCTGATGGAGTTTGGCATAGCTTAGGCCAATTTATTTACTCCAGAAAAAAAGAGTATGTAACTGCTCTCTAAAGGACTTTGGGGTAAACTCAGAGAAAGAAGTTTGACTTAAGAGAAGGGGCAATGCTGGCACAAATACAAACAGGCTTAGAATAACCATGCATTGATTTAAACTAGAAATTAAAAGAAGATTTTTACATACCAGGGAGTAAACTGCCTGCTGTGGTAGCAAAAACAAGAAATTGTATAGAGCGCTATCAATTCTAGAAGAGACTGAAGTGATAACAGAGATGTTCCTTCCAGTTCTTTGTTTTGGTGCTTCTTAGTCCAGGAGTGCTGATTTGATTTACTCGGGTGTTGGAGTCTGAAGAGACAACAGGAAATACGGAGTTCAGAGAATTTGTACTGAGCCTTCAGCTTGCAAAAAATTTGTTCAGTGAACCTGAACTAGGCACACATCACTAGCTCAATTAGCATAAGCATATTTCTGCTTTTCCTCTCCAGAGCCTTGTTTACAATTATCAGTTTGGACTTCTTTATTCTTTTAATGTAGATCATAAAGTATAACTCAGACCATGATTACAGTGAGCATTTTTCAGTGGCATGGCCACCTTGTGTGGATGGATATTCCACCAGCTGCTCCCTTCTCTATGCCAATACTTTCATTATGCTAGTACAGCTGTTTGTGTGATCGTGTGAAGAACTGGCTCAGAGCACTGATCCAGCTGAAAAATACCTTTTTATTTTATCTTTGGAATTTTTAATTCGAATCAGGCCCTTGCTCTGGTTGCTACGCTACTGCGTAAATGGTTGTGCCAGCACAAAGTAGGAGGTGGCTCAAGGACAGCTAGGAATCACTTGAACAATTTAAGCAGCACTGTCATATCCTTAGGCTGCTCTAATCACTCTCTGGTTTGCAGTCGCCACTAGGCCAATGGAAGGGCTACATGTTGTTGATGGTGATGGTGCCATTCACCTTCCTCTCCTCTCTCTTGTACCCCCTGTTGTACTGGCAGGGCCTGACCATGCAATTGAGACAGTTCAGAGAACCAAATCAGCTGAAAACTGAAGAAACCACTTGAAAACTAAGCACTTCTTTTTTCTTATTTTTTTCCTTAGGTTTAGTTTTCTGTGGGTTTAGTTGCCCAAGCCAGATCTCAGCAGTTCCACTGATGTAGCACTCAGAGATGTGGAACACCAGTCAGGGGCAGCAGAACCAAATGCTTCTTACAGAAGCTATGCCAGCTTGTACAGCTTGAAATGAATCAGTTGATTATCTCGCTCTTTGGAAACTACCTTTCTGGAGATTCAAACAGACTAAAGGTTTTCCTGATAAGAGTGTTTTGGCAGGAAATAATCAAATTTCCTTTTAGGGAGTCCCAAAAGTACTGGATTTTTGGAAGATCTGTGCCTTCCTCCCCAGCAAATGTTTCTATCTCCGAGCTTCTGTTAGGATCCTTAATTTTCTGGTTTTGTTAGGCAGAACCTACCCATCAGAATGTCACGTCTGGGGCAAGGCCAGTGTACTGTGTCACCTGCAGAAGTGCTGTAGAGCTGGCTGGTGCAGTTCTGTTAAATATTTGGACTCTGTACAAGCATTAGCTTTTCAATAATTCAGCTGCAGCAGCTTGTTGGTAATTACCTTCTACTGCTTATGGGTTTAGAATAGTAACACCTAGTACTATTCTATATGGGTACTTAATAAGGCAACATTGTAATAGGACTCCCATGGAATTACACATTACATTAACACCAAATGAGTTCATTCTGAATTCATTATGAATGATTACTCCGAATACCAAAGGAATTAATAATCATTAGGCATTTACTGTGGAAGGATGCTGAATAATTGCCAGATACAGCTCTTTTAAGAATTTACAAGCTTTCCTGATTAAGTTTCATTCTGAAAGAATCATTAAGTGTAACTTTCTTTTCACTGGAGAGTTCCTGCTTTTATTTTGCATCTGTACTCCTTGTTCAATTGCATTCCAGTTCTAAAAGCACTTCAAAGATAGTCACTCAGCCTAGTTCATTCACTAATGGAATTACTTTCCTTATCTCCATTTTGTCTTTGAGTGTATCTCAGTTGGCTTTATACAACACACCTGAAAGGTTAATAAACTTTAAAGCATGCTGGGAGACATTCAAGGGCAGGGTGACTCCAACATGACAAAAAGAATGCAAAAGTGTTACATTTATGACTTTGTGACAAGTAAATTCTGAAGGTAAAGATATCCAAGGCCTTTGATTTGGTTCCTGAAATTTCCCTCTGTTCCTACCAGCATTTGAAGACTCAGCTGTTTTGCATATCAGAGGTAGCTGACTTGGGAGACAGAGGGAATTAACTGCTTGCTTTAGATGAACTTTTCCTTTGGGTATAAACTTCCACTAGAGTTTTACTTCTTTGACATGCTAACTTTTATTCATGCTGTTTACAGCACCACACAGCTGCAACTCACTTCATCCTGATAAATTCAAATACAGTGTTGAGCTTTTCTGCATAACTTCTCATTGTAGGTAGTAGTTTGATTCCTGCCCATAGTCCTGACAATATATATTCAAATATGAGATTTGCTATGTGTTGATGTTTGTCATAAAAATCAGTGACTGAGGTTTCAAAGTTCAGTAAGCACAACTGTGTATGTATGTTTTTGAGTTCTTTGGGTTTCTTTTTCCACTCAGTGAGACAAATTCAGTGTAAAAAGCTAGTACACCTTAGACTTCATAAAATAAGGTTATGCCATTTCCTTGCATTCTATCTGCAAACAGTGTTGCTCTATCTAAGCATGCACACCCTTATTTGTGTTTCTTTGTGACAGCTGAATCCACTCAGTGGGTTTCACAAATGCCAGTCTGCTGCAAATAGCCTTTGCACATAAAGTTAGATTCATTAAATTGTGTTAAAGTGTTAGTTCTAACTGTAGGTGATCACCACTGAATTCAGGGGAGCCAGCATTTGGCCTCTGATCTATAATGTTTAATTAAATCTGTATGACGCAGTCCTGTGTCTTGCTGGTTGCCAAGATCACAATACAAGTGTATTTGTGTTTAAGCAAAGGCAAATACTGTGTGATATGTCAGTGATGCCATAAAGCAATGCTTAGGAAATCATCTTCATTTAGAACTATGTCCCAAAATGAAACATGTGAAGATAATTGCTTGTATAAATACTGATGTATCATTTATCTTTACATAATATATAAAAATATATTTAACATGACTCTTATTGAGATGATTATAACTAGCTTGGGGGAATTTTTTTTTTTTTTTTTTCCTACAGTTAGAGAATGAAGGGATCGGCAATTCATCTTGGAGATTCAGCTGTGGCATGGGGCTAGCTGCAAACACTGGCATGCTCTAACTGAAGTCAGGGGTTTACATGGGTGAGGTGGGAGCTCCGTGTAGGACATGCTGCCTGGCATACGGGCCCTGGCAGTTGGCCACCAGATGGCAGACAGTCTGCTATAGAATAATATTTTTTTTTGACCTACATAAAGAACAGCTGCATCTTTCTCTATTGAAAATGATAGATAGTGCCAAGTACACTGAAGATAATGGCCACTTTCTGAAAGCTGTTTTCAGCTTTTACACCTGAAGCTTTTTATTCTTTTGCGTTTCTCTGTTCCAATTCTCACCTCGTGCCAGGGAAATATCTTTTATTTTTCCACTGACCTCAGTTATAGCTGTTAATTCAATTGGGTTTGAACTGACTTCTGTTAAGCAGAAGTATAACATAACCAAGGGTGTTTGCAGCAGTGTACAGGCTCTATGTTGTAGTAGTTGGAATTGATTAAATACACGTAATGTATTTAAAATACATGTATACATAGACATAGATAATTCTGTTTTAATTTATTCTTTTTTTAACTGGATAATTCTGGAGTTCTCTGCACCATTTAGTTCAATGACCAGCCCACCAAGGATGAAGCACTGCTGTAGAGGTATGCAAAAGCAACATCACACAGCTCACAGCTCTGAAGAGGCAGAAAAATCACAAATATTCTAAATGCAAAGTGTAAGGTCATTAAATGGATACTGGTTTTAGCTGAAACTGAAGAGACAGGGACTTGAATGACTAACCTTAGCAATTGTGCAAGTGACTGTAACTTCAGTAAAGTCAGAGGGCCTCTATTCTTTTATTTTTGGAGTAAACATTGTCCTGACTCAGTATTTGTAAGACTTCTTAATGAAACTCTTCATTCTCTAATACACTATCATATTTAATTACATTTTATAACAAAAAAGGCAGGAATGGAAATAAGGATTTATGTCAGAATAAGTGAGCAGAAACATGGGTGCAAATTCACAATGCACATTAAAAACTCCTCTGCACAGACAGGTACAGATGATGGCACATTTGCTCAAAACTCGTTCTAAACTGATTTGGATCCTGAGCAGCCAGGCAGAGCAAGCAGAATTATTAACATTGTGTAGCTTTACCTTTGTTGTTTGGGTAGATGTTTGTAACCTGCTCTGGAACTCTCATGTACAGTGTAGTGTACAACTCCTTGGAGGTGAATAAACTCATACTTAGTGTGTGGCAGGAGTGACCCACCCAGTCAAATAGTTATTCTTTGCTAATTTACTGTACTACATGCTAGCTCTATGCCCACCACGTTCCCACTGCAGGCAAGCTCTAAGTATTGTATAGTTGTGTAGATGTCAGCGTTTTTATATCACATCACAAGAAAGCTATCAATATAATTTGATCTTTAGAGAGAGAGAGAGAACATAAAAGCTCAAGTCCTGTTCATATAATCTGATTATCTTTTTCCTGTTTCACAAAACTATGGTATTTTTCTTATCCAGTTTGATCTATCTTCCAAGGTCCAAGTGGTGTTACTACACCAGTGGTATTGTCCTCCAATAAGTTTTATGTAAACAGAAGAGTTTATGGCTTGAGTTCATTTACCTTCTTCACAGGGTTGTGCATGTCTCTCTGGAACACTGAGAGCCTAGTGCAAGACAGAGGCCTTCAGTGCTCTGCTAACCTGAGGACAGTCTCACCAGTCTCACTCTCCAACAGCACAGCTGGGGCTGGACACTGGTTATCTTTCAGTATACACAAAGCTACATGGAGACAGCAAGAATCTTAACTAGGGACTTGCTCAGCCAGTTGTGCTAAGCAGCTCTAAAGATTCTCACAGCCATCAGTGGAGCAAGTGTGAAATTCCCTGGGTGACTGAAAGGACATGGTTGCTCAGAGCTCTCATTGTTTGCTTCTAACGGCTGGTTTATTATAAGAAAGTTTAAATTAATGTGCCATGTGGACACTGGGTTAATGCCTGGGCTTAGGATTTCTTACTGGCTGCATCATCCATTCACTGTATCATAACTCTGATAGGTCACTTTCTCTCAGTGTTTGAGCTTTCTCATTCATGAAATAGGCTTGATGATACTTTCTTCTAAATGGTATTTTTGAATCTGTGTATGACTGAAATTACTAGGGGTTTTGCCTCTATTAAGGGCACAGAGTTTACACTGTTGTACCTTAACTGGTATCTACTTAGCTTTACCAGAGCAATAAGAACTGAGGCTTCTATGTATGTGCAACCACTTCATTGTTTTCCATGCTAGTGCTGTTTTTCTTTATATAGATGGGGCCTAAGCATCTGCGTCCAGCTGATAAAGAAAGTTTCCTTTTCAGTTGTCTGCTCCTGCACAATTGGTCATTGAGTTCAGCAATCTTGGGATTAAGCTGAAGGAGCTTTAATTAAAAAACTGAGCGTCAAATACGGTTGCAGGACAGTCAGAAGCATTTTACAGACACTTTTAAATCAAAAGTGCAAAGGCAACACTGGTGGTGAAACAAGTTTCTTTGTTTCTTTTCTGAATCTTATGTATTTGTAACTGATACAGAAACCCCCAGTTTCATACTTTTCTCCTACACTCCTGTGTTTTGAACGCTAATCACAGGGGACAGAAAATGTTCACAGAGGGAAGGTGTACAGCTCTCTTCTATTTCAAGTATGGAGACACACTTTTAATTGCATGCAGACAGCAGATGGTATGGCTTTTGTGGCATCATGAACTCCAGCACAATATAGTCAGCCACTGCACAGCATGGTACAATTTAAAGCAGAGTAAATATGGGGAGAGTGAAGGGTTAGGGGTGGGAAGGCAGTAATTCCTAGGACATTTGTTCCATTTTTATTTTACAAATGGACCATGATTTTGTTATGCTTCACTCTTGTTCACTTTCTGCATCTGTTCTAGAAAACTGCTTTCCTGCCAGGAACATACACCCAAACAAATAGTTTTAAAAGCATGTTTGTCAGCTTCAAAAATCACATCTCCATTTCAAAGTTTTATGTTTTCTTTCATAAGAAGATGTAAGATTTTGAAGTTACTTTCTCTCAGACTTCAGAAGGGGAAATAGGTAAAAACCCCCAGAAATAATATAAATTCCCAACTAATAAACATGAGGCAAGCTCTTTTCCAGTCCACAGGTATAATCTGCCACAAAACTGATTTGGAATTTTCTAAAGCTTTTTCTGGTCAGAAAATTCTTTTCCATTAGAAGTCCCCTTCTCACTTGATTCAGACTTTTCACCCATCAATCAGTGTGTTATTCTGGAATCCCTCTCATTTTTCCCCTGTAAGGAAAGGTTTTGAAACTGCAAAAATTTTCCTAAGACAGGAAGTATTTACCTGTTAAAACCTTATATGCCCTGTGTATTCTGTAATTGGTTTAAAGGCTGCATAACTTAATGGACAGCACAGGCTTTGCATAAGAGAAAGCAGCTTAGTAAGTAAAATAAAAAATTAATAAAAATTAGAGGATTTTTTTCATTGAGTTACAACATACCCTGACAAGTAATATGCCACTAAATATATATGTATATACAGCAAATGTATTTGAGTTTAATAAAACCTTAACCCCCCGCCCCCCAACAGATACTAATTTAAGGAGTTATTGTACACACTGGTATCCTGTGACAAAATGGTTGGGTACAGGCTGTCCTATTTCTAGCTTCTTTTGAATTCAGTGCTGGTAATCTACATCCAGGCCCAAATCTGTGAGGCTACATCAAGACAGAGCCAGTATGTGACCACAGGAGAGAGGACCCGTAGGAGGCAGGATTCACTAAGAGGCACCATTCTGTCTCAACTCAGTAGAGCAGCTTGCGAATTACACTACACTCTCCAACAGGCAGGATTTAGAGCACAGGCTGAGGGAGTGTACTGCCTGTGTGAATTCAGAGACAATGTTACCAGAATAAAACTGTTAGATGTAGCAATGCTTTGAATTTGTATAGTTTTACAGTAATGATATACCATGATTTATGATATTTAATATTTTACTGAAGTTTCATCCCATTACCGAAGTTTGTCTTGTTCTCTGACAGAGTGGAGTATGGATAAGTCTATTAATTAGACATACAGATATGCTTATATAGAATACATTAATTTGAAAGTATACCAAAGAGAACAGTGGTGAAGTTTAGTGGATCTTTGTTTTCCATGTTTTTAATCATCCAGCCCATGTTCCTGTTCTTCTGATCAGTTTCTTGACTCTAAATAGACATATTCTTGCATTAGCATGTGGGATTAAATTAATTGCATTTAAGAAATGGAACCCAATTTGCATATAGCAAAACTTGTTGAATGCTGTTACATATTTCTCCAGACTTTTATAAAACTGAGGAAAAAATAGATTTTCTGTTCTTTCCCAAATTTATTACTTTAATAAAATAAAATAAAATTCTAATCTATGATGCCATTTTCACATAAATCCTAGGAATGTTTTTGTTCAGATTAAAAATCGTTGGTCTGTATCCTCAGCCAGCAGAGCTATGCAGTACACAGCAGCTGGGCATTTCCTACCCTGCTATCTGTGTGTGGCAGTGGATTCATTAGGCATAGGACATCTCCTGTATGCGTTCTAAATTACCCAGCAGGCTCCCTGACTTTTAACATATGGCTATCTTACGTAAATCAGAGCTCTGCTTTTTCAAAATAAGTATATTTTTTGTACTTTTTGGGAATACTTGCTAAGCAATATGAAGCACTATTTGTCTCTTGATATTAAATAAGGTATGGGAACATGGTGCCACAGACTAATGTACTTTACATCCAAGTAGTGTAAAATATTTCATAATTCTTTTTTCTGTGTGGAGATAAGGTAAGACATGTGCAGGTGCAGTAATTTACCTAGAACTTTGCCATTGCCCATATCCTACCAGAATTACTTAGGAATCTGCGCAGCTTGTTTCTTATTTTCATATTTTAACTAATACAGGGTATGCTTCCAAATAAAGCAAGGCCGTGATCTTGGGACACTGCTTTGAAGCCGTTTTCTCCCTGTTTCATTAGAACATATTTTACCATTATGCCATCCTAAATGCAAAATCAGTGCACTCTTGAAAGTAAAAATATATAATTTTGTTTAAATATGCACTAAAATGAAAACTGAGCTTTTGTCCTTGATTTCTGCTGAGCTCCAGATTATTATCAAGAATGTATAACCTTGAATTATAACCTTGATTTTCATACAGGTCAATAGCATCCATGCTAGTGACTCATGTAGATCATAAAAGTATATTTCCAAGGGGTGTGGGCTGAACAGCTTGGGCTGGTTTATAAAAAAGAGGGCCTCAAGCCATCTGTACTTGCCCATTCTTCTTTGTTCCAGCTGCTATTCTGCTCCACCAGCCACATCAGCAGGGCAACATGGCATTTACAGGCAAATACGAATTCGAAGGGGATGAAAACTATGATGACTTTGTGAAGAAGATTGGTAAGTATGTCTTGGGGTGTAAGTCTTAAAGGTTATAAATTAGTTAAAAAATACTTTTTTAAAAAAAGGTTTTTTACTGAAATGTGCCAAGATCAACAGGGGCTAAGACTGGTAGGAGTGTTCTGCACTTCAGCAAGGAGATTCAGTTTTCATTCTTTTAAGAAGCACTGTCAGCCACGGGAAATAGTCCTCTTCTACGGAAGTAGTATTCCTTTCCCGTGGCAGCAGAATGAAGGGTCAAGATGTTTGCAGTATGATGATTGCGAAGGTCACTTTTTCTGACCTTAGTATTCATTGGTGGGAGTATAAATTTAGTATGAAAATGCTTGTCAAAATCTTAGACAGGACCAGGTTTCTGTGAATGCTTTCAGAAGACTGTGCAAACCTGTTTCAGGGATTACCCAGTAAAAGCTCTTAGAGACGCTATAAGTTCAGTGCTTGTGTTCATTTATTTTAAAAGCAGTAGCAAATAGTGAATAGGTATATGCAGCTATATAGTAAAGGCACAAGTTCATACACCTTAAATTCCACACATCTGCATGTGTAGATTAAGCAGAAGGGAATATTTATATGTATTTTGTATCTATATGTTTATTCAGTGTATTGTTTCTCAGAGAAAAGAATGCAAGACTAAAACTTAGTATTTTAGCAAATGCACTGATGTACCTGTATCTTCCTTTATACCAGTAATTTAAACTCAGAGCTTTGATACTGCTGTAAAAAAAAAAAAAAAATAGAAAAAAAACAACAAATTGGATGCTCAGACATCAATGTCTGAGAACAAACATACCATTAGCATGCTTCAATTCAAATACAGCTGGTAGGCTATAAGATAAGATAAACTGTATGTTTCTATTAAGGTCTCCCCGGTGACAAGATTGAAATGGGAAGGAATTGCAAAATAGTCACTGAGGTAGTGCAGAATGGAAATGACTTCACCTGGACACAGCATTTCCCAGGAGGCCGCACCACGACCAACACATTCACAATTGGCAAGGAAGCAGACATGGAGACAATGGGTGGTAAAAAGTTCAAGGTAAATTAGTTTAGCTCTTAAGTTCTACACTGTCTCAGTTGTTTTTTTAATTTAGGGTGAAAATCAAATCTGTCTTAGGGACATCTTCCTTACATTTTTTCATCTGTCAATAGCTTTGAAACATACAATTTTTCGCCAATTTCTTGATGCCCCTAGCAAAATATCTAAATCTGATTTTAAAGAGAGCTAGAGCTTCAGAACTGTAGGTACTAATAAAGAACAAGGGTAGAGTGTCAAGCATCTACTGGTATCACAGCTCAAGCAAATACAATGCTCATTACGAGGAGCAGCTGAGGGAGCTGGGGCTGTTTAGTCTGGAGAAGAGGAGGCTGAGGGGAGACCTCATAACTCTGTACAACTACCTGA
>JAVJGG010000043.1:8723002-8739568 GCA_035590195.1 Aviceda cuculoides | reverse complement strand
GCCATTTGTCCCCCTAGCAACCCGTATGGGGAAAAATTCCTTTAACAGAAAAAAAACAGAAGAGTTTCTGAAACTCCCAACAGGGCCAAGAATTGCTGGAACATTCAATGCCACTGAATGTCTGAGAGAGATGTTGCTTTTATCAGGTCCTGAAGCACGTGCTACTGAAGAGGGTTAGCTCTTCAGCGAGGAAAGGAACAGCTTTTAAGACCCAGCTAGGATTTTACAGCAACAAGCAAAAGCTGCACCGCTTTAACTATACTGATACACCATAACAGTACAGTCCCTGTACAGTGCAGTTACAAAACCCACAGAAGAAACAGTCACAGCAGTTAAAGACTTACTGCCCAGGTGCTCGCTCTCTCCCCAGAGTTTACTGCTCCTGCAGCTGGACCACCTGAATGGATTGCATCCATGCATCTCATCTGCTTTGGGGCAGCTGGTTTGCACAGCTTCCAGCTGGCAGTTTGAGCCAAGTAGCACTAAAGCAGATGGGATATCTTTACACAATCCCTTTTTCCAATAGAGCACTTAGGGCAAGAGCACCTTAAAATATCACAATCATTTTCCATAATAAATTACCCAATGAAGATGCCATTCAGAACATTACAACCTGCTGCTGCTCAACAGTGCTCCTCTACAAGGGGCTGCCTTCTCAGCTGCCAGGTGAGATGAACTGAAAGTTCCTCAATTCCCTTAGGCAAAGCGTTAGTTAAACTAGATCTATCCGCTTACTGAAAGCATCAGCCAGCTGATTTTGTCTGGAGAAAACCAAAGTTTACACAAAGCACTGAGGTGTTTTGGGAGAAAAGGAAAGTAGTAACATTTTCAGTCACTTATCTGTTTGCAAAGTGAGCATCCATCCAGAGCCTGGTGCAAAGAGAGCAATCCTGGCTTCTGTGCAGGTGCACTGGTAACCAGCCTGCTCTAGATCCAGCTGCCTTGTCTGAAGACCACTAGCCCTAGATGCCCAGTGTTACTTCTGACCAAAAGCCAGCATTTCCCTGACCTAACAGCAGTCAACCTGAGCAATCACTAGTCTGCTTCAGGCAAGGGACAGATGGATCATCATGAGCAGTTAAAACCACTGGACTTCACTAATGATCTTGCAGCAGCAGGAACCTACAATCTGTTCTATTACCACGGCTGGACCTCAAAAGAGGGTCCTCTGTCTTCTAATTGTGTACCTAGCCAAAACACCCATGTGGACCAGGTCTTTCTGTACTACAAAAACATGTTTAGTGTATGATTCTGATTTAGATCATAAAGTTCCCTTAATGCAAGTGAAAGAAACAGACTAAATATTCTAAATACATTCCTGAAGTAACTGGGACATCAACTTTTCCAGCTGCTTTTCCTTCCCTCCCCCAATAGCTTTCAGTTTACCTCTAGATTACTGTGAACAATTTTTACCATTCTTTTTCAGAACGGATTCAGAGGAGATAATAACCATTGATGACATTAGTAAAATTCAAAGCTTTTATAGCTGTTGTGAGGAGCTAAACTATCTGGCAGGAATTTCCAGAGGCCTTCTCCAATTATCACACCGTGCATATACTGCAGAAACATACATCTTGCAGCTAGTGAACAACTGGATGATTTGAGGGACACACACCCACATTCTGCTCAACTGCCGCAAGTCCAGGCTGAACATTACTTGGCTGCTAGTGCAGTTTGTTTGGAACAGTATTATTTTCTCACTCCCTCATCTCTTTCACAACTACCACTGAAGTGGGAAGCACTATCATCATCCGGTTTATTTTCCCCGTCTGGAGAAACTGATGAGACAGTCAAAATGCATTTCTACAATACAGCAAGAGAAATTAGCTGCAGCTAACTAACTGACATCTAGCAAAATGCTATGGTCTCCATCATGAGAGCACTGCTGTTGTATGCTATTGAAAATAAGCAATGGCAATGTTTATAGGCAAAGGAGAGACAAGTTTTTGAGATCCTTTAGATCCAAAATAGAAGCAACAAACTTCAAAGCTAAACACAAATTTACAACAATTTCTCTAAGCTTAAAAATTGTCCTCAACTTGCATTTAGCTTAGAAGTTTGTTGCTTCCATTTCAAAAGTTGTGTGTCTAAAAGCTTCTCTATTATGCCCCTCCCACCCCCCAAGAAACCCACACTTACCATAAGTGGGAATAAGTAATCTTGCCTCTAACTACACCTCATCTTCCTTGTGGTCTGCACACTACCCTTAATCTCTTTCTCTAAGGAAAGAATCAGGAAGAAAAACCCAGAGTTTCTCAACATGTGTTTATAACAATTATTGAAAGACAGTCTGCATTAAACATTCATCTTGATATGATGTAAACACCACAACTACTTAAAAAAAAAAATATTAGTTTTTTTGCTCTCTACAGTAAAGGTATAAAATTTTTTAGAAGTACAAGTGTCTTGCAACACAGCCTGAAGAGCATTTTTGCTGCAATCCTCTGCTGAAAAACTGTGCAACTTCCTACAGTAATGCCTTGCAGGAAGTTCTAATTAGTGCATTTGCAGCAACAGGCAAGGGACTAGTTTTATTCTTCTTCACTACAATGAGAACCTTCTAGGTGACTTCAGGTCGATACTTTGGACTTACTCAGAATCTTTTACTACAAAACAACAACAACAAAAAAGCACAGTACAAGTTTTCTTCCATTTCATGTAATTTTGAAAGTAACAAACTAAGCACAGGAATTCCCATTTTCTGTAAAGTGGCTCTTCCTGACTTGACTTGCATCACTTTGAAGTACACATACCAAAAAAGAATATCCTTATTGCACATTAAGATGGCCCAGACAATAAACAACAGAGCTTACTATGCTCCCAAAAGTCTCCAAACTGAGCCCTAGCATTTTAAACCTTATCTATACAAGTTAATTAGGCATTAATTTTGTGCAAAGCTGCTTTAGTTCAACTTTCAATGTTTTGTTTCTACATGTTGGTAGGACAGCTGCCTTTACAGTAATAGACCTTTTCCTCTTCCTGTAAGGGATGATTTAATTCCAGATCAGGAAGTATAAATGCTACTGCATTGCTCTAATCTTAATTTTAGAAAGATTCTCACACTCATTAACACACTAGACTTAGGCTTGCTCTTTTAAGCAAATAGCTTTTTTTTTTTTTTTTTTTTTAAACAGGCAGAAGTTGCAAAACATTTCCCTCTAGTGTTATCATAGGGCAGTTTGTGAACTTCCTTTTGCTTCACATTTGCATAGAGGTGGCCTAAAGTTGCATTTTACTTCAGTCATTTACATAAGGAAAATCTTGGAAGTTGTTTTGCTTCTTTTTAAATCCTGAAACGTACAGAAGTCAGAAGTCCAGCTCTCCCAATCTGATACAGTGAACATCTGCCCAAGATTTTACCAGTATACAAACTCTGAGAATTCATACAAAGTTTGAGGGTACTGTTTTCATCCTATCTGCATAGCACTGGAAACATAACCTACAGCTATGAATTCTTCTTCTAAATCCAAATGAAAAGTTATTAGAAGAACTGTTGAAGCATCAATTTTATGCTGGGGAAAAATGGAGGAGGAGTATAGCTGAAAGTATCAGATTTATCTAAAGAAGATCCTATTCTCTCTTCCTGAAGGTAACATTCATCCATGCACTTGGGAAAATAATAAAAAAAACCACCAAACCAAAAAACTAGCAATGCTGCAAGGCATCTTGTAGTTATGAGGCTACCCAAAAAAAAAGAAAAGGAGATGGTCTGAAAGCTAAAGGAGTACACCTTTGAGCAGGCATCAGTCTTCAGGCTACCTGAAGCTGGTATTTCGTTCAGTCTGTTGTGTTTGAAATTCAGGGTACAGTTTCACAACAATTTACAAATCAGCCCTAGCCCCTCTCCCCTCCATTGCCCCAGCCTGAAGCTTGTCTGACCCCTCAGAAAAATACCTCTCTGTAAATAAAGAAAACACTTCCTCAGCTGGGATGGTTTTCTGCCAATCTACTGGTCTGAAGAAGCTAACGAAAAGTTCAGATCCGCAGAACTACAATATCTGAGTCACTTAGGCTGCTGTAAGACTGCACCTACAGCAACCATTTACATTCTTCTTTGTCCCAGTTTTAATGGCCTTTTTTTCAACACAAACCAGTAACTGCTCCACATAATTCACCATCTTTGCTGGAGACAGCAATGTTTAAATACATTAAGTGTATGGGGTTTTTTATTATTTTACTATTACCTCTGCACATTCAAGGAAAAGCAGTAGCAATCCCAAGTTCTGAGGGGTAAACATATAGTATCACCTTCTTCCCTCAATAGCTTCTGGCTCTCCATATTTTTTACCTTAACCAGTATGACTACTTGCACTTTTCAGCCATTAATGCTCAAGTTTGCATAACTTTTGTTGTCCGCAATAGTGCATTGCTCTACATGGCTCCCATATGGCAGGATAATTTCTCTGTAACCTAGAAACAGAGTCTGCAGGAGTAGACTACAATTCCTTGAGCCACCACTCTCACTTTCCTCCACTTGCACAGCACTGGCTGCAGAGAAGATTTCAAGAAAGCACTACTGACAAACGTTCAAGATCATTTGCTAAATGGATGCCAATACTGAAACTTTAGTATTACGCAGCAATGCCTAGCTATTTGGTAGGAGCCCAGAACAAGCAATACATATTCCAGCATCATCAACACATCCAACAAGTGCCTCAAGAAGCAAATTTTCCTTTGGCCCCTGTATAAGAAACCTGTGATTTACAAGGAACTGATTATGCCCAGCGATCACAACAGAGGCATGGACCGTCCAAGCACAGATCTCCAGGAGAGGCTGCATGTTACACAGGTGTCATTCCCTACTACCAACTCTTCCTTGGAAGTAACCTCTCCCAGTCTTGCTACTTTCTTCCCACTCCATCACCCCCTGATCTTTACTGTCCCCATCCACTGACCCAGCTTCAGCTGCCAAAACTTTCTCTGCTCATTAACACCAACATATAGATGGGTAGCGCAAGCTATGCAGTTGAGCAGCTTATTAACAGACTGCATTATGCCTTGAATTGGACTTCATTAGGCCTTACCCTAAGTAGGTGGAAGCTGTCAACATAGAGAAAATAGCACATGATATATAAGGAAAACAACCATCTGCTCAGAAAAAAAGCCTTAATAGACAGCAGCCAACTTACTTGCTAGGAGAAGACAGGCAAATGAAATTATGTGCAGTTGCTTGACCGTGGTATCATAGCGATCCATGAAGTGGTCCAATAAATAGATAGCTAGATGCCGGGCCGTGGGGCAGAGATTGCAACGGTTGCTGAGGACAGTCAAGAGATCAATGAAGTATCGGCGCATCCCAATCTGCGGTGAATGAGCCTTATACATAGGCAACTTAAGTTCCTATGGGGGAAGAAAAAAGGGACGAAAGAGAGGTACTGAAACAAATACCATTTCCGTGTCTGGAATCCCAAACCAACACTCACCGCCTGCTATGGCAGATGCTCAGCAGCTACAGCACTATGATTGACACAGGAATCAGGGCTGGATTACTGTATGTTTTGACAGTTAACTTCTAATACTTCGGTCATCCACACGCTTTCCTCACAAGCATTAAACACATAGTCGAACACTAAATTACAGTTTAACCCAGGAAAGACTTGCTGTTGCTTTCCACAGAACACCAAATTTCTTGGCCAAGAAAATTGTTCCTGAAGGACTCCTTTTTAATTTTGTTCACCCAGATCAGACTGTTAAGTAAGGTTTTAACAGTTTCACAGGCAAGAAGGGCAAGATACGTTCCTCTGATGTTGCCCCTTCTTCAGTTGCCCAAGTTACTACATCCTATGCCAAAACAAATGCATAGGTCTTTAGAATAACTAACATCTACCTTAAACATATTAAAAAAATAATCACATGGTGCATAGCTTCAGCAAGAAACAAAAGTAGACAAAAAAAAAAAACAGGAGAATGATTAGACTTTCCTAATCATAGCAAATTCCAGTATGTTCTGTAGTAACCTATTTGAGTATTATAAAAGCTAATTATTGAACTGACAGACTGTATTTCACATGTAATATAAGAATTTTCATTTAAAGGGAGAATTATATAAGTTTTTGGTCTACCTATGCTAGGTCTTCACCTGCAAAGGTTTTTACACACGGGTTTGTAGCCACTATGCAAAGAGTAGGTTAAAGGAAAGAGTGAAGATCCTTGGGAATACCTGCAACATGCTAATGGCTCTTAAAAGTTGATACTTTCTCACTTTAGACATGGTCATATACTAATGCAGTTACCATGGCCAGACTTTAATTAAAATGGGCTGAATACATGTTGATAGACATGGATTAGAAAAATACTGTTTCAGCAAGGTGTCTCTCTCAGTAATTTGTCAAGGTAATACAGTATTTTTGCATTACATATATTTGAAAATAAATTAGAAGTACAGTGCTGCAAGATAGACGCGTAGCATACAAAGCACTACATAGCAGATAATTTTACTAAATCAATCATGATCTTTAAAAAAAAAAAAAAAAAAAAAGGCATTGAGAGGAAGTACCTGCAGCAGCCACCCCATTTACACAAGTAAGAGGCACCACCTTGCACAGGCAGCACAGTGGCTGCCCACACTCCTTTCATCCCCTGGAAGGGGACATTCCACGAGGAGGTTCAGCTTATCAAGGAAAAAACAGCTACACAATCAGGCTCAGAGGGGCGCACATAACTGGAAACCAGGGAGGCTCCAGAACGAGAAGCAGCTTACAAAGACAGCAAGCCAATGCTGTTACGGATGATTGCTTCCTAGGCCTTTTTAAAGAAAGTCAGTGAAAAAACACATTCCAGACTGAACAGACACATGCTGTGGACACGCAAACAGCCCTTTGAAACCTAGGACAGCCTTCACTGGGAGATTATAAAGAAATCGTCCACCAGTAACAATTTATAAAGCAGGGAAACAATGCAACATGTTCCCATGATTGTTTTATACCCAGAAAAGCCCCATAAAATTTGATTTTTCAATTGCCTCATGTACAGGGATTTCAATCCGTCAGTACAACTGACATACACAGGTTCAGAACAGGAATTCATAGCGTACCTGTAACATGAATGTTCTGCCAGAAATGGTTTCAAGCTCAGTGCTTACATCAGTTAAAGTAACTGCCTTTTTTTTTTTTTTTTTTTAATATGTCTATACAAAGCCCAAGCTATAATAAGATCAGGTGGCAATTCTACCTCTGAAATATTTTATTCTTCTAGGTGGCTGGCAGGAGCTTCAAGTTTTATTTTTTGAAATGTGCTTCCTGTTTCCTGGGAGCTAAGTCTCCCGGTAAAATTATACTGTATACTCTGAGGTCAGGATACATATTTAATGTGAAATTTGCTTTTTAGACCGTAACAACAAAGGCAAGAAATAAACAGTAACTCCAGTTATACATTTAGTCAAAAAATCTGACAGGTCTAAATGTTACAGTTCAGTGGGTGAGCTTAGAGGCTCAGAATGAAAGCCAAGATCTGGAGATTTGCATCCCAACCTCAGATGCTCCAAGCGAGAACTACCCCTACTCACCCCACTGCGCTAGAAAATTCGAAGGCCAGTCAAAGCACTGAATTTAACCCAATAGGATTATTCTGCTACTGGTTTAACACAGACATCTACTCCCCTGTATGCCCTCTGCTTTCTTCATCTTGATTTATTTATTTTTTGTAAAGCGGTTACTAGTAAAGGGTGCAAGTGAGAAGCGTTCTCATTCCGTTCCCCAAACACCCACACGGGTCTCCGCGTACCGAGACCTGACAGCACAGCCAAGGCTCAGCCTCAGCATAATGTCAGGAGGAACAGAGCCACGTGCTGGCGTTTCTTACAAGATCAAGTTCCGAGGTATTAATTGATCCAGGGTAATTATCTGTGTGTAGGGAAGAGCCTCGCCCTGCACCACATTGCAAGCAGCAGCTAGTAAGTCGTTCAACAGGGCTGCTTGTACACTGACAGAACAGTCTTAAATGATGAGATTTTCTTTTGAAGGAAAGCGAGGGGTACGTAGTTTAACAATGCAAGAGCTGAAGAGCAGGCTTAGGGTTACCAACACGGTTGGCACCATCAACCCCCCCACTGGGTTCTTTAGAATAAGTTCGTCGAGGGAACAAAAAAAAAAAAAAACAAACAAAAAAAAACCCGAAAAACCAAAAACCAAAACCACCCACTCCTTTGAATTCAAAAAATGCCTTTGCTGCTTTGGGCATAGTGATGCAGGATCAGCAAATACGACTATATGGAAAAAAATTAACTTTTGGGAACCAAAAATAAAATACATCGTTTCCATTGCTTATTTTTTCTTCTATCTCCAGTAGAGCAACACAGAAGAAACTAGGAGTCCTGCTGTCTGCTGGAATTGCCCTCCCGTGTGCTGCTTCTGCTTATCTTTGAGCTGTTCATCTGTATCTACTTCAACAACTTTGCTTTGGGCTACTGAGCAATTGCTACATTGAAATGCTAAAAGCAGCAGCACAAAGAGGCTCACAGGTGTCTTGGAAATTACTTAACAAGCTTTGCTCAACAAATTGATCGGTGTCTCTCCGCAAAAAGCCTCCAGAAAGGGATCACCGCTTAATCTCAGAACCTGGAAAGTAAGGCTTGGGACTGAGAGTCAGTGTTAAGGATGAAGACAATTTTTAGGCTGCCACCTCCTACCAGCTTCGAGACCTGACCTTCCAAAAGAAGGGGATCAGTGTAAACACTTCTACGTGGTGTTAGACGACAAATCTTCCTCAGCAATCGCATCTGAAGGACAGCCAGGCTCCAGCCATGAGCCATTCGTTACCTGCAGACACAGCTCAGCACCGCACCGCTTCAGCTAGCACCACTACCTCAGCTCAGCTGACACGATTCTTCTGGTTTGGGTGGGTTTGTAACTGGGCTGAGCAAATGCACTTCAGAATCCATACCTAAAGCTGACCCTAGGCAACAAGACTTAAACTAAAGCTTTGAGCAGCCACATGAAGCTCAGGCGTTCACTGGCCGTTTGAACTAATCGGCCAAACAGCAATTAAGGTGGAGAGGAAGAAAACTTAACAGGATCACCTCCTCCAGCTCCCTTAAAGCAGCAGCTGGTACAGGCCAGTCTACCCAGCACTTACCTTCATCAGAGTACCACATCAGATGGTTTGGTGTTCAACATGGCAAGAAATTCCACACATACATTTTTTCCATCCAATTTCTTTTCAGTAAAACTGTTCTCCCACTGTTACAAAGCCAGTAATGAACTGACAAGCAGCCAGGAGAAAAAAAGTTAGCAGTAGAAAAGTTAGCAAGCGATGTGACATTATGGTAATAAGTCACACTAATAACGATCAGTTCTTGGAACAGAAGTGGAATTCATCAAGGTATTTTAGGACAACTCACAGGCTTTTTGACAAGGAAAATGAAGCACTGTAACAAATATGCCTCGGGTTCTGAAACCGAGAGAGATGTTAACTGAACCCAGTTTCAGAGCACTCGAACTCCAGTTAGGATCTGTTCTGTGCCACAGGTCAAACGTGCAGCATCTCCTGACTCCCTCAACAGCTCGGGTGTTTCTTACTGCTCTCTCCCCACAGCACCGGCTGTCTCAGCTGTCGCACATGGGCATCGCCAGGGAGCTGCTGCTCTGTGCAGAGACAGGTAAATTACCTTTGCGTTTCTGGAGCAAAATGAAGCACCTAAACCAGAGCTACTCGGCAACAGGAAAGCCTATTCATCTAGAAACAGCTGTTGCAATAGTCCCCTACACAGACACAAGCTTTATTTACTAGTATGAACTTCATACTCCTCTCATTATTATTCTTTTTTATCTTATCTACTTCTGTTTCTGGATGTGTAAACAGAATCCAGTGTATGGCCCCTGCATCCACAGCTCACAGATGTTCACCACTGATCCTAACTCAAAATCTGTAAAAAGGTTCCAACTGGTGAACAAGTTATACTTCGCTGGGTATCTTTAAGTTTCAACAAGTTCTCCACGTTTCTTATTAATCCAGGGGAAAAGTATATAAACCCAAGACTCCACTTGTGTGGTGTCAATATAAGGAACCCAAATTAAAAACAAACAAAAAACCTAGTAACCATGGTAAATGTGGCAATCGTTTCACTCTCTGTATGTCGCATGTTCTGCAAAAATAGCACGTATGTGACCTCCGCCAGACTCATAAGAATTCCTATAGTAAGAATAAGAGATACTGCAAACTTGTCGGCATTAGAACAGGAAAAAGAAATGCCTGTAAATGAAAAATAAAGAGAAAGCTTATCTAGCAAGCTATTAACAGTTGTTCTTTGAAAGTGACAAACTCCTTCCTGTTTTGTGTTCTAACCAAATAGTTTTCCAGCTTTGGAAGAAAGGTGCCAAACTGATCTCTTAGATATAATTATTGCACTGCACATGAGAAAGCACTAAAAACTAACTCCTCTATAATGCATTATTTATGCAGGCAAGAAGATGATACACAAAGAAAAATTTAGACTATGCTATTTTTTAATAGGAGCCTGAAAATTCAGAGCACTATGCATGCTCCTTTACTGCAGACTGGGTAGCATGCTACCAATTTAATTCTGCTACTAATGTCACACTATTCTCTCTCCCCTACAGGAACAATCCTTCTGCCTCTACACAGACTGCAGCACAATGCCTTCCAGTAACAAAATTACTCATACAAAACTTGCTGGTAAGCATTTCCATGCTTAGGCAGCTGACTGCCATTTAATTAGTCGGTCAGAAAGGTTACGAGTTAGCGTGTTTGTGAACAGACTAATAGTAGAGTACAGCTGATGCATTTAGCTTTTACTAATCTTCAAGCTGGCCATGCAAACTCAAGGGAAAGGGGCAAAGCTAACGAACAGGGCAGTGGTCTTAGGGCATGGCCAGCAGGATGCGTTCCCTTGCAGAGCACAAATGCCATGATGAAAGTCTCGAAAATGGCCACACTCGCTTCATGTCTGCAAGGACAAGCTGTTGCTGTCTTATAACACAGAGAGACCTATGATTATACCTGCTAGAAGATACGGCAATAACGGACAGTCTAGGATTCACTGCATGATCTATTACTCCTCTATTCAGCCCTGCCATAACCACCTCTCTCAGAGTCCTGAAAGTTACTGCATTTCCCATTTTTTAAGCAACTTTCAGCCATTTTAGACAAGTCTTAAACAAGTTTTAGAAGTGCCAGTCTTGCACAGCGTCTAGGTTCAGTATGTGGGAGTAAGAGACAAACCTGACAGAAATACGTTTCAAAAAGGATGTCAGTTAGTTCCTCTCATTATTTCTGGTGAAAATTTAAAATCCAGAGATTTTCTAACAAGGAAGGGTACATGGGCAATGTATCTTTTATTTTTCCCCCTCATTCAACAGTAACCAATCAGAGCAACAGCTTAAACACACTCATTACACTGCCCAGATCAGTGCTGCCAGCAGCTACCCTTACTGATTTATGATGCATTCCACTGATGCATTAGTTAAACACCACAAATTAAGATTTTCTTCTGTTGCCACTGTTCCTACACACTCAAAAGGAGCAGCAAATTCAAGTGCCTCTCCCACAAAGGACCAGAACTCTGGCCACATAAAACAGAACCTCAAGTTCCAACCTACTCAATGACTTCAGCTTACACTGGATTGTTTCACTTACTCTTTCAAAGAGCCTTCAATCGTTTCCCCCTGCTTTAGCTAGATTAAAGGCCATCCCAGACTACACACTGTGCTCTTCATGCATCTCCCCTACCACCCACTTCCATCTTCCAAAATATCTACAGATAAACACAGACTCCATTCCTTGAAATCTGAGCTTAGTGTAGACACTTAAAATTAAGTTTCAGGCATACTACTGAGATGTCACACATAAAACCTGTGGCAGACCAAGACAGTATTTCAACTGTACGTAAAAGTTTTTTGCGCTTGAATCCACTCCACCCTTCAGCATCCTCACAACAGTCCTAGGCATTTGAAATTTGCGGGAAAGTCAAACTAGTGTTGTGCTTGAAAACCCATTACTTTACATGTTCCACTGTGGTATTTTATCAAGCATTTCATTAACTCCTTCTTACACACTTCAAAGCATTCAGAAGTTCAGCAGCTAATCTGAGAAGGATCAGAGAAAGGAGTGTGAAGATTGAAATTCCAACTTTAAGAAAAAAAAGAAGAGAGATCATGAATAACCATGTACTTTATCAAGACACCTGTTCCTTTCAGCTTCATGCACGTGCTGCCATCTATAACATAAGCAAATCACAGCTAGCAACCAGTAATGCATTGTTGCTGATTTTCAAAAGCTAGGGTTTTTGTGCGTGTTTTCTGTTAAGTGAACAGATTATACTTTTGTCACTGGGCTGCCAGTCTTGGATAAAAAAAACCTGATATTAATACACCTCAATGCCTGTTACACTTAGTTTCTTTTACAGCTGATTCAAACTGGAAAGGTGCAGCAGAGTGAAAGGTTAATGTTTTAGCCTCTCTATTAAACAACATGGAAAAGAGCACAAAACCTTTTGCATGTCTGCAGGTATCCAGGACCCCTGAAGTCCTAGATTTTGTTTTAAAAACAAAAACCCAGAAGCAGCATCTACACAACACCCTAACGCCTTCCCTCTCTTCAGAGTGTTACTGTCTAGTCTGCATCAATCTGCACTTCAGGCTGTGCCAGGCAGATCTGAACATATCAAACTTACCATTTAATTAAGCATTGAAGGGATGACCAGTTTTTAAAATAACAAGGACAAGAGTGTACTTACAGGCTAAAAGATAAAACAGTACCCCTTACATCAAGACCTTCACACTACCAACGGGTCAAGTAAACCAGATGCTTTGGCACAACTACAGAAAATACAGGGACATATGCCAGGTGCAGGGGGAAGAGGAGAGGTTGTGTTTTTACCAAAGCTTTTACTGAACAAAGTTAGTAACAGGATCCTGTACTACTTCTAACAGGATGATTTAAACCTGCGAGAAATGCATTTATGGTGACAGTACTCAAAGACCAGTGAAGAATACACCACCATACTTCACACCAGTGAATACCACAAAACCTGTATGGGTTACACTCCTGCTTCAGAGACCGCAGTCCAGACTGACACCATGGACAAAGTAAAGGGAAACACTGCACGTCAAAATAGAATGAAACACATTGTGATGGTAAATGGCATTTCCTCATTAAGATCTTTAAACCAAGAGGAGCTGGGAGACAGGTGTGGAGGAGCTTTTAGGTAGAGGAAATCACTCAGACATTTTTACCACTTAACAGCAAAGCACTGTTTGCCTTCAGCAGAAGGAGGATCAGCTCTCCTCACCTGGCTGAAAGTAACTGCAGACAGTAATTTGGACTGCCTTTAAAAAGATCAAGTTACAATTATTAACCTTTTAAATTCACAACAAACAAGTCCTGTAAAATCTGGCCCTACTCTGAGAAGCTATGCAAGAGATAAATAAAAAGGAAAATGCAGGCAGATCTAGTAATTCTTATTAATTGCAGGAAATGAACATATCCTGGAAGGAAACAGCCCAACATAAGCACAAAAATGGGGGAGGAATGGCAAACAGACATCACTTATTTCTGGGACACTCAGACTGCCTTCTAAAGCAAAGTATTTCCTCAACTTTAAACAACAAACAAACTACCCCAACACCGACTTGTTACTTAGCTTTCCACACTTGTGGCATATTCAGGGCTACTGAAGCAGACAGAAGAGTTTTGCACAGATGTTGCAGTAGTCCCATGTCCACTCAGAGAGGTCTCTGATTTTTTATATGGAAGTCTGCTGCCTGGCACAACCAGCACCTTTCCATTAACAGTAACATAGAGCCATTGTAGAAGTACCAGAAAATATCAATCCATACACACAGCACCTTTTTCAGCTTGGTGTGTGTTAGGCTCTTCTTAGTACACACACAGTATGCTCCAATTTTTATTTTCCTTCCTGGCTCAGTCTTGCAACACATTTCATGTTCTGGCCTAATCCAGGGATACACTTTAACCTTTCATTTAAAGTCTAAGGATGTGTGTAGCACTTTTGGAATTTAAGCATTTTGCTCCACTAGGTCAGCACGCTCAGTAACTAACACAATACAGTCCCGCTAAGCCGAATACTACAACCCAATAATCACAGCAGATACTTTACTAGTCAGACAATTCAGGGGCTATTAATTTCCTCCGCATTGAGCTAGAGCCTTTGAGAAGTCACAAAGCCTCACAGCATCTTTCAGCCCTCTCTGAATTAGAAGCCAGGTATACCACACGCATTCAATATCTGCTCTCATGCAGAACATATCCATCAGATACGGCACATAACATCTGTCAAAAAGGACATTAACTTTCAATGAGGTTAAGAACAACTTCCAAATCCACCTGGGGGGATGGGGGGGACTGCATAATATTTTTTCCAGCTGTTAACATAAAACCTGGGTTGTTTCATAGTAGGCATACATGTCCTACATTAGTGTGTCTCAATTATGTTTGGGGAAAAAAAAAAAAAGTGTTTCCAATGATCCTTCAGTTGTTTTAGGAAAACAGTTATGTTATTTAAAAGTGATATTTTATTCCTCACCTTAAACCCAGAGTTTCTGCTCTTCAAAAAAAGTGGGATAGCCTGCAACATGCATTTTAACTTCCTTGACAAGCATCTTTAAGTAACTTTCCTGTCAGATTTACACACTAAAACTAAGGCCTCTTTATTCTTACCCAAGACCAGAGACACACACCGTTCCAGACTAGGACTCCTCAGCAAGTATCTTAAACCAGAGAGGTCATTTAGGCTTGAAGGTGCCATTGCCTGAATTTTCTGTATTCCAGTATTAACGTACTAATACACTAAGACACTAATACTCTAGTGGGGATGTCACTACTGAGGCTTACTTTGTTCTATGCAATGGCCACAGGCATCCCTAAAACTGGTCCATGCTCACAAAACTGACTTCAGTACCTCAAAAATACTTATCTTCCCAAACTGTGCTGAAGGATCCTTTTGAGGAGTTTCACGACCTTCTACAGTAAATTCTGACACTTTAGACATCAAAAAAAGCAAACCTTGGCAGTATACTTAAGAGTTGCTTCTGCAGCGTATTACTTGGGGAAAAAAAACAATCACAAAGTGAATCAAATAAGTTTTAGGGACTGTGATTATTTTTGCACTCTGGATTCTCATGTAGTACTTCATTCAAAAAGAAGAGTCATCCTTATAAGGTGGGTAGAATTAAGATTAAAACTGTCCAAGCAGAAAGAGTTGTAGACCTTCCTCAGAGCAGAAGCAGCAGAGCAGCCCAGAGACCCTTCTCCCTCTTTGCAGGTTCCTTGAATTCAAAAATTCTTGTCATTTCCACTGGCCTAGGTTAGTATCCATATGTACAAATAAGTTATTTTAGCAATCTAGAATCATCAGATGCATCCAGAAAGCAGGCTGAAGAATGAAATAGTTGATTAAAAGGTAGTGGATACACTAAAAAAAACCAACCCCAAAACAACCAAAAGACAAAGCTTCCCCCCACCTTTTAACAACCTGTAAATTGGATTCTCTCAGTTATTTCCCCCCACCCGCCAGGAAGACCTGCCTCAGCTGGAGGACATGAGAACAAACCAACCCCCTCGCAGAGACCTGATAACAACTAACTCACCTGACACAATTTATTGCTAAATGCCAGTAAAGAAAACAAAGGGAACCAAATGTCCAAAGCATTAACTTCGCTAGCCATAACTTTAGCAACTTAAAAGCTGTGTCAAGTGCAGGTAGTCAATATTTGCTGAGGGCTCTCTCTCACATTACCCAACTAACTGCATTTAGAGCCTCTCTGAAGTTGGTAGTCTACCTAAGGAAATGTGAAAAGTAAACCAACAGCCTTCACTCTACCGGCTCTCCGTACAAAGTACGCCAGTTCATCAAACGGCGGCCGGACTATTCGGCTTACCGCAGGACGTCTTACTGGTTTTCCAATCCACGAGTAAACAATACACAATTTCTAGAAGAGCCACTACAAGCCACGTCCGTACATCCCTCCACTCCTCTACAGCCTGCCAGGGAACAGGGTCCTACCTTTTCCTCCAACTGGAGCGTTTATCTGTTGGAAGAGCATCAACGCTATTCCTCCAGATCCTCCCATACGCCGATTTTTTGCGGGTCACCATCACCCTCTCAGCATTTAACGCAACGAGTTATCAACACCCCAGCTAAGTGGAAGCCCCTGAGAAGCTGCAGGCGGGTACTTTCGGGTGGCAGCTGTCACAGGTTTGCTTTGGAACAAGCCTGGCCCGAACGGCAGAGCGCGGCAGGGGCTCCGGGCAGACCCGCTCCACGGCGACCTGCCGAAGGCGACATCGCCGCCGCCGCGGGCCGGTGCCCGGGCGCTGCTGCCGGGGAGGAAAGCGCGCGGGGCAGGGCGAGGGGGAGGAGGGAGAGAACAAAGCGAGCCCGACCTTCGTCCGCAGGGTCTGGTGGATGTCCGCTGCCAGCTGCCCCTTCCACCACTGCTCCTCCATCCTCTTCCTTCCCATCCAAAGCTGCGCAAGAGAGACAGGGCCCGCTTCGCTGGCAGGGAAGACCAAACCGGACAAGTGGCCCGAGCCCCGCGGCTGTTTCCGCCGCCCGGCCCGGCCCGCCCCGCGGCCCCACCGGCCACCCCC
>JAVJGG010000043.1:8705696-8722810 GCA_035590195.1 Aviceda cuculoides | reverse complement strand
TCGGCGCTTTGTGCCGGCGGGAGCGCTGCCCGCGGCCCCCGCAGCCCCGCGGCCGGCGGCGGGAGGAGGAGAGAGGCGGGAAAGGGAAGGGGGTGCTGCTGCCCCCCTCATAGGTTAATTAGCGCTAATTAACAGCCGACTGCCCCGGGGCGGGGGCAGGTCCTGCCCCTCCCCAAAAGGAAGGCTCGGAATGCCCAATAACTACCCTCAGTATTAAGAGGGGAGACTGAGTTTGTCCTTGGTTTAGGATTCTCGGTACGCGATGCCTTATCTAAGGCTGCGAGAAACCTGCCAGTAGAAGCGCTGGCTCATGTCTGAGCCTGAGGTTTGGCTGGGCCGCGGCTCCCTTTCGGGCCAGGTTTCCCTCTTCCGGGGCCGGCAGGTGCTCTGCGGGCAGCGAGCTGGCCCTGCCCCGAGCAGGCGCTTGCCCCGCTCTCCGCACCGCACACACAACCCCCGTCTCACGGCCCGGAGACCGGCCCCGGCCCCGGCCCCGTTGGGCGGTGGAGCCCGGCGCCAGCTGCGGCGGGACCCTGAGGTGCTGCCACGCGAGCGGGCGGTTCCTGCTTTGCCACCAGAGCTCACCCCGGCCTGAAGGTTGAGGCAGGCTGTCGGTCACGGCTTTGCCCTGGGAGCACAAGGACCCTCATCTTTCCGAGTCTTATACCCAAAGGGCCCAAGAAACCACCGGGCACCACGTAGCTTTATTCCCGGGCCTTTGAGGGCCATGTTTACAGTCCAGTGGGTATTTCAGCATATTGAACTGAAATCTTTCAACAAGTGTCTCCCAGCACTCCGCTTCAGCAATCCCAGAGCCAAAAAAAAAAAAAAAAAAAAATCACCACGCAACCTGTTTTATACCCAAATCGCACTGTTGCGCCGTTAAGGATGAAGAATTTTCATAAGGAAGTTTACCAGGCCTAGCAACAGCTCTCCCATTTAAAGAACTAAATGTCATTTTTAGAATTAGGTGGTTTGGTGGGGTTGGTTGGTTTGTTTGTTTTAAATAATTGCCAGTCATTCTGCACTCAAATTTGCAAAAGAACCTCACAAAAACGTTTGTTCCTAGGTTGGTTTCTTGAAAGGAAAGCAACAACAAAAATCTGCCTGCTTCTGTCAAAATAAATATTTTGATTTTAGCGTTCCTGGGAAAATATTTTTGTGATCAAATAAAGTTGTTGACCAAATCTTCTGGGGAAAACATACCTCAGTTGTTTACAGCCTGTGTTTGCTGGCTTGTCCCCTGCTATAAAAGAGAAGCAGTGAAGTTAAGTGGCAACAGCTATTAAGCCTACAGATAAAAGCTGCCACCAAGTGTCCATCAGAAATAATTTCCCCCCTGTTTTCTTTTAAGTGCATCCCAGTATCCTTTAAAGTACTTAGGTGCCTTAAATTTAAGGCAAAGAAAAAAATATCTTGTCTTTTTGCTTAGAACTGAGCACATGCTTAACTATTTTGTTGAATAACAGCTGGAGCATTTCTTTACAATGTAGTCTGTTCGTGGTTCATACATATATTAATTAATATATTAATTTGCCATAATGGTTTTTATATAAATGTATTATATCAATATAATTCTCAATTTTTTTACAGTGTAAATCAAACCAATGGTATTATTTGAAGGAAAGAGTATCAGTTCTTTGAAATAAAGTTTCAATGATATGAACATGGTATGGATTTTCAGAAACTCACATCCATAGCATCTACTGATTTAAAACTCTTGTATTTTCTAAATCTGAATTATGTAAAAAAATCTTCAGATTCCATGTGAAATAGAAAACTGTTCCATATAACATTGGTTTTAATTTTGCAGCCAAAAGATTTTATTTTTCCAGAATATGGTCCATGGGTTTCACTTGTTCCATTTGAAAATAAATTGTGTGATGCATCAAAAGTTTCCTTCAGTAACTGCATTGATATTAGAAATGGAAGGAAATAATGAATAAGGTTCTCCTTTCTGTAGCACGGCTGTTAGCAAGGCTCAAATAGACTGCCCTGTTGATTTAAAAAAACCCCAACCAACAGTGTCTTTGATATCGTAAAATATTCACAGTAACAAATCAGAGAGAGCAGTAATTCTGGATTTGATAAGAGCTCAGACATAGCCTTGAACCTTGGAATTGCTTTCTTTGGAAGGAGGGAGTGCCAGCAAGGCCGTGGACATAAAAGAGGGAATCCAGTACTCTTCCATCTGATAGTCAAATGCACAACATACAGACATTATCATTAACGCATTGATATTGTAAAAATTGACTGCAGCTGCAGTGTATCTTTTTCCATCCAAATGGGATCATTCAAATACTCATCAGGTTCTGATATAATGGGTAAAGTTTGGGTTAAAATACAGGCTTTAGCCACAACAGAACTGTGTTGATTTAATTTTCAAGTGTTTTAAAAAACAGACCAAGAGAGGTAAACATAAAATCCCATATAGATTCCCAAAGTAGGTTTGCATAGGGTTTATATTAACTTTGAGAATTTTTATGTTTCTCTTTCATCATTAGCAAGTCATGGTTGGGTAAGGCACAGATGCAGAGTTAATAAAACTTCATTGATACAAGTTGAGTTTGTAAGTAAATGAAATTGTTAATGTTGAGAGGGGGGTTTTTTCCCTTTAAAAAATCAGTTTAACTAAGCAAGTTAACGTCTTCACGACTAGTGCTACCATTCTGAGTGCTGGGGCAATAACATTGCTTTTAGGCAACAAGCTAGCTGAAAATAACTAAAGTCACAAACCACAAAGTGACCAAAAATTAGCTCAACCTGCATCTTACCTGCCAGCACGACAGGCTCAGAGGAGGCAGGGGCTGAGCTGGGGAAGTGATGCTGCAGAAACTGTGCTAAAGAGACAGCACCGAGGCCAGGGAGAGGCTGTACCTGTGCCAGCAAGGAGCTGGGCTGCTCTTGGGTGGAAAAAAATGGGCTTTTTAGTCAAGTCTCAGCTATAACATAGGCAGCATCAGCACCTGCTCATACCTGTGCTCCTGCCAGGGAGGCTGTGTGTGTCAGGAAGACATCAAAAGGCCTCTTGTTCATCCCTCTACCCCTCACCTGCTACTGAAGGTGAAGAGGAGCTTCCCCCACTCCCAGCAAGGAGGCCAGTTCAAACAGGGACCACCTCGTACCTACACAAGGCCCAACACCTCCCCCAGATGAGCCACCCAACTTGTTGCTACCCAGGAGCCTCCCAGTTCACCACGATCCCAAAGCTAGATCGGCTCAGCAAGAGCTGAGCCCTAATTTAAGCCAGTTTGAGTACTTTTACGCAGTGTAATGCTTCCCTGTTGATGAGGAGGAAGAGCTTTATCAACTCTGGTTCTCTGTGTCCATCTGCACCTTCCAGTGCCCTGCCTGTGTGGTTCCTCTGTCACTCCTCATGCATTGTTGTTATCTGATCTACCGCACTGAACTTAGTTTTTCTCATGGGTTAGTTTTCTGCAGTTTTAGAGAGTGACATCAGTTCACAGAGGGATCTGAAGCCAGTACAAAGCAAGCAGGCGCAGCCCTGAGCAGCAAGAGGTAAGCAGGGCCTCATTTCTTGAGCAGTGTTAAACTGGGATGATATGATTTGTGGAACTGTGGCTTGTCCTGTGCCCTTCAAGAGCCAGCACTGATGGGGCTGGGTAGTGAGAGCCTGATCCAGCAAAAAAATGCACAGGGGAAGATCCCCTAAGCTGTGTGGAGCTGTACCCTCGCTTTACTGACTTAGCTGGATCAGGTTTAACACAGAACCACTAGCAAGCTGGTCAGAAGCATGGGAGCTCTGTGCCCTTGCAGAAGGCTGCACCTTTCCATGTGGGGCTCATGGGTTTGGAGAGCTGCAACCTGCTTTCCTCTGCTGTTGGTAGAAGCGAGCTTTGAATGACTTCTTGTTTTTTTTAAGGACAATGTTATAGGATTAGGACTGTCCTTAGGAGCTGTAATTATTAAGACTGGTTGGCTGGTATGAAGGGCTTTAACCCAGGCAAGCTGCTGTTGGGCGTGTATCCATGCCATACTAAGCCTGTGACAGTGCAAGGAAAGCACAATATTACAGATAGTATTCTAGGGTTTAAGGAAAACACTGCTGTGCTTCTGTGTAGCTTGAAAAGCCTGTTCTATTCACAGGCTTTTAAATGGTTGCAGTTCCCAGCTTTCTGCTGATGCTCAGTGGGTTGAACTGGGATGCTCTTGCCTTGCCTTGGGGCACTGAGAGCCCCCAGGGTAGGCTCATGGGCCTGTTGCTGCCCAGCAGCCCGAAATATCCCAGCTTTCTGCCTGAGATGGGAAGGAAGATGCACATTGATGCACATCGATGCACAACCAGCACGATGCACAAGCCAGCCCCCCCCGAATTTCCCCTTCAAGCACACCATCCCCTTGTCCCTGCTCCTTCCTGGTCTGAGCACTCATTTCCTTGTTCCTCCTCTCAGCTAGTGGTTTATGTGGAAATTAGAAACTCCGTGAACATACCCTTCCTTGTAGAGGTCTGTCACTTCTCGACCTGCCTGTCGAGCACCCAGGGGACATGGCCTCTCCTGCACACAGTCGCTGAAAAGTGCAGGGAGGAATGTCAGGGCCATTACGGCAGCCACAGCAGTGCTGGAGTGGGGCACGGGGAGCTGCGGGTCACAGACTTGTGCTGTCCTGATGTGACTCTGCAGTTTCTGCTCTCGGACTTGGCTTGTTTCAAGTGCCAAAGTGGCCCTCGGCAGTGGGAAAGGGCTGCGGCTGCCCTGAGGCAGGAGAGCAGGAACGGTCAGAGAGCTGCGAGCAGCCGTGCAGCCCCCAGGGCTGTGTAATGTTATCATGGGCCTGCTATGACACCGTGGTCTTCAGGGACATGGTGCTGCTTGGCAAGGCAGCATTGACAAAACCTGGAAGAAGAGGAAAAAGAAGACTTCCCTCCCTCCCTTTTTTTTAAGCATTGGGGTGCTGACTGTTGGGCGTTAACTGGTGTAACTGAGGGCAGGCTCACCTGGGAAGCAGGGCAAACCAGGGTGACTGGTAAATGCACCTGGATTCTCCTTCGTCACCCAGAAGGAAGAAGCGATCGAGACTTGAAGGCACTGGTCTGCTTGGGTGAGCGCTGAAGCTCAGCAGCACCAGGCGCTCAGGGCTGTGGTGGGCTGCACAGGGCAGGTGTTGCCTTCCCTTTATTTCCAGCTGCGACATCCTGTTGTTACTTTCCAGACAGCCCGTGTACATTGAGTCCATAGTTAATTTTCCAGAGTGAAAATATTTTTTTATGTTTATTTTTTCTTTTCATTGTTAGCATTGAAATGTATGGTTTAAAAAAAAAAAAAGAAAAGCAAACAGAAAAAGCCAACTTTGAGATCCTTTTGTGTAGATTGGCCCTGAAGAGGGGAGGAAAAGGGCTTTGGGAGTCTGAGTTAAGGGGTCAGAAGCTGCAGCAGGCAGGAGGAGTTGTCCTTGGGCTCATCCAGTGCTGAGTGCTTCCCACCCTGCTGCTGTTTGTGCAGAGTGCTCGCAGAGCATGAAATCACAGCTTTGCCGGAGCTGGAAGTGCACTGCTGCACGGCATTGGGGGTGGATGTGGGAGGGAGAAGGCTGAGTGGGAGTGGAGACAAGCTCCTCTGGCAGAAAAACCCTCCTCTGCCGTGTAGGGGACCTGGGCAGGTACCTGTGTTCACTGCCAGGTCCATGCCGGTCTTTGATGAGCCACAAGCTGAGCCCGCTGAGCCTTTTCTCTGTTGCTGACTGAACGCTGAAGATGGGTGCTCCTGCCTCTCCTTGCCTCCCTGCCCTGGCACGCTGGATGTGCTGGAGGGATTCGCTTGTGCCCAAATGCGGTGCAAAGGGCAGCTCTGACACTTGCAGTGAAGGAGGATGCTGTGGCGTAACGGGTCTTGCGCGAGGATGGCAGATGTGGATGGCATCCTGCCCAGCCAGGACGTTCCTCCTTCCTTCCTGATGGCATCTGCCCATCTGTTCGCCCAGCTACCACCGTTCCCAGCTCTTCTCCCACCGCGCCAGAGGTGCGGGCAGCTGCCTGGGCTGGAGCGAGCAGCCTGCGTGGGAGTGATGCTCTCTTAGGACAGCTTGGCTGTGAAAACCAGGGCTCTTTATTTGGTGGTTTTCCAGAAGCTTTGCGCTTCTGGAATAAAGAGACTTTATGTAAATCTCAGTTTTAGTTTAAAAACAAAGTGAATACTGCTTGGCTGGAGGACAATGGCAGCACAAACCAAAATGTAGCCTGAAGATACAGGAGCAAGCCAGAATGTGTTATTTTTAAAATTCTCTGAAGCCTGAGCCAGTCATTTTGAGTCTTGTGGGGGGTTCTTCCCCCCTTTTAATATTTCAGTGATTGGCCCTGTAGTGACCCAGACACACTTGTACCTTGCCAGCTGCCCTTCCCTCCCTCTTCTCCTGGGTGAGGCAGGAGGAGGGGAGCCCACAGCTGCTTGAGATGATTCTTGTTGCAGGATTGGGCTGAGTGGAGACATTTTGTTCAGCATGCAAGTTGCTCTTAAGGCCTCATAAAAGGAAATTCATCATTTTCAGAGGAACCTGTGCAAGAGGAACCCACATGTATCACTTCAAGCGCTCATGCCTCTTCCACAGAAATAGTTATGACATGTGGTATCTTTAAATTACTTCAGCCCAATGGGAGGTTAAACAATCTGGAGAAGCTGTTCCGCTCCCTCTTGCCTGCTACATTTTATTACTACATTGGGTTTTCCAGCAGTCCCAGTCCTGTGCTGCTCCTGTGGGAAGGACCGGCTGGCCCCAAACTGAGAGCAAGCGCTATCGCACTCAGCACGCGGGGGGGTGGTGGTGGGGGTGGTGGTGTGTGTGTCAGTGGTTCTCTTTATAATTTGCATTTTGATATTCCAGACTTTAAAGACTCATTTGCAGGTTTTTCTTTTCACTAGAATAAAAAGGACGCTGTGCCAGACAGTTAATAACTTCCCATGCTCGTATGGGGAAACCAGCTCGCGTGCCCCTGAGAGGGCTGACGGTGGGAGGAAATGCTGCCTGCCAGGGCCTTCTCGGGAGATAACAAGGGAAGACTGAACTGATCTGATTGCTCACTGCTGCTTCTCCTCCACCCTCCTCTTCTCAGGCTTATTCCCTGTGGTGTTCTCCCATCCCCTCCCAGCTCTGGTACCTGCCTGCTGCCAAGTGGGTTCTGCTCACAAAATCACTGGACAACTAACCTGAGTACAAATAAAACCCAAACAATAAAAAAAGAACACCCCCAAAATACCCACTTTGGGGAGTGGGTAATGCACTGAATCAAGGGGAGAGAACTGAGGAGGGCAGCCAGGTCTCTTGTCTTTTGGCAGCAGTGGGCTGTGAGTGCTACTGGATTAATTAAAGCTGTACTATGTAATTTCCCTTTTGGGTGCAGCCCAGCTGGGTGGTGGTGTGGAGAGGCGACATCCTCCCGTGCGTCCCACCACCTCCCTTGCACTGCCCCGACACGTACAGTTGCTGGGGGACCTGCATCGGGGTGCAGACCTGTATGCACCTCAGGCCAGCCAAAAAGCGGTTATTGCCCCCGCTGGGCTCCTGGGCTGTCCGGGTGGGATGGAGGGGGAATGCAATACTTGAACTGCTGCTGCCTTCAGGAAGCCGCCTGCAAATGCACTCCAGGACACCTTGAATGAGAGAAATACGGAACAAAATATATCATCTGAGCACCCACTGTCAGGGAAAGGACATCTGCCATCTGGGTGAGCAGCTTCGGGGGAACAGGCAGATCCTATTCTTCTACCTTGCAGGTTTTCTTGCACAGAGAGCAGAAAATTCTGTGCATTGCCCAACTTGCTGGGCTGGGAGGGGGGAAATACTCCTGTTGCACCAGCCCCTACAAAATCCATCACTAAATCCAACAGTGTCTGTGGAATCTGTAAGACAGTTTTGAAATACCTTCCGGGAAGTCACTGTTATAAATATCAAGACTCTTCTTGATGTACTAGCAGTACTTTTGTTCAGCTTTATTTTATAAAATGTATTTGAAAAGATTTTTGTAAGATACAACACAACTATTGTAGTTCACAAAAATCACACAAATATTTTTGACTTGTAAAAGTAAGACTGGAGAAAACCCCCACAACTTTGTTCTTATGGGGTATCCCTTCAATGCCTAAGTATGAGGATTAGAGGAGCTGGAAGTTCATGAGAGTTTTCACCAAGTGATACAGAAGATAAGAAATATCACTGGAAACCAAGAAAATGTATCTGACAGCGAGGAAGAGACTCCTTCCATCTGGCTACTGAGACAAAGCTCTGTGTTACAGGAGCGTTGGACACCCTGGGGCAAGGTAGCCGGACTGAGAGGCTTTATAGCAGGAAAACTCTTTGCTCTGGTAAGAGCAAACCATTTTGGAGTATGTCCCTGTATTAGCTGGTACAGAGGAGGGAAAAAAAATCACTAAGCTTTGCTTAGCAAAAGCAAGAAGCTCAGCTGAGCAGAAGTTCAGCTTTTGAGTTTTCTGGTTTTTTTTCCATACAGTTCAGAACCAAAACATTGATTTTGGAGCATCTGTAATATTTGACATCATCAAAAAAGCAAAGCAGCAGTTAAGGTATAGTCTAGCTGTAGCATTAGGCTCTTGAGGAGAATCTCAGCAGCAGCACAAGTATAAGTTGGTGAGGGGCCTGGAGCACAAGTCCTATGAGGAGCGGCTGAGGGAGCTAGGGTTGTTTAGCCTGGAGAAAAGGACACTGAGGGGAGACCTCATAACTCTCTACAACTACCTGAGAGGAGGCTGTAGTGAAGTGGGGAATCAGTCTCTTCTCCCAAGTAACAAGAGATAGGACGAGAGGAAATGGCCTCAAGTTGTGGCAGGGGAGGTTTAGATTGGCTATTATGAAAAATTTCTTTACTGAAAGGGTTGTCAGGCATTGGAACAGGCTGCCCAAGGAAGTGGTTGAGTCACCATCCCTGCGGGTATTCAAAAAGTGCATAGACAAGGCACTTCAGGACATGGTTTAGGGGGCATGGTTGATGGTTGGACTCGATGATCTTAAAGGTCTTTTCCAACCTAAATGATTCTATGGTTATATCTCCTTCCAGCAAAAGCTGCCAGGGATGACGGAAGGGGGTTATTAATGAATCTGTTTCTGGAGTGAAGGTTCATGCTGTCTTTGACAGTTGAGTCTTATCTGTAAAGTTCATCCTCCACCATGGCTTGGAGGCCCACAGGTATTTGGCTTGCAGAGTCCAGTTTAGGCTCTGGTCACACTTTACCAACGCCTGTCTGAAACCAGATGCAGGACTCCAGCGCTGGTATATTGAGGCTGAAATCTGAGAAATGCCAGTGGTGCTCAGTGCAACAGCTTGTGTCTTACAAGGAGGCTTACCTTTAACCTTTAAAGTGAGATCTCTCTTCTGTGTCATTTCCTATTTAGACCAGATGCCTTTGCTTATTAGTACTGCTTTGATGAGGCTGAGAGCTACCGTTATAACTTTAGCTGATGGCTTTCTGACTCTTAAGTAGCTGGTAAAGTGTAACTCTGTATTAACAAGGATTATTACTATTATGGGGTATTGAGGGAGGAGACACAGTGATACCATCTCCAGCATCAGTGGCACTTCTGAGCTCAGCTTTCAGGAAATGGTTGTTGGTTTCTGTGGTTTAGAATAATAATATAATAATCAAAGCATTCTGCACCAGTATTTGAGTTACATGTCCATGGCATTTTGGAATCACCATGGAAAACATAATGGGTGGCTTTGAGATTTAGAGATTCATGAGGCTGCTTAAAGGTGAATCCTGCTGGTCCCGGTACCCTGTGGACTAGTTGATGACATCAAGTAGATATCTAAATAGCCAATACAGGCTGTTAGCGCCAAAAATGTGGAATTGTATGATAATCCCACACATGTCCATGTACAGGCTACACTTTGCTGGACTGAAGTCTCATGCATTTCCTATTTTTTCCCACAGGCTAGTTTCTCATCCTATATTTCATTGAGATAATCTTGATCAGGATATATCAGGAAGCCAGTAAATAAGCTGTCTGTCCAATAGGGATCATAAAAGAGCCCATTTTGTTCTGAGTAAAAGATCTGCAGCCATACCTCATCCTCCTGCTTCAGAGAAAGGATGGTTGATCCAGAGGCAACATCATGGTTCCCAGTGTTGGCATCAAAAGTCTTGATCCGGTACTGCCCGTTGTGGACCAAGCCAATGGCCAAATGTTTGTTGGCCAAAGTGATATCATAAGTGAAGTAGTAAATACCTGGGATGCTGCATATAAATTTCCCACTGGAAGCATTGTAGTGTCCTCCTTCGTTCATCAGGATCCTGTCAAATTTGATGGGCAGCCTTTCCCTTGGGTAGCTCTTTGAGACTGCCACGGAGAAGGCAGATTTGGCTTTGTTGGCATTACAGGTGCAGGGTCCTGGCATCCCGGTCTCGCCCTTGTTCCCTTTGGGCCCTTTCTTTCCCGGTGCCCCATTTTTCCCAGGATTACCCTTTAAACCCTTGGGCCCTCTTGGACCTGCCTTGCCAATAGCTCCTGCTTTCCCCTTTGGTCCTGGCTTGCCGGGGTTTCCTGTTCTGCCTTGTGGACCTAGAAGACAAATAACCTTGTAAATTTTTCAGTGAAAGAGATGATATGGCAAGTGTAAAGGGGTTGTATCATTGCAGCAGTATATTTTCATTTAGGAGGAAAACATTGCTGGTGAGAACCCCAATGAAATACCACCTGGGGCTGGACATCTGTCAGGACTGACTAACTGTGTCAGGTAGGTAGTTGGCATGATAACAATGGGACTTGGGAGCAGGACAGTCTGTCCCTTTTAAGGACCAAAAGGCTGGTTCAATTATCTGGCTCACTTGAGAAGAAGAAGTAATTAATTATAAAGCTAGCCAAGAGCAAGGTTTAAATGTTTGCATTTTTCAGGAGTGGGACAGGTTTGTGAAGCTTTTGGAACCTTCCTTTGAGCAGATGGAGTACTTTTAATCTCCTGTCTCTTTTTTTTTTTTTTTCCCCCCACATTTAACATGAAACTGTTGTTTAAAAAAAAATAAAAAATTCAAGGTGTAGTGAAAAGCCCAGCCTAGCTGGGGGATGAATCAGTTGTGAACCAGAAGACACCTTGTGCAGGGACTGCCTTGAGGTGGGAAGCGAGTTGGGCTGTTACAGTGATGCTGAAACTGCTGATTAGTGCTGATTGCAGCAGTGTCTGGTACAAGACAAATTCATGGGGATTTATTCCCCGTCTCTTGACCTGTTGTGGCAGATTTAAATGCAGCTGTGGCTGAAAACCTGTTCTTCAGATTCCCTGGTTTGGGGGTAGGAGAAGAGAGTCAGGTGCAGCTTTGGCAGGGTGGTCTTGTGCTGAATCAGGAGAGCACTCTAGTGTGCCAACGGGAAATCACTGGTTTCTCACCATAGCTGATCTTGGTGCTGGCTGACTGTAAGGCTGGATCTAAAGGAGAGCCCCACCTCAGGATTAAAGAAGGGTTGTTGTTTGCTTTGGTTTAGATTGAGCATGGTCAGAGCAGTGCCTGTCACCCAGCTAGAGCGCTCCAGGGAGCAAATACTTCATTTTTTTGCCTGTTTTGCTTGAAAGCAGGAGTCGGAGACCACCACTTTGTCTCGTCTAGAGAGCATATATCAGAACAGGGCAAATCTCACTTCATAACAAAATGAAGCCAATAGGCATTGCATACAGCAAGATGCTATCAGCAAATGATGCTAGTCTGAACCCCCTTGGTGTGAGCTGACAAGTGTGAGATGTTGGAGGAGGGAGAGTGGAAATTTCTAGAAGAGTTTCCTGTGAGATGTCCTCTGTCCTGGGGCTCTGATTCGGGGTGACAGGTTGCTGTTAACTGGGCTGTTGCACTACTGCTTTTACATTTTACCCCTGTGTAATGAAGCACCGTTCTCTTACCTTTATCGCCGTGCTCGCCTTTATCCCCATCCCTGCCGTCCTTGCCATCTTTGCCCGGGAAGCCCATCCTGCCGACCGTCCCTGGAGCCCCGGGTGCGCCGGGGGGGCCGGGTGGCCCGGGGGGTCCCGGCAGGCTGCACGCCAGCTGGGGAGTGTCCTGCAGCGCTCCCTTGGCAAAGCCCCCAAGGATGTGGTTTGCCACACAGGGCACGGTCCAGAGGAGGAGGACAGCCGAGATCATGGTGCAGCCTGTAAAAAGGAGACGGGATGCGGCTGTTACGTGCGGTAGCCGGCGCGTGGGGGTACGGCGGTGTCCCCTCCGCCGGGACAGTGTATTGTGTAGACTTGCATGAAAATGGGAGGTAATAGGGCTTTTTTTGACAGGGTGGGGGAGCTGTTTGTTTTGGTGTGACGTGAGTTCAAGGATTTGGCTCATGGAATTTTTTGGGTCTGAACAATATTGTTTTCAAACTGGCTCTTCTCTAAGTCCGTATCTATGTCCATCCCTCGTTTTGGTTTGTTCCCTGGGCCTCCTTTCCCCTGAAACACAAGTAGCGATGGCAGAGGGGTGCAGAAAGCAGCTGCTCGGGACCACCAGAGTGGAGGAAGGAGAAAGGGTTTTGGTGTAAACTTCCCCAGTAAGACCTGCCCTGCGGCTGGGTCGCTGGGGTTTCTTACCAAGCACAAAACCCAGCGTGGGATGCAGGGCCGATGTTAGCAGACGGGCTTGCGGAGGCTTTGGGCCAAGGCAGTCCCTACTGCGTTGTGTCTGACGCTACGAATCGAGCCTCTTAGCTGGCTGAGAATGTCCTGTTCCCTGCTGCAACTCGGCCACGTGGCTCTGCACAACCTGCAGCCCAGTTGCTGGCCAAGTCTCTGGCTCGGTGTCGGGGTGCAGCCGCCCCCGCAGCTGTAACCAGCCCTGCTGCGGGTGGTTTTCTAACCTCTTGCCGTGATGACCTGCCTCTCGGGGCGGGGGGGGCGGCGGGGCAATAGTTCAGTCTTTATGTTTGTTACTAACATTCACCTTGGAAAGATAGGTAACTTAAAACCCTGGCTGTTGTTTGTCTCCTGGCTCTGTAAAGCAGGCCATTGCTTTAAGTGTAGCAAAAGTCAAGGGCTCTTTTTGGAGCATCCCAGGCTCTGCCTTCATTCATGGCAGAGGCTGAGGCTCCTGGGCTTGTCTTACTGCACTCTTGAATGGGGAGCTACTGATAGAAAATAATTTCTGGAATAAAGGTATTCCCATGAACCTGCTAATGATACAGAGCAATTATTATACAGTAAAATATCCCTCTGGATGTCTGTGCATGGTGCTGTTTGCAAATAGCTATGCTCCGTGTGCAACTCCTAAGTAACTCACTGCATCTTGAAATAGTGCTCAGATGCATCAGCAGCTTAGCGAAGATGCTAAAAATCAGCTGATTGACAAAAGCTCACCTCCATGCATGACCCATCCAAGACTCTGGATATTAGAAGCATTTAAAATGGGTTCTACACATAGTTACATATATAGTAGAAAAGAGAATTTCCCCTATGGTATGAGTTTCTGACTACCCATGGGTAAAGGTGCTCCTGCTATCCCCTCCCCAGAAGAGAAGGCCTCCCCATGCCGGGGCTGAGGATTTTTTCCTCCCTTTGCTCTGCCAGTGAGGGAGGTTATGGCCATGGCCACCAGCTCCCCAGCAGCTCCCTGGTGGGCACTGACCATGGGCTGAGGGGAGACACTGATGGAGTCGGGCTCTTTCCCAGCTGTATGAATGTGGGAACAAGCTGGTGGGGGAAAAAAGGCATCCCCTGGCCCACTTTCTTTCTTTCAGCTTCTGTAGCTGGAGTAGCCCTCAGAGAAATGAGACACAAAGCCTGAAACTGCCCCATACAAATCTGTGCTTGTTCACTGTTTGGTCGCTAGCTCTTTGATTAGGAGAGATCAAGCTAAAGCCAAAGGATTATTTTTATTTTATTTTTTGTTAAAGGAATTAGCCATGTATCACTTTGATACAACTCCTGTCAGATAAGAGGTGCCCACCCTCATCTGATGGAAAAGACTCCTATGAAATTTAGTCTTTTCTCTTATTACAGCTACCTCTGATGGTAGGGGGTTAAAAGTTTTACAAGAATCATCTGTTCGCATGGGCTTTCTTATCACATCCTGAAGTCCTGCTAACGAAATACAGAAGCGAGGATTGAAAAGCAAGCAAAGGGCCTTTCACATATTTTTTTGAAGCTTTGGTGCTGAAGCAGATTTGTAGTTAAACACAGATGCAATAGAAGATGAGCTGGGACATCCCAGACCTTTCAATCTGTCAGTGGCCTCTTGGTCAGGCAAGATCCTACTCGGCATTAACTTGAATACCAGGAGGCTTTAGCATCTCCCCAGTAGTGTTATGTTTAACTCCTGCACTGGAAATAAGATGCTTAAAGTACTGTATAAATTTCACATTGGCCTTAGCACTCTCATCCTGGTATTGGCTCCTGAAGGGGGTGGAAATGCATATTACATGCTCTAAATCCAGCAAGCAATATGCTACATATCCATGCTGAGTGGGAGCCCCCCAGTTCTGTGATTTGTATAATTAAGAACATGCAGAGGAGTGGGAAATGCAAAATTGATCTCCAGGCTGGATTTGGCTGCTAAGCCATTTTGTTCTTCAGCTCTCTTTTGATTTTCTTATATCTAAGTTTATTTGCTGCTGGTGAAAGTTGTCGGTTTAACGGCCTTGTGAGATGGAAATTACCAGCAAGTATTAATGTGGACAGTTGAATAGAGGCTTCTCAGTTCATGGAAAGGGAAACAAAATGTTAAAATGCCTGCGGAGTGGGGAGATCCCAAGGAAAGCTACATCCCTGCTTCCCAGTAACGACAGAAGAGAAGTGAGAGGTGTCTGGAGGTGGATGACACTAATAAGCTGTGGCAAGGAAAAATGGCATTGGGGAGCATAACCTGGAAAAAAGCTGGAACTGCTTCATGCAGAGAAGAAACAGGCAAGCGGGAGCACAGGGTAGGAGGGCAGCTCCTTCTCTTAGTTTTTTTACCATAAGTACTTGTATTACCTCCAGACAACCCAGCTAGTTGACCTGATGGGATAAAAAGTGGCAAACACAAAATACCCCGAGGCTGGGAGGTTAGTAGTACAGGTACTTGGATAGACAGGCAATATTTTGCTACCTGGAGCCATGCTCTGGCACAGTTCCTGAGTCGGTGTTAATTAACAGCTCCGCAAGAACATTTCATCCCACATCACAGCAGTGCATGTGGGATGCAAAGCACAGTCACATTCACAAGAGGATCTATAAATAACCTCTTAAAGAAATCTCTTTGAAAGAAAACAAACCTCATGCTGTTCCACCTTAAAAGGAAAACTGCTTCTCAATGTAGAACGTATGATGAGCTCCAAAAAGCAAATTGGAAACAGATCAGCATCTTTCCTCTTCACAGTACGGGCGGCAGGGCTGGCACTGGAGGCCATGCAGCACAGTTTCAGCTGAGGTCTTACTTTTCTAATGACATTTTAATTAATGTCTTTGTTAATAGGGGTTTGTAGACTTTTTGGCCATGACCGATGCCTGTTGTGTGGGAGTGTGCACCGTGCCCAGGGGCCTATGAGAGCTGAAACGTGGTGGAGGACTGGGCAGGAGAGGAGATCCTCCATCATCTGACCGAGCGTGGCTGTAGTTCGTATCTGCCACTGAAATGCAAATGTTCGGCTCTTCAGCACCCGGGGACAGCACAACCAGTGTCAGGCACTGATTTCGGCACGGGCAGAGAAAGTGGATCAGCTTTGGTTAAAGCAGCTAGCTCAGGTGTCTGCAGCACAGGCATGGCTGGCCAGGCCCTGAGGTGGAGGGATGAGGCAGACAGGGACACGTGTCGGTCAGCTGGGTTTGAGAGGCAGTGACGGCCTGTGTCCTTCAGCTGAATCAATGGAAATTGCTGCTGTGGATCCAATCAATGTCATCTGTAAAACTGCGCTGTGGATCCCCACTGGGTAATTTTGGGAAATACTTGTCAGGAAGCAAACCAGGAAGGGGATGATTTTGGAAAATGTTCACTCCTGAATCTTAGAGCTTGAACACAACTTTATAGAAAACACCTCAGGACAAATAAAGCAGGAAAGACAGAGCATCTCTGATTTTCAAGTGTGGTACATGCAGAGCCGAGCATTTACTGGCTTCTCTCTTCCTAACGAGCCACATGTTTAGGGGCCTTCACTGTAATTACATAATAAAATTTAATGAATGACTCAAAGCAAAAATGTGTCTGGAACGAGATGTTCTGACTCTGCCCTGTGGCCTTTACATGACATCCCCTTTCTGTTTTAGGACATTTTGTTGTCATCGCTTATTGCTTCGCTGGATCCTTCCCTTCCTGCTGGAGCTCGGGCCCTTGGCAGAGGTTGCCCCCTGCCCTGGCTCTCCCTGCCGCGGGGATCAGGGAGGGGAGACTGGACCTTAGCTTTCCTCGGGATCGAGAAATGCTGGGAGTGGGTGGGCTGCCTGCCTCCCCAGCTGCCCTAACCAGCCTGTCTGAAGTGGACACTCCTACGCTCAGCAGGATTTGATGCCGACTCCTCCACGCTGAAACCCCAGCATCCCATCAACTTCTGTAGCGTGTGGAGCATCCGTGCAGGGGCACTGCAAACGCAGGCTCTCCAATAGCTTTTCCGTGCACGCTCCTTGTGCATGGGCTTGCTGCTGCCAGAGGTGCCTCGCAGGCAGGAGCCTGGGGGACACATCTCTTGCCACGTCTGCCCTACAGCCTTGGCTGCCACGACACCCCTGCTCCGCGTGGCTGCTGCGAGCCCCTGTGCAACCACCCTCATCCCAACCCTGCTGCAGGTGAGCTTCCTGAATCACAGCACGGTTAAGAAGCCAGAGCAATGCTACAGATCTATATGCATTTATAAAGGTGTTTCTGTAAGAAAAGGTTTTGCCTGTAAGAGTGAGCCTCAGGCGTGAAGGGTCAGTTGTACTTTCTGGTGCTCGCGGGGCAGCTGGGCTGAACTCGCCTCAGAGGGAAAATCCCTCAGGGTTTGCCAGACGTGGGGTGGTTTGGTGGCACGTGTGGTAGCCAGATGGTGATTTTTGGCCAGGGAAGCCATCCTGTGCCATGCGGTGGTGGCATGTGCCTGCCCACAGGGAGGAAAAGTGCAGTGGGGGAGAGGAGAGGAGAGGAGAGGAGAGGAGAGGAGAGGAGAGGAGAGGAGCGGAGAGGAGAGGAGAGGAGCGGAGAGGAGAGGAGAGGAGCGGCGAGGAGAGG
>JAVJGG010000043.1:8689648-8705596 GCA_035590195.1 Aviceda cuculoides | reverse complement strand
GAGAGGAGAGGAGAGGAGAGGAGAGGAGAGAGTCTGGGGGCAATCGTTGCTCAGAGGGAGGGAGGAGCAGGATGGAGAGGGGGTCCCCCCCGAGCGGGGACCCAGCAGCAAATGAACGACTGCAACTTTCTACTCTGTTTACTTTCAATATTCGAGGCTTTCTTAAACAAAACACCCATCTTCCTGCTTCACAATTTCCCAGCGTACCTCCAGGCTTCTTAATTAGTCTTCAAAATAATCATTATCCCTTGAGCCTAATTCTCAGCTCTGGTGGTTGCCCTGCAGAGTCCCCAGGGCACAAGGAGCCCTTGGGAGCGCTGGGCTGATTGAGATAAAATAAGGTATGCTGCCTGTGACAGCAGCTGAAATGGATGTATTTAATTTCTGATACAAGCCAGTGAAGTAGTTTACACCAGATAGGAGTTTGAGCTGTTATCTGCTATTGCACAAAGCAATGTCAAAGGACATAAAGGAGAGCGATGCATCTTCTGTGCCTGAACCCGCATCACCGTCTCAGCTTTAAGCACCCAGGGATGCCTGTGGCAAACCTTTCCGAGCCCTGAGCTAAAGCCCCGTTACCAAAGCTGCCGATCGGTACCAGAGCGAAGGGAGAGGCTGTGGTTTTGGCTGTACGAGATGGGTGCTCCCAGCAGAAGTCTGAGGAATGATTCCTTCCTTGAGTATTTATTTTAACTGGCGACTGTTGCCTTTATGGATTCCTGTGCAGGCATTGGTAACCTGAGTGCTCAATGATTTAGACCTTATTTGGTAAGTTTTCGAAGTTAAGGTTAAGAGGAGGGAGAAAAAAAAAAAAAAGGAAAAGTGAATCTACTCACCACAACTAATCTCTTCAGCGAGATCTTGACAGGCACTGGAAACCTACACGATTTGAAGCAGATATTTTGCTGCAGATCGCTGTCATGCACAGAACCCAAGCCCCGTCCTGCTGCAGCAGCGTCCTGAGAGGTGTGCGATACGGACTTCAGTCCTTTTTTTGTTAAGGTTTTACTCCTTTTCGTGCGGATTGCTAGCTTCCTGCAGCAGCTCCAGGTTTTGGCTCAACGTTGCCAAAGGCATATTTTTATTACTGTGTAATGGGTCTGCGCCTCTGTCACGTGGCACAGGAAGAAATTTTTACGCACATATGGCTTGGGAAGCTTTTCCCATTCTCTCTCTCCCTTGCAGTCATGTATGAAGGCTCAGGAGTTGCCTGGGTCATTTCTGACCGAATCTGCCCCTCTCTGCTGTGGCTGCTGCCTGTGCAAGCAGAATTTGTAAGGGGATGGGTAGCACAGATCAAACCAGGGAACAACTTTGCCACTTGATCCTGGAGCATTAGCGAAGGAAGCAAATCTTGTCCTAAGGATGGAAACTCACTTCTAAAGCAATTTGGACAAACAGGTAATGGCAGATCGCTCCAGGCTTTAATTCAAGGACATTGTTGTGAAGCAGCAGCTTTGCAAATGGGCATTTTGAGAGGAAACTGGGTGTACCTCGGTGCTGCTTCAGGTGTATGTGTGAGACAAAACACAGAGACTTTGCCATAGGGATGGCAGGGAACGCTTCTGTCTTTGGAAAGGGTTGGGATTTTGTTTTAAGCTTGCAAAGTAATTACAAAACCCCTTGCAATTGCTTAAGGTGAGGCAGTAACACCAGGAGCAGTGGCTGAAGCTGGCGTTCAGCTTTAGCTCTGCCAACGCAGAAGTGTTGAGTCGCAGTAAATCCCTGTCCCTTCTTGTTTCTCCGCTGCAGCAAGTCACGGTGTTACAGCTCTGAGCAGGGTTGATATCCTGGCTTACACCAGCCCATTAAAGCCAGAATTTGTAAATGCCTGACAAGTCTAAAAAATGCCAGTGCTTCCCTAACAGCCCCCGGAGAGGTGCAGAGACAAATGTGGTTTAAGTTTCCTGACCCTGCTCCCCCCACCCCTTCCCTCCCTCCCTGCTTTGCAGGATGCTCTGTGATGCTGATTGGTAGGGACCAGACTCATCTTTTTAATGGAGTGGTGGGCAGAGTCTAAAGAGGAGCTGCGAGATGACCCAGACATGGAGCCTGGCCCCACGGGTGCCTGGGCTGGCAGCATGGGAGGTCATGGGGACCCAGCACCCTGCCGGGAAGGCAGTGATGGCCCTGGAGCCATCATCACCCACACAGAGTGGGTCGCTGGTGCTCCTGGCTGCATCCTGTGGGTCACAGTTGTGGGTTTGTGGTTCCTGCTCTGCCCCAGCCAGGATCCTGCACAGGGCTTGGGACCAGGCGTGGGCTTGGTGGCAGGGCTCCAGATCCTGCCCTGCTGCTCTCCAGCCAGTAAATATTTTCTGCTTGGTGCAGATTATCAGATGATTGGGAGTACGCTGGAAGTATCATTCCTTACTCTGCCAGAATTCATCGTTTTTGGAGCTGTTGTGGTTTTTTTTTAAGCTTTCCCCTGCAGTTGCTGTTGGAACATGAGGGGAAAGTAAAAATGAAGTATGTGTACAGTTTGCTTTGTGAGCTGTAACCAGTTCAGCTGCTTCTGGGAGGGGTGGGAACGTTTGGCCGAGGAAGCACAGGGCTGTTCTCGTGCTGTGCCAATGGTCCCCCAGAGCTCCTTCAGAGCCGGCACCCTGGCACCCAGCTCCTTGATGGCTCAGCGATGTTCCCTGCCATTGAACAACCTCCAGGAGAACAATCCCCCTCCCCAAACCCATGCAATCATCACCTTAAATTTCACCGATAAGGGCTATTTTAGAAAAGCTGCCATATAGCTGCAGAGCTCTGGCATGCCTGCGGGGAGCTGCCCTCAGCCCCAGTGCCCCAATGGCATGGGGGTGAGCGCAGGTGGAGACACCCCCAGACACAGGCTCCGAGAGCTGCTCTCCCCTGGGGCAGCTCTGGTGATCAATCGAATATGATTCTTACTTTTAGCCTGTTTCCATAAAGTTTGTAGGAACCCAGTTCTCTTGGAGAGCCTCTCCTGTGCAGCTGTGGGGCTGGAGTCAGTGAAAAGGCTCAAGGTACTGCACGTGCATGGGTCCTGCCTCAGGTTTCTTTTGAAACCAGATGAAAACTTCCCGAGGTCTTTGCCAAGGTGCCACTTGGATTGGCCTGGGAAGCCACAGCGGTTTCCTCAGGCGCTAACGGTGTTGAGAAGAAAAAGCCATTATGCTTATCCCAAACCTGCCCCTTGGCAGCTGTGCTGGGGCACCGGGGCATCAGGATGGATGGGGAACTGGCCGGGGATGAAACAATGCTTGAAAATACAGCAGTCCTGCCGGGCAAGTCAAGGTGTGACTGGGGAATTTGCAGTTTCTGGTGATTTTGTGCCCAGATCCGCAGCGTGTTGAAGGCAGCAAGAGCCTGACCTAGTTCGGCGGTGTGGGGAGAGGCAGTGCCGGGGAGCTCCTGCCAGGCAGATGGAAAATATGTCTGCGCTGCAACGCCACGCCGAGCTCACCCGGGGTCCCAGACAGCTCTGCTGGAGGACATATTTGGCAGCACACTTTGTTAAATAAATAAACTGCCCGTTCACAGTGAAAGAGAACAGCCCCGAGACTCGCTTCTCAGTTCATTTTGTTTCAGCTAGACATTGCAGGGAAGCGTTACGAGAGATCACGTCCTGTCCGTGCTGCTTTTTAGCAAAAGCCTCCCTGCCGTGACTAACGCAGTTTTCACCGCGGATGGCAGGGAAGGTGGCTTGGGCTGACGTCCGCCTCGGCAGACCCCCATGGGACACGAGTAGGAGCGGGGGTGCCTCGTAGCCCCCGCGCCAGCCCGGGAGGTGCTGCCTCCCCCTGGGCTGGGTTCTGCTCCGGGCTGGGGTGGTCCTGTCCCCCTGCTCGCATCCCCTGCCCGTGCCCCCAGCACAACGCTCCGTGGCTTTACATCCTTTGGAGAAAGCCTGTTGGGGGGATGCGTGGCTCGTTGTGGCAAGGGAAAGGTGCATCATCCGGCACCTACAGAGTAGAAAGTGTAATTTTAGCTCTGCTATCGCCTGTGCGCATGCTTTGGGCGAGAAACACAAGTGCCCGAAAGTGGACGATTGCCAGCTCCCACCCCGGGATGGCAAGACCGGACTGCATCCCAGTGAGGAAGGATTGTCCCTTGTTTTCTTTCTGAGCGCTAATGTGTTTCACCGCTACAGATACCGACCTTGCAGCAACGACTTTGTAACCAAATAAAATGACTCAGCAAATGCCAAAATAGCTGCAGTTCACCCAGAGGCTGTAGGCAGCCTAAAATACAGCCTTCCCATTGCACTGGGCGCTGGCAATAGAAGCGTACCTTTCTTCAAAGATGAGTGTAGGTGTTTCCGGGTTTTTTTCCAGAGATACTAATGGGAGGGAAAAAGCGTTTTCCACCTGACAGGCCTCCTGGCTTAGTGTGGACTGGGGATTTGAGTAATTTTTATTGCCCTGCCTAAAAGGAGTTTGGAAGTCTGTGAGCAGTCTTCAGAGAGTGATTGTCCCTCTCCAAAAGCCCCAATAAAAATGAGTCAAATCTCTGTTTAAACTTAAAGGATGCCCTTGAGACCATTAGCTCTGCTTAGGAACTGCAGTCCTAACCCATTAAGATAAAAATAAATAGAGCTTATTTTAGGAAGAGGGAAGTGGGAACCAGCCCAAGCACCAGTGAGCCACCACAAGCCCAGTGCAGAAGATGTGTTAAGGCTGGGGTTTTTTCTTTTGTCTCATGCACCTCCTAAGTTGAAGTGAAATTCAGCAATCCTTTTGATTTGCCACAATTGGCTCCTGCCTAGGTATCTAATAACATAGTTAGACAGGAAAAGACTCTTCTAAAAACGCCTTGTATTTCCCAAAATACAAAAACCTCCAGCCCTGCTTCTGGAGTCTGTAGCATCATCATCAGCAATCCCCGTACCTGGGGACACAGGCATTTGCCCAAGCCAGGAAAGCCAGTGACAAATGTCACTTACCCCTGTCATGGTACAGTGTCTCCATCCTTCAGGGTGAAGCAGCATCCTCCAGAGACAAGTGAAAAATTACATTGTGTGCGAGCAGTGACAGCCTATGCAGCTAGCAACAGCTACAGATAAAACCCCCTCTCCTACTGCCACTTCCCAAGCGGAGAATTTTGCATTAGTGCTGGCTTTTGCTAAAAAAAAAGGTCTTTCAGCTATTCTTAAAATACTGAGAAAATACTAGTATCTCAGCAGAATATACTGTGGGGCTGTGCTGCCTCTTGGGTGTTAAAACCTGCAGCCCAGTGCTTTTGCTTCTGCGCATGCCCAGCACGAGACTTGTTAAAGCAAGAAGGTACACCTGAGCAGAGCCAGAAGCCAGCTGATGGCACCATTTTCCTCCCCCAGCTTGGGTCTCGTGCAGCCCAGACGATGATGGCATAACCCTTTCCCAGCCAGGATGTGCAGAACCAGGAGCAATGCTAGTGCGAGGAAACTGCTCCTTCACCCGCGCTGCTCTAACAGTCGCCTTGCTAACGGGGCACTACAGCAGGAGACTCCAACCTCAGGCCTTGCGCTCCAGCATCCACTTCCCCAATGCACTGTTAGCGTATGTCGTAGCAGCTTGTGAATAAAAAGCAGCAGCGGGTTAAAACTCTGCTGTGATGGTGGTGTTGGAGCCAAATTTGTAGTTCCTAGCTTTGTATTAAAAACTGAGAAAAAATGCATGTGCAAACATGATAAGGCTGTAAATGCATCTGAAAAAAAGTCCCACTTGTAGGAGACAGGGTGGAAGATTATAGAGCAACAGGCTGAGGACTGTACTTAGATGCAAATGCAGTGCAGACGAGTGGCTGGGTGGAGGCTGTTTCTAAAATGTTTTCAAATTACTGGAATTACTTTTAAGACTTAGTAGGTTAGAAATTTTGGGTTTGCTAATCTTTCCACTAAGCAAGGTTTTCTTAGACCGAGTGATTTTATTCTCTTTTCCACTGAGGTCTGAAATGTGCTGGTATTTTGCAGAAGCAAAACCCATTGCTGTCTACTACCCCAGTGGGGTTCTGGTTGGGTCACCTAAGAGACATGAACAAATTTGTTTCATGTAAAATAACTAGTTTAAGTTTATTATTATTCTAACAATATTTCTATTTCTTTGTTGCATCCGGCAAAACAAATGCAAACAGGAGTGCTAACAGAACAATGGGGAGTTGTCTACATGTTGTTCAGGGCATGGCGTTTTGGCCTGAATGGGGTAATTAAAGTTATACCCCAAAAGTGGTACAGAAAACTGCAGTTACTAGGTTGCACTAGGCACGAGTCGGCACAGAAAATCCTATCTCTTCTGTTGTTTTTTCTTTTTCCTAAAAGTTGAGCTCCATTTCATCCTGAACTAATTGCTATCATTCCTGCTTTTTTCTGATCCCTCGACAGCCTAAAACAATTACACTCATGTAGAACAGTGCAAACCCACTCAGGAAAGCCATAAAGATCCAATTACAAAGAAATGTGGAGACAGTAAAAGAACTACCTTCTGGCATGCCTTGAAAGATAACCTGGAATGCTAAACTATTCAACAAAAAAAATAAAGGAAGAATGTTTTAATCTACATGTTTTAAAAATGCAAATGTCTTCAAATCAGCTGGTTAGCTAGTTCAGTTTGCAGACTTGAGTTATGCCTCAGACAAGCAGAACTCAACAGGATGAAAAAAGAGGCAATCAAAGCAATTGTTGAAAAGGGAGTTGAGAAGGTAATTTTTGAGATTTGCCAAGGGCAAGATTCAGAGAAAGCTACCCAGACTGTGCTGGGAGGGTCTGTCTTGTATTACGATTTGAGAATTTGACTAGTCTGTGTTACCAGGCTAAGGAATTTCCTCTCACCTTGCTTCTGTCTTTGTGCATGTGAAAAATGGGAGTTCCCAACTTCAGCTGCCTCTGCTAGAGCATGCTCATTTTCATTGTACGTTCATTTTTGTCCAAGCTAGCCTACAAACTTTTTTCAAACTCATTTTAGAAAGGAAAAAATTCTTCTTGTGCAATAGGAAACAGTCTTTGGATATGCACAGTTGTATTGCATGCCAAATCCAAGGGGAAGCAGATGGAGGAAAATTAATCCTCATGATCAGATCCACAATGTTCTTTAACATTTAACCTTTATGATATAAATAGGACAACATGTTTTAAGCTTTATTTGTCCTTTAACTGTTGAGAGTGATCCAGATGAGATCTACTCTGCATCATTCACAAGCTCAAGGGAACTGTATTTTGCATAAAAGGCTACTAATTGCTTTTTCCCCTGGAGCTGCCTTTCTGCTTCACCAGAGAAGAAGCTGGTCCATCTTCCCGCTAGGCTCTCTCTTAGCAGAGCAAGACACAGCATGCCAGAAAAGTAAGTTACAGTCATGTCTTCAGGTATTGAAAAGCAAATCCATCCACATGAATTCCACTTTAAGTATACTCAGTATGTTTACGTTTAATAAGCAGATCTCCCTATAGCACTGAACATGTTATATTTGCTTCTAAAATACACACACCTTTAACTCTCGCTCCATTTTTCTCTTGAAACTAAGAAAAACACTCACTAAACAAGAATTTAAAACTGAACTTTATGGGCTGCATAGTGAATTATTATACTGGTGAATTATTTGTTCTTCATTCTAAATCGCTCTTTTCATTGTTGTTTCTGAATTACCTCCTCACTCTGTAAAGAACCAAGTCTCTAGCTGCTTTTAGAAAGGCACCTAAATAGCTCAAGGAACTGATAACATGGACCCTTCTGATGTCTCATCTTCCCTCAAACTGAACTTGGCACTGACCAAGACAACAGCAGTTGGTACCTCTGCAGCTGGAGGTATGCTGGCCAGAACTTCAGATGTACGTAAATATTCAACTTAAAATTTTGATCATCAGTGAGAATATCTCAGATAGTTTTAATACAGAACTGCATTGCAGACTAATGCAGAATTTCCATTATTAGCTATATATACTAAAATACTAAATCCTCAAAGGGGCTGTGAAATCACACACATGACACTTAAATGTATGTTTATTGTACGTAATTACTTGTGGAAAAGGGCAGTCTTCCCTTGAAATTACCCGTAATCTAGAAAGGTCAAGACATGAGCTGATCTGGAAACTTAGAATGCGAGTCACTACTATAGCAGAAGGAAAACTATATCCCTCATATTCTTCCCCCTCTGACTGTCTAAATCCATATTGTGAAAACATATCAGCTTTTGCAGAAATTGCTTTTTTCTACTTGTTAAAGTTTTTCCTTCCTCGTACTTGGTTATATTAACAATTCCACCCCCAAATCTTTGATCTCACTAGTTGGTTATGTTTTTGCAAGTGATAGGAGGATTTTAAAATCAAGTTTTATAAAATAAAAGTCTGCAGTCAGATTTATAAGTCTTATAAAATAAAGTCCACATTCAGAATTAGTATGTCTGTAACACAACCAAAGGGGAAGCAGACTTGGAGAAAACCTAATAAAAAAAGGAAACCAGCTTTACAGGTGGAAATTACAGGTACAACATGTTACAGGTATAACATATTGTTTCGTTTTCTTCCAGTAACTTTAAACTTCCTTCATTGTTTACAAAGTGGAAACGGTAATCAGGTTCTTAATTTTAAGAGGAAAAGCCAGGATTACAGAGTCTTCCTTGTCCTACCATTAATACAACCACGTTTCATGTGGTTATAAAAGCCATATTTAATAAGACAGTTTAAGCTATAACAGAAGTAATTCTCAAGCCTTCCAACTCTAAGTCATGCTGTGAAGTTCTTCACCCATTTCTTCAATTTTTAACAGTTAAAGGGGAAAGCTCCCAGTTTAAGGACTAATATTGCCAAACACAAAGCAGATGCTGCTTCACATTATCACAAGGTATTAAAGCCCGACACTTGGCATTACACCATGTAACAATATTCTGGAAGTTACAAGGGTAAGATGAATACTGTTAGAAAACCAAAAGAACTCAGATCTTTGCAACTGAAATTAATGTTAATATCTGCAGAAACAGAATTAGAATTTAAAAGCTCTACACTCAGAAGCTAACCTCTTCATTAAAAAGGCTGGACAGCATTTAAGACCTTCATATTAAATTAAACAAAACTGTACAAAGCAATCAATTTTTACGTTTCCAAAATACTAGAAAGCGATCAAGAAACTATTTCTCCTTTTAAAGCCATGTGACAGGCAACTCCCTTTACAAGTTAAGACGCTTCAGTAGCTTAATAATTTTTTTTTCAACAATTTTTGTTCTGTATTACATGACATCTGCTGACCATTTCCTTTGAACAGTCAGTTTTACTGAATGTATCATGACTTTACATATTAGTTGCCCAAACAAACCTAGAATTCCAGCCAGTTCTCTTCCAATAAGGAATTTACAGAGTAGGTGTATGTATTTTATATATACATATAAATTTTATATATATGTGTGTATATACATATTTGTGACTGTATATGTATACATACACACATATAAAATTGCTGTAAGTATTGGACTGGTTATGTCTGTTGAAAGAAGTTTTCAACAACTTCTTTGGTGAAAAAAAAAATCTCTGTCACTTCTGGCACTTATTAGACACAGGGAAGGTAAGCAAACGTCTACAGAGTTGTAAACAAGTATGAAAAAAAGTCTTGTGTATTGGAATGATTTTCACCATGACTACTGTCCAAGAAAAGAGGCCATGGGATCATCAGGTCTCTGACGTTTCATTCTATAGGCTTCCATTTCCTCTTCTGTTGGCTCCCTGGTTTCATATAGGCTGTTGTATGGTCTCTTCCTCTCATCTAACTGCATGATTTCTTTAACGTGGAGAAGACGAGCCTCTTCTGCATTTAGTGCCTGAAATGAAAGCAAAGAAAAAAAAACAAACCCCACAATGAAAGTTAAGCAAAAAAAACCAATGAAAGTTTGTATTAAATTCCAATATAATGAACAAACAGCAGGCAGAATGGGGGGATAAGCAACGCACATCTGTCTGGCCCACCTACAGCACACTTCATTTAATGCTCATTTGTTAAGTGTTTAACATAAAATGATGGTAAAATGGTATTTAGCAAACAAGATACTTTAATCTCTTTCCAATTGCCAAAATCAAGTAAGAAATTCCTTGGCTTTACCTAAAATGTAATCATGATCCAGTAAGTACAAAAGCAGATAAGCAAGCATGTGATCTTAGCAGCTTGGGTTGGTTTGTTGGGTTTTTTTTGTTCCCCTCCACCCTGCCCTGTCAGGGAACATTTTTTTTTAAATGCATGTTATCCCATTCCTCAAACTAGTACTGTTGCTCCTTCTTGCTATTGAAAAGAAGTTGCATTTTTACCATGCTTTGATTAACCATAGTTTAACATTAGTTTCACACTCTGAATATCCAGAGCCAGGCTGCTGTGCTTTGGAAGGGCTGTTCAGCAGCAGTCAGTCGATAGCTTGGTCAATGGATTATTGCATTAACTGCGAGACTGGGCCCAAGTCTGGGATAAAAAGTGCTATGTTAAGCTTTGACAGTGCTTTTGATCTCTCCCCATCTTTCTTCAATACACAAATCACTGTGTTCTGCAATGTCTTATATAGATCTACAGCTGTAATAGTTGCCTAGACAAGAAGTGTTCTAAATCATCTAAACTAAGTCTTCCAAAACTAAAGTATTTATTGCGTGTTTGCTTGAGAAATAGGGAATGTGCTTTAGAACATCTAACAGCATTTTAAATTTGCTTTAGCTCAGAATTAGCATCAAAGAACATCCCACAGAATACCACAAGAATTGCATTACAGGCTTCATAAAACTGACATTGTTGTAAAATGTATTTCAAGTTCTTTTTGCCACAAAACCAAAGAATATAGTGCACCTTTTTAAGTTTTTCTTGCTTCTTTTTCTCTTCACCCTCACTATCTGAATTTGTGCTCCTTTTGTGCTTCTTCTTTTTCTTCTCTTTCTGTTTCTCTTGGTGGATCTGTAAGGTGGAAAACCAGTTACTGTTAAGGTTCAACTTGCAAGTGTTAGTAATGTTCAAGCCATTAAATTCCAAGCATCTACTAATGCTATTTGAGAGCTTAGTTTTCAGTAGAGATGTTAATGATCTAACAATGCAGTCTAATAATTTTCAGACTCATTATGATTCACATAATTTTGTAGTTGCACATATCTTTCCACCTCTTAAAATGCTGGGGAAAAATATCTGCCTTCCTGAGAAAGGGAAACAACCTACCTCCATCAGTGTTTTGGGTTTTGTCATGTGTTCTTCCTCCCTGGGTTGCTCTTCCAGTAAGCTTGCTTCAGTATTCTATACAACAGACAACAGAAAACACACTCATTTACTAATCACATTTGAAAGGGAAAAACCCCTCCAAAAACCCAACCCAACCAACCAAAAAAAAAAGCAAAATAGTCTAAAACTTGGGTAGGAAGATGAATGCTTTTTAGCTCTTTCCAAGTGATTAAATAAGACAATACTTACAGCAATTTCTTTCCCAGCTTCTCCTGTACAGTATGAATACTTGACAAATGAGTGGCAGCATTTGTAACCCCACTTGCCTTCCTTCCAATATGAACCCCAAATGCACTGCAAGAGAAGACACCATGGCAGTTATGTCCATCATGATACTCCCTTAAGAGGCAGGCTGCAATTTATTCCTGAGTTTATATCCTGGTAAGTAAATTATTCAAACAATCCAGAAGGGAAAGTTATGAGAAATACTTTTGCAATTTTACATTAGCCTTACAGGTACAGTTTCAAAAAAGAGAAAAGCAACAGGACATGGTCAACTTATATTCAAAGTCAAAGGGAAATACAGTAAATTCCCTTTTAAGATTGCCTTTGCAACTCCTCAAATTCACATTGCAACCATGACAATTTAAAATTCCTCCTTAGTAGAAAAGGGAGAGTGTCACATTTGAGACAGGAGAAATTTATTTGCTATTATATTGTACTGCATCCTACTACACCTCATTCCCTTCCAATGGGAAAGAATGTGTTTTTTTTATAATTTTAACATAAGCTAGGGCTTACTGTATGGTTGTTGATCTTAACATCCTCTTCATATTTAGAGCAAGCAATAGCTTTCTCTTGTCCTTTGATGACTGTTCCATGCCTAGAGTACTCCACGTAATCTTCCGTTTGAGCTAACAGCAGTTCAGCTGGTGGTGCATCTAGGTGTTCTTGTCCTCCATACTAAAATGCAAATAGAAAAGACATATAATAGTTTTGAAAAAAACCCACCTTTTATGCAATTAAGCATACATTTCAAAAACGTCACCTTCAGTACCTTCTGAAGACAACACAAAAGAAGTAGATGGAGACAGTTTAATCTTTAGTGAATAGTTAAGAGAGACATACTTCTCCTATTGCCAATTGTGGTGGTTTTTGGTGTTTTATTTTTTTGGTGGTTTTTTTGGGGGGGGTGGTTCTTGGGTTGGGGTTTTTTTTTTGGTTTTGTTTTGTTTTGTTTGTTTGGTTGGTTTGGTTTTTTGGTTTTTTTTTAATAATTTTTTTAATGCCTGGAGGATTACAACAGTGATACTCCTCACTCAAAGCAGGAAAACTTTTTAGACCAAATAAAAAGGCTCTACTATAACCAGAGCAGTACTTCCTATTCCCGTTCAAACTTGCATGTAGACAAGGTTAGAATCTAAATGGATTACTTAGTTCTTTGTCAGTTCTCCAAGAAACCAGTTGCAAAATATAAAATAAATATTTATCTAGAATACTACACCCAAAACGCGAGTCTGAAAATTCTGCTTTTCACATTTAAGAAAAAAGAAAGTTTAAAAATCATTTTGGGAGACAGTAACTCGGGTATTTTACAAAAGACAACACTTCCAAACAGTAAAGAATTTTTTCAACCACTTGTATTATTTAAAAAAACACCCCAAACCCTAAATTCCCACTCCTCCTCCATACTGCTGTCAGATTTTTCACTAGAGAAATTCTGATACTTAAGGGAAGAGCTCCCAATAATCCAAAGAACTACCAGCAGGTCTTTAAAAGTTCCTATACTAAATAATATAATGAATCCAATTGTTAAGATAGTGTGTATACATATAAAATTCTTTTTATAAATCTGAGAACAGCTGATGCATTTTCACATAGCATTAGTAACCTTATTTGTTCCCCAAGACCCAGATTTCAAACTCAACAGAATTCTTATTAAATAAAACCAAATGTCTATTACCTTCTCTAGGATGCTTTCTTTCTGTTGTGCCTTGAAATCTTCTTTTTTCACTTTGAAGGATTTATAAAGTAGTTCTAATTTTGTAGGGTCTGCTTGAAGATGAACTTCAGAGCCTTTGTCATAAGCCTCCCAAGCAAACACTGTGTACACAAGAGGTTTCACACTCAATATTTATTCTAAAACTGACATAGGCATTCCAATTACTATCTTTAATTCTGCAGTAATTTGAAAGAAAGCCTTAATCTAAGAAGATTCCTCTTTTGCAAGAAAGAAGCATTGTTATCTTAAGTCTTTTAAGTTCGTTTCCTTAAAAAACCCCAAAACCCACTTACGCTGAGTCTGTGCCATTGAAATGGTATCTCCAGTGTAGCGAACAAAGTTGTCACCTGCGTAACCAACTCTGCAGAAAAGAACAATATGATTCTTAGCATTCAAGTAATGTGATCTCCTTTTAAATAAAATCATAGAACACCAACAGGAAAGTAAAAATTCTCCTTTGTGCCCTGAGAGTTAAAAATGGAGGGAGAGGAAGGAGCATTCAACTCAATACATGAAATGAAAATCTGGGCTCCCCATAGAGTCATGAAAGTATACAATAGCAACTCAGAATACCTGACACCTATGTTTACATGGAAACATCTTATGACACAAACCTGGAGCTCTGCCTGGAATACCAAGCACCAGGAGTCAAACTTGGATCAAACTACACAATAAATATGCATAAATGGTAGGTGATATTCTAGCATAGTGATTCTCAGCTTTTGGATTTGTGAATCTCTCCTCCTGCCCAGACCCAGTGTATTTTACTGAGTTAAAGCCTGGTAATAGCTTTACTGCTCTCAGCACACCCCTTGAAGAGATTCACAATGAGTATATGAAACATGGGTTGAAAAAAATCAAATAACGTTAACAATCCAATTTCCCACTCTTTTCATCTTCCCAAAGTCCCTCTGAATAATTTACAGCCTGCAAAGCTGTTGCAGAAACACAGATTCAACAAAGGTCGAACTATGACTCTAGAGAGAAGTGAAAGCATCTGCATCTAAAAAAAAGAATTGACTAGCATTATTCTAGCTGGGGGCAAGGAGAGGTGGAAAAAGCATTATTTGCTAACATTTAGCCACTGCCATTCTATTTCAGGCAGCGAGCTAATCGAATTACTGTACTCTGAATAAATGTTTCTACTCACAGCCTGTCTACTCTGTAAGTCCACAGCACTACACAGGTCAAGGCAGGGTCACAGCTCAAGTGCTTGACTTGGGTTTTAAGTGAGACTGCCTTATGTGCAGCCAAGAGCCAGCCTATGGCATTCTTTAATTGTCTATCTAGACAATGCCAAAGCTTTTGGACCTTTTCTGTGCAGACGCTGTTAATATATGAGGAGCTCTTGCTCCTAGTTCAAGCACTTAGTTAGGTACCACAGATACTCCATGCTAGTCTTCAATGCTGAATGCCTCCCAACAAACAAGGGATGAAGTTTAAGATTTGGTTACTGAAATACTTTACATAAACATCATTATTGTTTACAGGTATCACCTCTAGATACAGCTGAGGGTTCTAATCCTTGTACAGATCATTACACTAAATGGTGGTCCATATACACCTGAAGATTAAGGGCCAGTATTACTAAAATACCACTTTTATATACTGAAAAAAAAAAAATGCTGCTAAATGAAACAACTTTTTCCATGTTTACTACTACTTCTACCCATAACTGACTAGAGATTCATTAGTAAAAGGACATACAGATAAAAGAAAATACAGAACTATTAATCTCATTTTTAAGTTTTGCTGGATACACAAGCATGACCCTGATTTAACTTACTCATCTGGATTCTTTCCTGTATTGGCATAGGGGTTCTCCCTCATTGCTCTTGTTTTGGGATCATAATAAGCAGAGTTCGGATCTAGATTCCTCAAGTACTAGGGAAAGAAAACAACATAGAAAATATTAGATATTTATGATTTTAAAAGAACTGAAGTTACTCTTGTATCCCCCAGCTTAGACATTTTAAAAAGTTCTGTGTAAAAGAATGACCTTGATGAAGTCATGACATGAGCAGGAATAGAACTGAGAATAAACCTTAACCTCCAAACCCCAAGACCCATATGCAAACTCATTAATAATCGAGCGTACAATTTTTTGAAATTAACTCTCACGAATATGAAAGAACATCTGTAAAGAATTCTTTACTCACTTTTGCAATATCTTCCCGAATACGTAAATTTCGAACAGTGATACGTCTTTTAGAGTCAAAGTTCTGCCCAGGCATATCAATGTCATCTGCATATTTATCTTCATCTTCATCTTCACTGTTATGATCTCTTTCCTGAGGAAAGATGGGAAACTTCTAAGTAAAAGAGGACATTCACTCTAGAGACGAGTATGAGAATCTGATTTTAGTGGTTTCATTAAAAATTCTGCAATCCCTGTAGTTAAAAGCTGGCATCATTTACCTGGGCTTAAGTGTGCTGTCATGCTAATCTAACATTCAACAGGTTTCGGAAATACTCTTGTTAAAAAATTTCCACTTTCTCATATGGAAACAGTTACAAAAGTCTAACTGTGATGATATTAAGAAAACAGTTATCTTGGGCAAAATATACCACATATTAAAAACTAGTTATTTGCTTACATCTTTAAGGTTTGACAACACACGGGAATTAAAACCAAAAATGCCTCTGTGAAATCTGACAACCTATGCCCAAAAGAATAGTCAGCCAGTGGCATGAACCCAACATTCAAACCCTTATCATAGAATCATTTAGGTTGGAAAGGACCTGCAAGATCATCGAGTCCAACCATCATCCATGCCCACTAGACCATGTTACAGAGTACCTCGTCTATGCACTTTTTGAACACCTCCAGGG
>JAVJGG010000043.1:8672396-8689548 GCA_035590195.1 Aviceda cuculoides | reverse complement strand
TGCTCCAGGCCCCTCACCAACTTGGTTGCCCTTCTCTGGACACGCCCCAGCAACTCCATGTCTTTCCTGTAGTGAGGGGCCCAAAACTGAACACAGTACTCAAGGTGCGGCCTCACCAGTGCCGAGTACTGGGGAAGAATCACCTCCCTGCTCCTTATGCTACCCTTGTTTCACTGATCCACTAACTACAGATGTTTTTTTCTGCCAATGGTGTGATGCAGTGGGTAATCATCTTACTGTCTGTGAATTTGGTTCCTCTTCTCCCCACTGGTGTCTTGGGGAGTTCTGCAGCAAACAAAGAGCACATCAGCAGAGAAGACAAGATAGTGGGGAGAGAACAGAGGGCAGGGATATAAAGAACAATCAAAGCAGAGCCTAATGCTGGACGCAAAATACAATTTACCTGTGACACAAAATGCACAAAGATGCATATAATGGTCTAGGAAAGAGCTCTATTACAGACACGTTGGAGACCTTTTCACTGTATTCCCAACTAAATTTCCAAGCCTTTGCAAGAACAGCAAATTCTAGAACTGTCACTGTTATTTAGAGCTTCCTATGCCTTCGAACACTAATGGTTTAGACTAGAATATTTCATATCATGCAAATATAACCAACATTCAACTCTGAAAGCTTAAAAAAAATTAAGAAGACATATAGCAAGTATTTAGTTAGGATTGACAGGCATACTGAGCATGAATCAGAAGCCATAATTTAAGCTGGAGAAATACAGCCAGAATTTATTTTTTTAACCTGCTTAGCCTCTAACTTGAGAATACTTGCAACAGTGAAGATGGAAACAACCATGAGTCCTGAAACACTCATCAGCAAACTGGCCAGCACTGACTGTGCAAATCAGTCTTGGTCCTCTCAATCAGAGATAGCTCTTATGTTTCAAACATACTGTTCTTCTTACAGCTCCATTTTATAAGGAATAAGTTCATGGAAGCCAACAATGTTTGCTTTGTGGTGAAAACAGGCAAAGAGAAAATCTTTTCTATCAGGAAAGTCAGAAAGTATAGTTTGTGGTGGGTTGGAGATTAAGTTCACTCTGCCATCTAGTGACAAAATGCAAGGTGACAACCTCTGGAAAAATGGAGGCTCAGTTGTATGTAGTCTTTTGCTTGGTGTTTTCTTTCTCAAAATATTGATTAACCCCCCCCCTACTTCTGACCAGTAGCAGTCTCTACTTTTCCCCTACTTTATAAACTTAGAATATTATTGGAAATGCCTTTTAAAATTAGAATTTTATATCAAACAGTATTAAAAGCATTGTCTATAATCCAAGAGGAGCTTGTAGAAGTTAGTGGAAGATGCAAACTCTGCAGTTATAAGCCAGAGGGAAATACATATGCTCAGCCTTCAAATAACCAGAGACACTGCAAATAGTCATAGCAACGACTGAAGAAGAAACAAGTTTGGTTCTAAGATAAAGAAAATACCTTCCTATTCCAATATATACTAAGCATTACTAAAACAATCCACAGTCACGTACTAGCCATTGCCTCAACATTAGTCAGATGTAACAATCTTTAAAAACAAAGAAAGTTTTTCAGTACGTGAACAAAATTACTACATGAAAAACAAGTTTTTCTGACTCAAAATTCCAGGTCATTAATTTTAGCAAGAATAATCATCACACGAAATTTTTGCCCATAAGGGGAAAACAAAGCAACTCTTATTTGAAAGAAGATGCTTGAAATTCTTGAATGTGACACAGAATATGCTGGTGATAGGAAAAATCTTTAAATTACTTAAGGGCATAAAACCCAATAACAGACGTTGTATAGAGAGTAAAAGCATCAGAGAGCAGGAGTAACCTGTTGTATATTTATTCAGCCTCAGCAAAAATAAATTGGGCTTTAGTTTACTTACCACTTGCTCCAGCTTTCCTGAAGCTAACTCTTCCTGAAGCTTCTGGGCTTTCAGTGTACGTTTGGCCTGTGTATCATGAAAATGCATTTGTTTTAGTATTTCTTTTTAGTAGCGAGTGTGTAGTAATACTTACCATAAGCATCTCTTGTGACTGCTGTCATTTAAAATGTATTATTACAAAAAAAAAGATTTTTTTTTTTTTAATTCTCTGGGTGCTTGTAAAATATCATCAGCCTAGAGCTTGTCTCCTCTACTCCTATGCTTTACCACATTTGTTTTTTGAACCTCAAGGAAATTAAATTATGTATGCTAACCATTTTACTATTTTATATTATACTGTTAAATGAAACAGTTTACTAGATTTTATGCAGCTATACCATTACTATGAGATAGTTTTATAATTGTGTCCTCATAATCTAGTTAGAAACTTCAGTGATTAAGGTACTTTGTGACTGATGCTGCAAGCATTTATGGTTCATCCAGGAAGCACCAAAGTCTAGCATCTAAAGTGAGATTTTAAAGCTGCACATAATGAATTTTTGTATGTGTTTGACATCATAGAACCATAAAACAGTTGATATTGGAGGTACTTCTGGAGACTGCCAAGGACAATCCCCTGCTCAAAGCAGGTGTGCCTACAATAGGTTGCCCAGGACTGTATCTAGGCAAGTTTTGTTTACCTCCAAGAATGGAGACTCCCCAGCCTTACTGGGCAAGCTGATCCACTGTTCGATCACCCTTACAGTAGAACATTTTTTTCTTATGTTCAAACAGAATTTCTTATATTTCACTTGTGCCCACAGCTTCTTGTCCTGTCCTGTCACAAGATACTACTGAGAAGAGTCTGGCTCAGTCTTTAAACACTCCCAGTAGACATTTATACACACCAATTAGATCACATTTAACATTAGCTTTCCTACACACTATAGGAAAATACTGAGGACCAGGCACCAAAGGGAGTTAGTTAGGCACCTAACCACCTTTTGGACCAGGTAGCCAACATCCAAAGTAGTGAACTTTTTTTTTTTCTTCTAAAAAGTTAATAGTGTCCACATGGATTTGGTGCATACAGAAAGTTAACTTCAACACCAAGGTGCCAGTCTGCACAAAGACATGTACAAATAGTCCACTGCTCCATCATGGTAACAAAAAGGATTCATAAGTAAAATAATGTGAATGAAGTTACAAAATAGATATAGATTTATCTGCTCTAATACAGCCAGATAACAAATTCCTTTCTTGCCTGCAATTCAATCTGTGTCTTGGGTAGTAAATTCTAGGCTTGTCTATTAGAAAGTAAGCAATCTGGGGAGACACTTCATTTATTGTACAGACCCATACTCAGTTGCCAGCTCTGATCTGAATTTTCAGTTTATTTATTCAGGTGAATTTTGCTATCAAACACAAAATCCATCTTGCTTTTTCATCATGAATACAGCACAAGGTCTAACATTAACAGCGCACATAACAACTGTTCCTCCTCCCAGCCAAGCCAAACACTAAACCTCTCCCCAGTAAACCACAGAACCTACATACCAAATCAACTTTGGAATACTCCTCTACAATCTTCATGTGCTCTTCTGGGTTATAACCATTCCAACGATCTCGCTTTCCATCATAATCAAACATCAGTTGAGGCTGCACGTGTTCATCTGGTGCAATATTCATGCCTGTGTATTTTGCTCCAACTTTCCTGGGTCTCTGAAAGGAAAAGAAACCCCACGGTCGGATCAGTCCATTACACTAAAATATGTTATTCACTCAGATATCCCTTTAAAAATAGTATCAGTGGAGCTCCTCTGAAGCCAGTTAAATTCAGCACTATCAGCCTGTGAATTGTAAATAAATGCAAGTAGCTCATTTCTGTATTTTAAAGCATTGCAACTGGCTCCAAATCCCATCAATTTCTAAATATTTGCCACAATTAAGAAAGCACTTGAAACACAGTTTCTGGGGATGGCTTTAGATGACATGAAACAGAAAGACAAGCACAGGAGCACTTGAGTTAAAGCAAATTAACATGAAAAGCTAAACATTTTCACCTATTATTGCAGCAGTTATCACAAACAGAATTGATGAGCAACACCCTGAATAGTATAATTTCTTCCCCTTCACTTTTCCTGCATAACAATTTCTTTAGAAATTTTCAAGCCACCTTTCAATACTTGTAACCTTTTTCAAAACTAGTAGTTTTTATTTTATCTATAGCTAGCTATTTTCCACTAAGATTAGAATTCACATTGTTTTCAAAACCACTAAAACATTAACGAAAGTCAAGTTTACCTCCATGCAGTCTTTCTTTTTGTGTGTCAATGCACCACAGTTCTCGCAAGCTCCTTTGCGGTATCTAGTTGCTATAGCATGCTAAACAACAAAAAATGACAGCGTTGTACAAACTTGTGGCAAGATTTCTATACATGTTCCCAATAACCATTTTTTCAACACAACTAAAGTGTGCATGGTCTACCCAAACCCATAACACATATTTTGATTACTACCAAACACTGTGACTTGCCTCCTGAATAAGAATTCCCAGCTCCTGTCTCCCTCAAAAACATGTAACCAGAAATCATTTCCTCATGGAATCAAACCAAATCTTTATTTTATAACAAAAACATTTTACATACCTCTTGAACTCCTCTTTTGTACCAATCTCCAGAGGAACTATACTGTTTCTGCTTCTCTGGCTGAGGTCTCTGATGCTTTAATGTAGGTCTTTTAGAAGGATCTATGTACCATGGTACTGAGGATATGTACTGAGGAATATGAGGATTGATATCTCTGTAAAAGATGTTGTGTAATAAATACACGGCATAGGGAAAAAAACCCACAACAGCTTAGCCTAACAAATAACTCTCACATTAAAGTTCAGGGCTTTAGAAGTGATAATGAAATAATGAAGTTGTTACAGTGCATTGCAAAATAAACTCTAATTTAACTAGATAAACACAGACTTTCACTGAGATTTTGTTGCCATCTAATTCACCTAAACTCCTGACTCCAAATCAAATACCTTATTCTAGGCAGTGTTACCGAGCTCAAAAATAGTAACATATCTCTTCTCAGAAGCAACAAACCTTGTAGAAGCAAGAGAGAGGAAACAGATAAAGTATGCAGTAAAGTTCCCCAGTACTACTTTTTGGTCACTTTCAAAACACCGCTCGTAAGTAGCCACACAGATGGGACTTTTTAGCAACACCATCAATAGATCACAGTTGAGAAACACTAAACATACATTTTTTTTAAAAATATTTGTTTTCTGAGGATGACTGGAATGTTAAAAGCAATTTTACAAAGCTCAACTATTTACTTCTACAATGACTCATGTAGAAATCATGTATCACCCTCAGGATTACTCTGTAATCACAACAGGAAAAAAGTCATTTTTAGCCAGTAGCTTTAGAATAACCATAGCTTTGATAAACTCACTTTCCTTCTTCATCCACTTCAGCAGGTGCATTTCCTAGTTTTCTTTGTTCTTCTAATTCTTTCTTTTTCCGCCAGTCTTCCCTTGTCATCTTCTTTGGTTCCTCCAGGCTCACATCATTTGATCCTCCTGAAGGAGTGGCGTTCATTACCGTCCCTGATGCCATTTTGTTTTCCCCCCCCTAACAGAAATAAGAGGAGAACGAAGTCTTACACATCAATACCACTTGACAGCGCAGCTCTTCAACGTGGTTTTGTATCATTCAGGGAAACCAGTAACGCTCTGTTACGGGTTCTTGACGCATGCCTTTCCGCAACAATAAGGACCACTGCTGAAAAAAACAACTGTCTTACTAATGTTCCTCGTCTCTGAGCAGTATGCTCCCTGGTGGGGACGAACAGCAGCAGCTCAGCACACAGCGTCAGGACACGCACCGCCGGGCCCCCCCAGCCAGGGGCGGGCAGAGCCCACGGACAGGCCGGGGCTGCCGGGAGGCCCCGCCGCGGCCCCGCGCAACGCGGAAACCCGAGTCTACGCGTCCCCTGAAGACGAGGCGAGACAGCGACTGCGAGGAAGCAGCGCCCCACCGGGGCCCAGGCCCAGCCGGCGAGGACGCGGATGCTTCCCCAAGAGCAAAGCAGCCGACCCCCACCACCTGCCCGAGCAGCCGCCGCCCCCCTTTACCTGCTAGGCCGCACTGCCACCCCACAATGCGCCGCGGCCCCGCCCCGCCCCACCGAGGCAGAGTCACTGTCAGGGGCGGGGCCACGCCGTCACCACAGTAACGCGGGGCGGACGGGCTTACCCCTGAGCGGGCCGGCCCCGCCCCCGGAAGGCAGCGGGTGGAGCCGCCGGGGGCAGCAGGTGGGGCGGGTCGGAAGCGGCGCTGCTGAGCCAACCGGCTGCTGAGCGTTTGTCGAAGCAGCCAATGGGCGGTGCGGAGGCGGTTTGAAATCTGCCGGCGGTTGGGGCGCCGGGCAGTGCGTCTCCCTTTCGTGTGGTGGTGGTGTCTGTGGTCCGCCCTGCCCCGCTCTTTGTGCGACCTGAGCTGAGCCCTCTCCTTCGCAGGTGCCGCTGTCCTGCCTCGGCGCTGCCGGTAGCTCCTGAGGTGAGCCGGGGCGGGGGGGAAGGAGGAGCTGGGAAGGCGGTGGGGGTTACCTGGTTAAAGGCGGGTCTCCCCCGAGGGCAGGAGGAGAGGATGTCCGGAGCTGTGGCCAGAAGATGCTTTAAACAAAGGGAGCGGCGGGATCCGTGGCTGTAAGTCTTGCTTCGACTTTGCGCTTGAGCTTTTGACTGCAGGCCGTACCGCTTAAAAGCGGGTTTTTCCTGCAGGCCTCTCGCGAACGAGGGATCGCTTGCCCAGGTATGTCACGGCAGTGGTGAGCTCCAGGGGGGGAGCTGCCTGGCTGTTCCTAACGCTGCAAGGGAGTGCTCGCACCTGTTGCCGCAGATTGGGCGGAGAAACGGTAGTGAAGTAATCCGTTTGTATAGGGTGTTCTCTAATGGTTTCTTCTGGTGAAAAGGTGCCTCTGCTGGTAAAATAACTGTCATCACTCTTGGCTGTTCAAGTGCTACGAGTTGAGCTAAGGACTGGATTGCTAAGCTAGGAGATGTATGCTTTTCCTGTACTGAGGAAACCGTTAAACACCACAAAGAAGTGATAAAGCAAATCGAAGTATTAGATCTTTCTGTGTAGGATTGCTGGTGAGACCTTGCTACTTTCCCAAAATTGTACAAGCTCCTTTGAGGATACTGGCCTACCACATGCGCTAATAGTGCCTCCAGATGTAAGGGTCTGTAGCTAAACTACTATGAAATGGTGTGAAGTATGGGTTTGTTCCCCCTCCTCTGGGGACTGGCACATGGCAGCTATGTTGTCTTTAATGTGGTTTTTTTATAAAGTGTGCTGTGGTGGAAGAAATGACAAGAATGATTTCACATTTCCTGTATGGACTTTCCAGAGTGGTCTCATCAACCTGAAGATGGCAACGCTAATCTTTATTGACAAGGAGAATGGTGAAGTTGGTGCCACTAAGAATCAGCTAAGACTCCCTTCAGGATCTTGTGCGTATATGCTGCCCGAAGTCAGTAGGGGATCAAGGAAAGTGCATAAATCACGTTTTGTTACTCACTGTTTTGAACAGTAATAGCTTTCTATTTTTACATCCAATTGTCTAACTGATTCTGCTAAGCTTACCAATTACTATAAAAATGAAAATGACTCTGTGCTTTTATCATAGATGGGGCTTATGCTCCTGAGTTATAAATGGTGAGCAATGATTTTTATGACAACTGGTTTTCCAGGACATGTGCTTACTGAAGTAAGCTTTAGGGTTGATATGGTGCTAAAGTTTGCTTTTTTTCTTGCCCCACTCCAGCAAAAGTCTTATCTGAAAGAACACAAGTTAACACTCCACTTCCTAAGAAAGCAATCAGTACACCTCCAGCCACATCTCACTCTGTCAGAAGGGCTCTTGGAAATGTGAATAGAACTGAAGGAGTCATGAGCAAGATGGAAAAGATAAGACAGAAAAATCAGCCTTGCACTGCAAACAAAGTGAGTATAACACCCTTCTACAGGGTTGGGGTGAGGAATGGGAATGCATAGTTTACCAGTTGTTGTGGCTTAACCCTGGCAGGCAGCTAAGCACCACACAGCTGCTTGCTCATTTTCCCCTCAGTGGGGTGGGGGAAAATATCTGGAAGGGTAAAAGTCGGAAAACTCATGGACTGAGATTTTGAATTATTAAATTGTCTTAATCTCAAGGAAAAACAAAACCAACTTCTCATGACCAGCTGACTGATGCCTTGCCAGTCCCTGAGCAATGGCAGCCCTGGCAAACTTCCTCAGTGGTTTTCATTGCTTAGCATGATGTCTTATGGTATGGGATATCCCTTTGGTCAGTTGGGGTCAGCTGTGCTGGCTGTGCCCCCTCCCAACTTCTTGTGCACCCCCAGCCTACTCACTGGTGGGGTTGTGAGAAGCAGAAAAGGCCTTGATGCTGTGTAAGCACTGCTCAGCAATAGCTAAAACAGCTGTGTGTTATCAACACTGTTTTCACCATGAAGCCAAAACATGGCATCCTATGAGCTACTAGGAAGAAAAATAACTCTATCCTAGCCAAAACCAGTACACCTACATAGGCACAAGGAGTAAAACAGCTTAGGAGGTACTTAATGGCAAAGAAGTGGCTATAGAGAAAATAGTCTGAGTTAATATCTTGTTCATGTGTCAAGTATCAGGAGTTTAATATTATGAGTCTAAATGTTCTAGTGCTGTGACTTGTTGACACTGTATGTAGCACTGCACTACATAAACTCAACCGAAGCATTTGCTCATCTTGGCTTATTTGTGTTGAAGGTATTAGAACTTAGGTTTGACTAAGGACTGCATGGCAGGCATGCTTGTCTGTAGACCTGTGTAGCACAGGAAAGCCACTACAATGGGAAACTACAGTAGCTCAAATAATGTCACTTTCTTTTTAAGAATACTGAAAAGACTGCTGGGTTAGAAAGCTGTGATGCAGTGGCTGAAGAAGACTGGCCAGAAATAGAAAATATGTTTTCTTTTGATCCTCGAGGTGAGAACTATTGGTGTAATTATTAAAATGAACCATTGGGCTTTCCTGAGTGTTGACATTGTTGTAACGCTTTGGTCAAGCTGTTGTGGCAAAAAAGCTAGCATTTCATTTCTCCAGAGTCCTTTCTTAACCATAAGGGTGCTTGCTACTTCTGAAATAACATCTCATTCTTGTGTAAATATTTCTAGCTGTAGTAACTGTGCTCCAGATATGTAGTAGTCCGAGTCCATTACTATAGTGGCAGGAAACTAGTTCCAAATAACCATGCTATAGCCTCTTAATTCATTAAATGGCAACTAGTAGACAAGTGTTCAAGATTGTAATTTAATTGAAGAGATTCCTACTGCTGTAGTATATAATAGTTGAAGATGAAACTTGTAAAACTGTTCTTAGAATATCTGCAATGGGCTGTGCTATACTAGTCTTTCAAAGTGTGTCCTTAAACCAGTGTCCTTCCAGTTCATGTGGAAGTGAACGTGCAAAAAGTACTGTACCGAAGACTGCTTCAGTGTTGGTGAAACATGCTGTGCTTGATGAAGTTGACTTGGTGTAGTGATTGGAAAGAAATTACTAAAAGCTCCTGCTTTACACTAGCAGCTATGTTATACAGTTTAGTCTTTTGATAAGTGTTAATGTATGGGATTTTTATAGACAACTAAGGTGTAACTGCAAATAAATACCCTGTAAGAGGGGTCTGAATTGTGTTTTGGACCTGCTCCCACTTCATTTAATCTAGGAGAATGTACAGCTGTGCAGGCTACTGCGCACTATTACTAAACTACAGTCTCTCTTTCTCAAACAGACTTTGAGAGTTTTGATCTTCCTGAAGAGCACAAAGTAAGCAATATCAACCTGTGTGGTGTTCCCCTGATGATATTTGAAAGGACATATGACAGCTGTGTGAATATGGTTCCTTCACCTGTGAAGATCAAAGAGACTTCATGGGAGTCTAGTAAGTGGAAACTTAGCATGATTTTCAGTGCATACAGTGCTCACTAGTGGTTTGGGAGGGAAGCTAGTTGGCTGCAGTAGTGAACTGCCATTGCTGTCCTAACTACCAGAATAGCATACTAGTATCAAACAGCTTTTGGTGTATAGTCAAGCTGAATTTAACTTGTCAACCCTACAAGTACAGGTAGTTGTCTCAAAGTGATGTTGCTAAGCAATCTTTTGTAGCGCATTGCTAACTGATCAGTCAGGTGGAATTAGCTTATGCAATCAAACAATATTTCCCTTAATCATTCAAGAGGCTTATGCTAATCCCCTGGGAGCTAGTTTATGTTAGAGAGTATAAATTCTGGGTTTCATGAGAAACTGATTTGCTCTATTTCTACTTTCAGACTTGTTACAATCAACTGCTGACTTCCTTGCTACCCTGGATGAGATCATTGACATGCCACCTCCTAATTATGAACTTTAATGCATATTCTGAACCTTCTATTGAGTTCAAATTTCATGTAGTTTTGTATTTTAATAAAGGCTAACCTAATCTGCATAATACTGGACTTTTTCAGTGAACCCAAGATATAGGTAGTAAAATGGTGGTCTAAAAAAGGGAGGCTATCTGACAAGCAATTAAAGCAGAGCCTTGGTAGGCTTCTAAGCAAGACTGTGTAATACAGTGTTGTGAACCATATCCTGGAGTTGGTACCTGCTGATTAGACTATGTGGTCACAATAGGTTAAGTGGCCCTTTAGGCTTCACTGTTTACATAACTTTATCTTTTATCCATTAAACATGCAAGGGTTTAAAACTAATCTGTATATCTAGTGTAAATTAAGTACTAGAGCTAGTACTCTTCCGGCATTTTTCCTTTCTTGAACTTGTTTTATCTTCACAGGGGTTGTCTAAGATAGTATATGTTGGATTGTTATGGAGCTGTAGACTACTTTTAATTGTCACAGCATTATGTGGCTCTTGTTGCTGGGTACTGTCTGTGCTCTGTGAGGAAAGGCTGCTGGAACCCCATCCTTCAAATTATAAGAAAGCAGGTTCAATCATCTTTTCTCTTACATTGTAATGGCCTCAACTCCAGTTCTTCATCACATCAGACAAGTCTGTTGTAGAGGTAGTCAGCCTTCAATTAAGTTTGACTGCTTTTATAGTTCCTGAGCAATACTTAGATCTAGTTGAATTGCAGCTGCCTGAGCTGCCTTCAGCTTTCAGCTCATCCTCATGGTGAATCACAATGCTGTGCCTGTGTTCTGGTCATCTGCTAAGGTGGAAGGCCTTTCTGTTCTTTGATGTGCCTGAGCTCTGAACAGGAAGAATTGTCATGTCAGATTTAACTTTAGTGCATTGTGGCACTATGTAACTGCAAGCAGTGCCAAGACCAGCTTTTCAATTCACACTTATAGTAGTGTCTGAAGTAACAAGAAATATGCTTTAATGATTGCAAGTTGACTAGAAGATGAAAATGCTCTAGCTAAGGAATGGGGTTAACTTGGTGTGGGTCAGTGCTGCATCCCACAGTTCTGCTTCTTGGAGGCATACCATGGCTACAGTGTGACTGCAGGTGATGATGTGATGTCAATGCGTAACCATGCTCCTTTCATGCTTTCATGTTGTTTCTAGGAAACCTAAAAATGCAGGCAGAGAAAGAGCACTTCACTTGTGTTTTCCAACAAGTTGCTTGTTTTGTAGGTGCTGAAAGGAATCTGTTTGCCCTCCTGTGATGACATAAGTAATGAAGGCTCCTTTTAGTCTTGAAAAGGTTAGCAGGTAGAGCAGAGAATACCCATTTTCACTGTTCCTAGTTTGGGATGTTTCCTCAAAACATGTTTCATTTGCTTCATGCTTTTTAATCATCAGGAGGTAGATGGGCCTCTTGGGAATTGTCCTGTTGAAAATTCTGACCTTCAATCTGTTAGGACTAGAAATTTGCTACTGCTGTCTCTGAATTATCAGGCATCTGATGAAGTGAAAACATACTTCCTTCTGTTTCTTCCTCAAACTTGTCAGGGTACCAGCTAAAGTGTTAAATTGTAATGAACTGTACAATAGCTGATCTTTATCTTCTGTTTCTTGTCTTTAGTTTGAAACCTCAAAGAATTTAGGGGAATATCAAACTAAACAAAAAAGTGATGATTAAGGAAATTCTTTATAGACATTTCAGGTTTTGGCTGATCATTAATTGCATTTTAATATTTTTTGGTTTTGAAATAACTTGGCTATCTCAGCTGAGAGAGAAGTTTGATGGGTGTAGTCTACCAGCCACAGGAGTTAAGTTGTAGTAACTATAAAAGAAAGTGACAAAATGCATCATCTTTTGACTTTTCATCTTTACCAGTTCAAATGAGCTCGGAGAAAACATTCCAAGCCCAATTTTACAGAAACTGCCTGTAACTAAGGCACTGAAACTGGTTGCACAGTGCCATCATGTGGCTGCTTGTTATGCAGCCACACAGGTAAAAATAGTCATTGGTATGTAAAATGCCAGAAAATGTGGTATGAGATCCCATAAGGATATGACACTAACTCAACATAAATGTAGGTTGTAACTTTTTGTATGTACAAACAGACATCTTATCTGGAGAGAGTCACTAGTGCTTTGCATGTGTTATGGAGGTTTATCATAGTAAAAGTTACTTTGGCTGATTCAAAATATTCACTGTGACCAAGCATCTAGATCTATTATTTGAACCTCCAGAAATAAGCTTTGTGTCATGTCCACATATGTGTATACATGCACACATGCCAAAACATTTAAAACATGCTTGCTAGTTGTAGGATTTCATACCAAAATGGATGAGCATTTATTTGTATGTTTGTAAAGGTGGTAATTAAATATTCAGATAAGCCTCTTGGTACTGACAGACCTTAATCTTGAAGCCCCAAAACTTGTTACTTGTAGGTACAGTGGAATGGGTGCAGAATGTGCAGAAAGCTCAGTGTGAGTCAGACTTGGGAATATTGTTGATCTGTCTGCATGAGAATGAATGCTGCTACAGCATGGAACATAAGGTAATAATGCTAAAGAAACTAAATGAGTTCACACTATTGTAATCTTATTTTACTTAAATATTAAATCCTTTCAAAGTCTGGGGAAAAAGAAACAGTCATAGGTTTTGTGTCCTTTCTTTCGCCCATCTCCACTTTCTTTTTTTTTTTTTTTTGTAAAATTATGAAAGGGTGTTTTAGGTGCAGAGGAACACTTTCTGTAGGATCCTTTTTTGGGCGTTTCATCTTATTTTCTACAAATACTGTCTCATAGCTGCTGGCAAGCAACACAAGCCAGTCAAAGTTAGGTCTGAGTAAGAAGCAAGCAAGGTTTTAAAGATTTTTATCTGTAAATAATTGAGATCAAAAAGGTATGTTTTATCACATAGCCCATCTCTGACCCAAAATGGGAGTGTTGCTAGGAATCTTGTGTGTGGAATATAAATCTGTATTCAGCAACACAATGCAAAAATCAGTTTAATATTTGGTGTTTAAAGATTGATTAGCTTTTTAAAATGTTGGCCAGGATACTTTTGGTTTAAAAGGTTAAAAATAAATAAATGCTAATATCCAACTTCAGACACATCCATGACAAAACCCAGAGTTAAGAAGTCTCTATAGCAGATGAATGATAAAATTAACTTCACTTTTGGTTAAACTTTAATTCTCAGCACCAAATTTCAGGTGACTGAGAATATTTGTTTCCTACAGTAGTGTACCTCATCTGGAGCTTTTTGTTCTCATTGGGATTTCTGGTTAATGCAGGTCCAAGTTTTTGCTTTTACAAAGCTTTATTTTTGTAAACATTAATGAGAAAGATACATTTGTTTCAGTTGGCTTTTATTTTCCCCATTTCATGTACTTTTCAACTCAGCTGGTTGGGGTTAAAGGGAAATGCATATTCCTGTGACTAGCATGAGAACAAAGCTGTGATGAGACTCAATCTGTGGCTTGAGCTTCCTGGCTGCTGTGACTTGAGATCACAGTCACAAAAGCATAGCCTGCTAATTGAAAATGTAAACTCTCAGCCTCAGAGCTGCGAAACTAGCTGGTGTCAGCCCATGAAGTGCTGGCTTCCTGAAATGCAAGGAGCCTGGTTGCTGGGAATCTTGCACTGCTTCATGCTACTTCATTTAGGTGATAACACTGACCTCTACTGGTAATAGAAAAATAACTCCCTTAACTGTTTTAATGTTGCTATAACATGCAGCTTTTTATACTCAAAGTTTTATTTTCTGTTGTGGTATTGCCAGGAATACATGCACCAAGTTCAAAATGTAGTCTGAGCACTACCCTGTAGAATAACAAAAGTCCTATTTAAAACTGCTTTTAATGTTTTGGTTTACTTGCTTGATCAGTTTATGCTTCCTGCAAAGATCTGAGATATTTGGGATTTTAAATGCATGGCTGTGATGAACATGAATGCTTGATTGGTGGCTTGTTCTCAGTTTGAATGAGACTTAATAGGCCAGTGTAACTGTACTGTAATTGGGAAATCTGGATTGTAACCAAGTACACAGAGCAGGTACCTTTTTTTTTTTTTTTTTTTAGTTTGTTATTGCTCTGTAAAGCAGCATCTTTGACAGCATTCTGGCTGCGAGAATCACTTCAAATCCTCACCTGAATTTCTGTAAGGAGAACTTGGAGATTCATATAAAAATCTCTTAGAAGGCTGAGTAAAATTACTTCAGTGCACATCAGATATTTCATCCTATTTGTAATGTTCTGGCAGCGGGTGGCACCATGGTAACAGCATGTATTATGGCTTCTCACTCCCACAACCTGACAGCTGTGCTGTGGTGATGTTTGCCTTTGCTACATCATGCACAGTGCAGGCATCTCTAATGGGTTTCATTGCTTCATTAATGTGAAATGGAGGATAAGAGTCAGCACTAAGGAATTCAGTGTGTCTTTACGCTGTGACTGCAGGGAATAGTATATCAGCCAAGGGCATTTTTCTTTCATTGTTTAGAAAGAACAGAAATTAGAAGCCTGGAGGCAATTGGTCTCTCTAGGGATAGCAAAGCCATGAATCTTGTAACTTTTATTGTCACTGTAGTTTTATTGGTGTTAGCAAAGTACTATATAGAAATACAATAATGTCCCCCTAACTAGCCCCAAAGTAGTACTCACTGTTCTCCAAGAGACACAGGCACTGATCACATCAACATGTCTATAATGAGGTTTATATACACAATATATATTTAGTAACTGGTTGGTTGGGATCTGACTGCAAGCATGTGTTTTTGCATATAACTTTGCAAAGCATGCAAGAAAAGCATAATTGATAAATTTATTTCTAACTGCAGTTTGAGAGAAGTTAAAAGCATAGTGGGCTTGTTGTGCTTGAATGATCTACAAAATTAGAAGGAAAAGTTAAAAAAATATGCCTAATGTGTATTTTCTTGCAGTCAGATTATGAAGAATGCCAGGATGAAAAAGGAGTGTGCAAAGAACTTACTGGGATGGGTGTTTTGTGCTTTTCTAACAGGTGAGGCAATCACTCCCAGTTAATGAAGCTGGAGGGTGGTTCATGGAGCTGAAGGCGTACTTCTAGCTCTAGATATTGTGCTTGTTTTTTTTGTGCTAGCCAAGTTACTTCCATAAGCGGTATGGAAGGTGGAGCCTTTGGAGGCCTTCAGATGTTGGTCTTCAGTGGCTCAGGCTGGGCTTCCTTTGAGCATTTCTGCTCAAAATATATAGCCAATGGGTAAAAGCATCTTGTAAGTCCCTCTGTATCACATAGCCAGAATTGCAGGCTCTGGTGGAAGTGATTCCCCTTTTTATTAGTCAAGGGACAAAACTGAGATTATTATGTGTAGGGAGAACATGTAAAGACTGGAAGAGGGGAGAGCTTGGAGTCTGTAATACATATATTTGCTTAGAAAACTTCTCTGAGTCAATATTTTTCCTGCAGCTATGAATTCTTTGCTTAAAGGCATATATCAGGCATGTCCTCTATGTGTTTGATGACACCATCTGAAGTGACCTGAACCCATCCCAAATGCTAATTTTGGACAAGTTTAAATCAGGAACAAGATTAGACCTTGTTTGATCTCATTTTGACTAGTAATGATGACTTACACAGCACTGAAAAAGATCTAAGATCCAGTCTGCAAGGATATCACTAACTGAGATGCTAAACTTGTGTTAAGAGTTGCTTAGGACCTTTAAGATCAAGTAAGATGGAGGTACTGTTTTGGTGATGGAGATTCTTTCACTTGTATAATTTTTCAGTTACTTAAAGCAGAATTAGAGAGGCTTCCTTTGAGATGGTATAATGATTGGTGTAGCTGTACACAAACAGATTTGAAAGAGGGGAGGGAAAGCTTTTTTGCATGGGACGCCGAAGATTCAAATAATAGCCTGAATGATTCAGTGTGGTAGACAAGATGTGTGCGGAGACATATCCTTCTTGGTGGCAACACTTCTCTCATTGTATCTTAAATTTAACTTCTAGCTCCAGCGTGGCCTTACCCACAGCCATAGTACCTTCAGAAGTAAACCTGCTCTGACATGGCCTTACCCATGGCTGCAGTCCCTCCAGGGGTGTATCTGCTCTGTCGTGGGCTTATCCATGGCCACATGCTCTAGCATGACCTCATGCATAGTCCCTGATCCTTCAAGGTGTACCTGCTGCGGCACAGACATAACCACAGCCACAGATGCTTTGGGATGTACCTGTTCTGGTATGGACTTATTCACAGCCACAGATGCTTCAGGGTGTCTTGCTCCCATGTGGACTCATCCACAGATCATGGTCCCTTCGCCTCAAGATCATGCTGGACTCCCAGCCTGTCCAGTACGGCAGCACAGAAACAGCAGTGATGCCCTGGCCATGTGCCAGCCCAGGCACATTGCCATTGCTGTTATCAAAATGTTCCCAGGCATGGCAGAGTAAGATGATAAGCAGTACAGCAAGCAGCGAAAGCAAAAAGCAGCCACTCGCAAGCACTAGACTCTAATACACAGTAAGGCAAGCAAGCCCTATGGTGAGCACAGGAGCCTGCCAATTAATAGGTAAACAGCTATAAATTTGATCTAGCACATTCCAATCAAATTTGCCACTATCTCAAACCCTTTGAGCCTCATGTTGCGTGTCAAAAAGGACTGTTGTGGTTTAACCCCAGCTGGCAGCTAAGAACCACACAGCTGCTTGCTAACTCACCTGCAGTGGTGGGGGGGTGTGAGGAGCAGAAAAGGCCTTGACTCTGTGTAAGCATTGCTCAGCAATAACAAAAACATCCCTGTATTATCCATGCTGTTTTCAGCACAAATCCAAAACATAGCCCCATACTAGCTACTGTGAAGAAAATTAACTCTATCCCAG
>JAVJGG010000043.1:8660720-8672296 GCA_035590195.1 Aviceda cuculoides | reverse complement strand
TTTCAGCACAAATCCAAAACATAGCCCCATACTAGCTACTGTGAAGAAAATTAACTCTATCCCAGCCAAAACCAGCATAATAAGCTTCATAGATCTTAAAACAGCTACCAATGTCCCAGAAAACACTGATTTCTGACCTTAGAAAAACCTTTATTACCTTGCCATACCTTTGAGGCATGTTCTGGTAGCAGTGTCCAGTGTAGATGGCACTCGCACTTCAGCTCACAAATGTGGTATTTTGAGGTTGAATATTTTCCTCAGGAAGCCAACTCCTGAAGAAAATGCCTAACAAACAGCTGGTTTTGAGATGTTTAAACAGGAAAGAATCTTTTACATTCAGGAATTTGGTTTGGTTTCAGGTATATGCATTTGGTTTCATTTTCACAAATAACCCTGAGCCTCCTTGATAAAAATGTCTTTTGGAGCTGAACTGTCAGACAGCCTCTCTTTGTGGCAAGTGTGTATCTCCAACTTGAGAAAAGGTCCTGCAGAAAAAAATAAGAGCATGGTTGGCAGCTCTGTAGGTAAAGTTGACTTCATTTCCTCTGCCTAGCAGTCCAGAGGTAAAACAGCATCACAATTAAAAACAACCCTTGGGGCGCATGCTGTAAATCCAGCCTTTTACAGCTCTGTAGCCTCGGCTGAGCCCTACTTTCACATGGGGGTTCAACAACTCTGTGAGATCTGCTCCAGTGTCTCCTAGAGACCAGATCCTGCCTCTTCTGCTCTTTCCTAATTCAGACAAAATCTCCATGAGCAAAATTTTTAGAGAGCACTGAGTAAAACGAGGCATTTCTAAAGTGCTGTATTCAGGAGGGGGTAATTGCAGCTTATGCGGACATGTCCAAGCCCCCGTTTGCCTTGCTCTAGATCTGTTGAGCCTTGAGGCTTACACACCACAGTCCTCTGGCTCTTCTCCCTGCTGAGGAGAAGCCTGTGCTGTCTGGCTGCCTAGCCCCTGGGCGACTGCACGTGCTGGAGTGCTGCAGGCGCAGGGCCTGAAGTGCAGGGGGTCTGGGTGGCCACACCAGCGGCCACACGGCTGCAGGGCTCTGCTTCTGGGACTGCAGCCTCAGCAATGGCGGTACTGTGTTGCGTTTGAGCGGGATTGTGCATTCTCCTGAATTGTGCTCTGGCACCGCCTTGGGAATCCGACCTTTAGTCCTGGCCTTTCCTTCACAAAGTAGTGAAACTGTCATGTCTCAAAAACCAAACTGCTGCACAAAGTCTCTGCAGAGTGAGCGCAGCTAAGCAGTACTGGTGGGAGCTGCTGTTGCCCTGGTGCTTTTTTTCCCCTGTTGCGGGCTGAAAACTGGATGAATTCTCAGGTTTGGTACTGCACGTGTGGTGGGAAAGCCCATGGGGTGAACTTCATGCAGTGGAGGCAGAACTGGGTGTGGTTGAACTGGGGAGGTGGGACTGGGAGAACTGGGCTGTCCTCACCACAGCCGTGAGGTGGGAAGCGCCTGATGCTGGCAAGAGAGACAGACATCCCTTTGGCATGGGCGGCTCTTTGCTGTGGTGGCACGAAGGACAAGGCTGCCTTTCGGGAGGGAAGACCCCTCCTGCCAGACTGCTGCCCATGGGGAAAGCTGGGCCCTTTTTATTGTGGTGATGATTCATGAGCTATGTGTTGTGTAAGTAAGTCCAGCCTTCATACATGAATATAGAAGCTAATATGTATTTAAATATGGACATGTTTGTATGTACTTATTGCAAAGATAATTGGTCACAATTCCTATGATGTAATTTATATGTACATTGGCACAGAAGTCACAAGGCAGGGCGTTTGCTGCCTGGCGAGGTGTTGAACTTGCCGCATTGCCGTTCAAACAAGTCTCCAGCGGATGGCAGAGCCAGACCCTGAGTGAAAATTAAAAAGTCGGGGCGGGAGCTCTGAAGGTTGAGGACAAAAGGCTGATGACATGATTTGGGTTACTTGAGGACAACAGATTTCACCAGTGGGAGAGGGTATTATCACTGTGAATGATCACGCAGGATGGCCGTGGAAGGATCCAGAGACCTCAGTAATGGCATCTGAAGGGCTCCAGGTGTGGGTGCTGTGGAAAGACAAGAGGAGAGCGGCAAGGACGTGGCCGACAGCTCTTGGTGTGAGGAGGGGCAAAGGGGGCTAAAGGAGCCGGGGAGAGGAAGCGGCACCCCTGCAGCGAGCCCGGGAGGTGAGCAGGCGGCAGGAGGAGATGCGGGGAGGCTGGGGTTGAAGCTGAGGCCGAGGACGAGGCCGAGGCTTTTGGCAGCCGGGGTTTTCCCGGACGCCAGTAAGTCGTTCCGGGCAAGCTGCGCCACTAGAGGGCGGCGCCGCTGCCGGCTAGCCGGAAGAGGGGCCGCAAACCGGCCTTTCCTCAATGCCTCTTGTGGTGGGGCTGCGCGGCGGGGCTGGACCCCGGCCCCGCGGCAGGGCCGGGAGCCCGGCACCGCTGCAGGGAGCCGCTGGAGCGCGGAGCCCAGCGCTGAGCGTGGCGGGGCAGGGGCCAGAGCCTCTGCCTTACGGCTTCCGCGTACGTTTGCTGCTCCATGGGCTCTGCCGGCCAGGCAGCCGCAGCGGTCAGCAGGGCTTCCCTCCGTTTCCCATTACCATCGCTTTCTGCGGCCGCAGCGCTCCGGGCGTGTGACGTGGATCCCAGTGAGAAGACTTCTGGATCCTGAATTATAGACCCTTGTCTTCCCCGAGGGCAGAGGTTGACCCTTTCTTCAAAAACCAAACAAATGTGTTTTCTTGTGAACTGTGACAGTGTGATTGCTGTGCAACAGAGTGTCTTTTAATATTTCTGTCACTTTTCTCTCCACTGCTGCTGCTCAAATTTCTTCTGACACCCAAGCAAGATACTGCTGTTAATCTTCCATAAATAGCCAGCTGGGATACTGAATATTAGTGGGTTTAAGCAAAAATCCCTGGAAACGTTCTCATTCCCCGAAGTGGTTTTTTCCAGCTGTGGTGTGAATGTACACTCATAAGATGGAGAGAAGATGAGCTGTGCCTCAGCGGGAGCACAGGGGAGAGAGAGCAAGCAGAGTTCCTGGGGATGTGAAGTGCAAATCATCCTGTTTTTCCTTCTGCAGTAAACTCCCAGCTATCCACAGAGACACAAAACCAATGTGTGCCTGTCCCTGCGTAGAGGGATGTCCCTGGGACTGTTGCAGGGGAATCCCAACCGTGGGGCCCTGGGGGCCCTTACTGCCCTCCAGAGCAATACGTGGTTCTGCAGTCTGTGGGGTGAATAATGTGGCCAGCCTTCCTTCTGAAGCAGCTTGGACAGGTGTGAGAAGTCCACGTGGTGAACAGGTCCCTGCTGAGGTCTGAAGAGCACCACTAAATGATTCTGCAGGGCAGTGATAAAATGGCTGCTCCACGCGCTGCTGAATCATCTGGCTCGAGAGGGACGGGCTGTGGCATGTGGCAGATCTCAGCAGGCAAAAACCCCCTCTATGCTGGGATGTCCCCATCAGGGGATACTAGCTTTCAGCGGAACTGTTTCCTCGACAGGAATATTTTCTTTGGCTGTTGTTCCACTACAGGTTCTGCAAAGTCTCTGTGACTCAGCTTTGGAATGAGAAAAAAACCAATACAGCAAAACCAAGCTTGAATCACTTGTTGTTTGGCTTCAGTTTTCTGTAAGCCCGGTGAGCAACACCATTCCAGCTTCAGGAATCAATAAACTAACAATGTTTAGCTAACTTATCATCTTGTTCCTTAATCAAATACAACGTGCTGCTGGAATTTATTATTTCAGATGGTTTTGCATTTCATTCAGCATGGTAGCAACCTCCTTTTAAAAATCTGATTAGCCAGAATTGGGGTTCTCTGTACCTGCTGCTTGTGGAAACTCCAGGCAGGAGAAATAAGTTGTGATTCTCTCTGATGGATTCTGTTGGTTTTCTGGGAATGTACCAAGTTCTGTTCATCTAAACATATCCAGCAGCAAACAGTGAGTGACAGTTTCTTTGCTCTGAACCTCTTTTCAGCTTGAAAGCTTTGTCCATACAGTTTTCTTCCTAAGGCTGTTTAGGTATTGCCTAGTCCTTGCCCATCACCTTCCTTCTTAAAAAATACACAACCCTCGAGAGCTATTTTTAGCAGCTGCATGATCCTTTGTCTGGAGTAGAGCCTATTATGTTTCATCTCCTGGATTTTGTGAAGGAGCTTAAAAATTCTTTTTAGGTATTTTAAATTGTCAGTTAGAGTGTCCCATTCTTATGAAACCAAGACTTCTAATTCCAAAGCTGACTTACAAAATCTTACTCTGTAAAACTTGGGAATGAAACTTCATTTTGTAAATGCAGTGTCCCCCGGTTCCAGAAGCGTGCTGACCTATCAAACTACGTGCGAGAGAAAAAATCAAAATCAAATTGGAAACATTCCTGTGGGAAATTGATTCCAACAGCACAGCACTTTTCTAAGAATAATTATTCCACTGGAAAGTGTTCAAAACTTGCAAGTTGCAACCAGATATTGGATTTTGCTTTCTACCTTCTACCCAGTCTTGCCCCAGCCTTTTTTTCAGATAAGTTCTCAACAGCTTTCAGTGTTGGTAAACCTTCCTCTGAAGTGTTTTGTTCTTCTGTGCCCATCTTCCCACGCCTTACTCTGAGTTTCTTTTGAAACTAGGAAGGATTTGGAAATGCTTTGTATTGAAATCTAATTGCCTCGAGGAAGCTCATGTTCTACTTCATTTGTGTCCTGGTTCCCCAACCTGGTATATGTGACCATGCTGTGACTCTTATGTCTTTTGCTACAGTGGTTTGCTGCTTTATAGAAGCTTATTCTAAGAAGCAGCAGAGGGCAAGGGCCTTTTCTAGTGCTGGAACTCAGCCAGTTCTGTCTGTCCTCCAGATACTTTTTTTTTGTCAGTTGGAACTAGCATCCTATTTTTCTGATTAATACAGAGAGCAAAGAATGAATTGTCCTCCTAATAGCTTCAACAGTATGCTTGAAAGAGAGGCCAACATATTAGGAACCCGATGCACTATCTGTGGAACGCTAATTCTTTAACTATTTTGCCCTATTTAGGAGTCTTCGAAAGTCGTTGGGGGTTTGTTACCAGTCTAGGGTCTTGGTGCTTGTGCAACTCTGGGCTTAAGGGCTGAGTGTTATTTCCTGGTACAGCAACCGGGAATGCAACATTTCTATGTGATGGACAATACTGTCAAATATCTAGACTATACTTTTCAAAGCTGCCTGTGTGACTTCAGAACCCAGGTTCTATTTTTAGATGAAGCTTGTGTGCCTGGAGGTACACCTACAAAAGGACCTGGGCCTCTTTTTTACCTATCCTCAAAATGCAGATCCTCAGAACTCCTGCCATAATGCTGCTGAGCTGCAGTAGCACTGATGACTTATGGCCCTTCTGTTTACTCCAGATGAGTTCTCTGGTAAGCATCTGTTTCTAGGCAAGCAGCTAGTCTTGTTTATGCCTAAGCCCTGCTAAGATGTTCCTTGGCCTCCTTGTTCTGTGGAGGATGATGTGACAGTGTTTTCAGAGCAGTTTCTTCTCATGTGGGACGCGGGCAGAGTAGGATGGCAACTGAGGAGGAGGTGTTGGTGTTTCTATTTCCAATAGCACAGTACTCATCTGAGTGCATGAGAGGCCAGTGTTCAAATTTCAGGATGCTCGAGGGGACTTGAAATCCCGATCCCAGCTGAGTTATTCTGGAGGACTCTTCTCAGCTGCTGAGAAGGAGTGCTCAGGGGGCTTCGGTGTGCCTGGGCAGGGCAGGGGCGAGCTGGTGCCTTGGTGGTTAGGCTGCTTCTACAAGGAGAAGGAAGACTGGTTAGAAGACAGTCCTCTGCATGGAGAAAATCCTGCCTCCTTTGGGGAGTGGTCAGTGAAGAAGCGTCCCTTTTGCTCTCTGTTCCTGCCCAGCTGATTCCCTCGGCTCTCGGGTTCATTCACTCTGGTTCTGGACGTCCGGGTTTGTGTGCCGTGGCTGGGTGTCTGCGGTGGAAGGGGTTGCTGTTTGCTGTCCCTCCTGCTTTGGGCTGACTCACTTCCTGCCTTTGTAACTGGTTTGAAACCTTCCTGTTTTCTTTAACCTCTGCCTGCAAAGCATCTAGTGAAGCCATCTATGAAGCTTGTGACAGCAATTGTGCTGTGCTGCCCGATACTACTTTGCATCATTTCTTTTCACTCAAGCTGTCTGATAGGGCAGCAATAGATTTTATTTTTTTTTTTTTTCTCCATTGAAATGCTGCGTTCATTTTAGCAAGAGCCATTTGTTACAAGCTCAGGGTGCACGCAAGCCCAGGGCTTATCACGGGCAGCAGTTCTCAGGCAGGAGCAAGGCAGCAGAGGTGCCGCAGGCCAGGACTGAGGTGCGGCGGCCAGTCTGTGGGTTTGTGTGGGGTCTGACTGCATTGCGCCGGCTCTCGCAGTCTTGCTTTCACAGATGTTTAAGCCAGTCACAGCAAAATAGGTAAGAGAATGATAAACTTGAGTAGAATAAATCTGGCAGGGTTTTAAGACACTAGGACAGATAACCTGGCTGTCGTGGGGCACTCTGAGCAAAGCTGAAGGGGTCACAGGCCATTCTGGTAAGATCCAAGGCCTCTGTGCAACTACAGAGCAAAATTCTTCCTTTAGGATAAGAAATATGTGCATGTACGTGCACTCACGTACACAAACAGACTCTGGGGGGAAGGTTAATGCCTTTGTAAGCAATCTCTGCAGGCATTTCCTACTGGGAATGCTTCCCAGTTTAGAAAAACATGTCATTGAGGGTAGCTGCAGCTCTCCTGTCTTGGCATGTTCCTCCCTCTTTTGTGAGCCCTGTCCACAAGCAGAGCTCTGTGGCTTCTGGAGGCTGCACAGGTCGTCAGGAGCACACAGGCGGCTTGTTTCTACCATCCCTTCTCTACTCTGCTACCCAAGCATGCCTTACATAGCTCTGCACTGCCTGCCTAAGAGGTGGGAGCACTGTGTCCTAATTTATATGCCCATCACAGGGCAAAATAAGAATTGGCTAATCAAATCCTACCTGGCTTGTGATACGACCATAGCCTTTGTAGATGCGCAAAGTGGTCTATGAAAGGTGCATGATTTATGAAGTATTTCCTACGTTTCTCTGTCAGGCTGATCTCTTTTGAATCGGTTGTATTGGATATTAAAGCAATGAGACAGAAATCAGTGCAAGAGCTCATAAAATTTGTGAGTCAATTCAGCTTAAAGAAACCTGACAACTAGATGCACAAAAGTAAAAAATAATATATTTTTTTTTGTATAAGGCTCTATATTCTAGAAGAAGATCCACAGAACTCATCTCTCAAGGGAAACCAAGTGAAAGTTTGCTTTTAACAGTATGGAGGGAGAAATTCCAGTTTCTTCAAAAGTAATGTGGATTTTGCCATAGTTTTCAAAGGGACCAAGCTCCAGCTCCTCTTGGAATTCATAACTCATGGTATTATCTCACTGTCTGTCACAAAGAAATACTATAAGCAGGGATGGAAGATTTATGAAATCATGCAAGAAGTGACTATATGTTTACTGTGCTTTCTGAAGGCTATATTTTTGTGAAAGATATTTTATGTACAGGACCTGATTTATCTCTGATGCCTGCATGTTTTATACTGCTGTAAAGATTTTAACTAGCTTGGGAGAGATCCTCCCTTCTGGGAGGACCTTCCTCGCCAGTGAAAGAAGGAAGTCAGCCCTTCATATTTATGCAGAATACAGTGAACAGCAATAAAAAAAGGAGAGAAGCTGGAACTACCTGGTGGTGATGATACCGGCACCTGAGCTGTGATTTAATGCCTTTAGAAAGCACTGCATGACCATGCATTGTGTTTCTGATAGTGCTGCACTCAGGGCTGTAGTGTTACCTTGTTTGGCCTAACATAATATTGCCTCAAGAAATTCCAGCCACTGAATTATGGTAAGATCTAGACTTCTTGTCAAAAAACAAATTCAATTGGTCAAAAGTTTCTAGATGAGATGCTAAGATGATAACAACCATCCTGACTGTGTCAAGAGCAGTGCACAGTATATTGCCAGTCTCTTCACTTACCAGTCACTGTGTACAAGCTTTCTTTTTTTTTCCTCTTTTAGTCTTTGCTTTTGTTTCACAAAGTGAAGTGGAGAACCTGTCCTGTCATCTTTCCTTCCTAAAGGCCTGTGTAAATATTTAGGCTTTGCTGGTCACTTTTCTGCTTTCGCTTGGAAGATGTGGCGAGGACTGAGGAATGCGATTCTCTCACCATGGGACTCGGGTTGTATTTAGCTACTTTCTGCTTTAGGTTATCCAGCTGTGACACACGCACATAATGAAACCTACCTTTTGGGACCCAGGAAACTTAAATAATCTTTACTTAAAGAACCAGCAAGGATGTATTGGTCAGCAGGGAACAGATTAATTTAGTTCAGTGTCTTTTACAATTAAACCTGGGGCTAGAATGAGGATGCATTTTGAAAGTTGTGCCAGTGAGCACTGCAAATACAGCTGAATACCAGCCTGAAATATGACTCTTCCTCTCTTCCTGTGCAATGACTCATGCAAATTCATTTAAGCATTCTTATTGATAAGTCCTACTAGGACCTTTGCTTCTCCATGCCCAAATTTGACCCAAGGCAGCATCTGAGAGTTCAGACATGGTATTTTGTTAGCCAACACCAGGTCTCTTATGCTGCTGGAAAGCAAAATCCCAGTTCCAGGTGCTTTTGAAACTTTGGGATTATTTCCCATCTGGATCTGAACTCACTGTCAATGGATCTGCCTTCCAGTGTTAATTACTGTTGTTACATATTTAACCATGGGTATTAAAACGATGAGTGGTTTTGTGTCTTAAACCTCTGCTCTTGTGAAATGTATCTTGTGTATTAGCCTAATTGGAGATCTGTAAGCCAGATCTTGGGATGAAACAAAAGATGCTACATACTTTTGCCCTGAGTTTGGACAACCTGAGCCTTTGTACTGACTTGGAGGAGTGTGGTTATTAACAATAAATATCTTCCCACTTTTCCTCTTCTCCAAAGTAGCTGGTCCATACGTGAGCTTGTTTTTGTGGTAACCCTTAGGCTGAGTGCAGCAGAAAACATCAGCGCTCTCATTAAAAGCATTTGATAAGTTTTATGCTCTGGGAGTGGAAAGCAGATTAAGCCCTGACTGCTTGCAGACCTGCAATACCTGGGAAAATGTTCCTGGTTGCTTCCGGACTCATAGATGGAGTGAGTTTCTCCAAGATCTTCAGAAGTTGCCTGTGAAGGGGAACCTCCTGGAATGTATCCTAGAAAAGCTCCCTGGCCTGACTGAGATGAAGAAGACCAGTGGAGTGGTTGTGATTTCCTGTGGGTGAATCCTGATTCAATACCCATCTGAATTGGAAAATGTTGGGGGTTCAGACTGTGGTGGTGGAGATTTACTCTTCCAGGGCTAAATCCACAGATCAAATTGTAGAGCCTGCTGTTAGCCTGTGATGAGTGGCTGTGAAATGGGTTTGGAAACATCTGTCTAATGCCTGGTAAACAAGTGTCTACATTGAACAAAACAAGGATTGCCACACTTCTCAGCTTTGCCAGAGAAGCCTGTGGGATGAGTGTGCACCAGAATTTCAAGCAAACCCTCTCTCTCAGAAACAATCTGCCTCAAGTCAGTGGTGAACAACGTTGGGATGGAGTAAGCAATCTGTGCTGGTGCTCCTGCTGCATTATTTGTTTGTAGATAAATACAGGCATTTCATTAACCAGACATATAATTCCACTCCTTTTTAATAAGCTTGGATTACACACACTGAGCATCTTGATGCAGGTATGGAAAAGTAGATTTGTTTATGCCAGTTTTAAGCATCAGTCACATTATTTTGGATACCAGCGATGTTAGACTGCAAGGCTAATCTCTTCTCCATTAGGGTATCACTTTTTATTTAGATTTTAAAACTGCATTGAAATGAGGTTTTGACCGAAACTGAATCACTATGTACTTGAAAGCTAAAGAGCTTATCAGGCATCTGATAATGTTTTCAGGATTTCCCCAGATTAGACCGCGGAGTGTACAGACAGGAAGCTGAAGTATTGAGCGCCTGACCAGAGCTTCCTCCTGCACAAGAGTGGGTGTTTCTCTGACTTGAATCTTTAACTCTACATGTATGGTCTGAGCCTTGAAATCTAAAGGATAAAAAGCACCCAAATTTCCCAGTTGGGTCCTCTGAGCAAGGCGAATGGAGTGCTTCATTTAAGCCCCGCCTGCAAGGTCAGCAAAACAGTTCTCACCTCTCCCTGCTGTTGCGTTACCTTCCTGGCTCTTTATCAACCAGGGAATCAGAAAGGGACTTTCCAGAGCTATAAACATGTGAGCTGAATAGATGGAATGAACCCATATGCAAATGAGTTTTGATTCCCTTCCCTTTATAAAGTTAAAATGTTTTTGAGAGAGAAACAGATCCTCCAGAATGTGGGTGTCCGAGATTGTTACCTTGGACTTGCTGTATGTCTCTTCCTGCTGTCTGTCTGCCTTTCTTTCTGTCTGTCTGTCTTTCCATTGTAGAGAACAAAGCGGAGTGATGTAAAATAGAAAATGAGAAATGCAAACCTGTGGTGATTGAAGAGGAGGAAGGAAAATGAAAGAGAAAAAGCTGAAGAGTGGGAAAAAGATAAAATAAAATGAATTTTGGGGATTCCACTGTGAGTAAGAGCTGAAAAAAATGTAAGCTGATTTATTACATGCTTATCTTCTGCCTGAGAGCCAGTACGCTTTGTATACGTGGAAGGTAAATTGCACATTAAAGATTGAATCAAAATGCCAGATTCTTCCTCAATTCCTCCAGCTTTAAACCGGAGTAATTCTGTCAGCTTTGACGGATTTACATTTTTTAACAGCAGCAGAATCAAGATCAAGTGTTTTAAGTCATTTTGAGTTATATTTATGCTAAAGCAATGAGAAATTTAGAATGACTTTTAAATACTGTTGTGTCAGGGAATCTGCACGTTTTCTAATGCTTCTTTTCACCGGGCAGGAATTTTTTGCTATTGTCCTTCCAGCGCTGTTATGACTTTATTCTGAATCCAGTGGCAATTCAGAAACAAGGGGTGTGGTAGCATTATGTGCATTAATATTTTCCTTGCATTATGATTTACGTATATTAATTTTTTCTTTTAAATCTGTATCTTAACCCACTTAAATAACACCTATTTAAACAGAGAGAGGATGTGAGTTAATCGATTGTATGTATTTTTTTCTCTCTCTCCATCACACGCCACTGACTTTGAAAGTACAATGTTTGATTGCAGCCAAGGGGTTTGATGGGCTATACCTGCTCTTCTTTCACATTGATCCTTTACTTTTTTGAAGATGGTTTATTTATTTTTTCCTTTATGTGCTTTGAGTTTATCTAGGCATCCAAAAAATTTGTTTTACAGTATGGAAAAATGGATGGAGGAAACGCCACAGCTTTCTGTGGTGGAATTTCTGACAAATTCCCCCTTGGGTTAGAAAGGTACAGAGATGGGTTTCTGGTGTCTGCAGGATAAGGCAGCTCCCATCCTTCCACATATTAGCCTGAATAGAGACAGGCAGTTACTCTTTTCTTTTTCTGGATAGTTTGCTTGCTGAAAAATACAGGTTTTGGATGA
>JAVJGG010000043.1:8644612-8660620 GCA_035590195.1 Aviceda cuculoides | reverse complement strand
GAACTGAAATTATTTACAAAGCTCAACTGAGTGCAGCAAATAGTATTGGGGAAATAATAAAAAGGTAAAAATATTTTAACATTTTCAGAATTAAACCTTAATTTTTTCCTTTAAAAATATGTTTTCATTTTCTTAATTGCTCTAATGCAATAATAGTAATAATAATAGCAAAAAAGAAACAATTTTTTTGTTTTAGGCCAAAAAATACCTTGTACCTAAAATGAATGTGTTTTGTCTTCAGAAAATAATTTTTAAAAAAATCAATCCAGGTTCAGCCAAATGACATTTTTCTTTTGCTTCATTTTTCTTCTTTTTGGCTAGTGGATGAAAAAATTGCTAATTGACATAGCTTTGGTGCAGACCATTTTTGGGACCAGCTATATTTCACGGTCATCTGGGAGAATGTTGGGATTTTATTTTCTGTCGGAAATGGTGACGAAAATGTGAATTATTTTGATGACAAAAATATATACTTTTATGTCTTTTTATAAGTCAAATTAAACACATTATCCATCTTTTCCCATAATTAAAAAAGAAAGGAGAAAAGTCAGTTTTCATTATTGAAATAGATTTTGTGTATTATTTTTGAACCGATTCCCTAATTTCATGAGCAAGGCTTCAGCTACTCTCTTCTGCAGCTTTTTGAGTATCCGTATTCCATCTCAATTTGCTTTGGGGACGAGGCTTCACAGGTGCTTAAAACAGTTTCGTTGTTGGATAAGCGGGGGCTGGAGCTCCTGGGGAGCAGGGGTTTGAGGATTCCTGTGGTTGCAGGACAAGGGCCTGAGGGTGCAATGGGGACTCTTTTGCGAGCCAGAGGTTTCAAATATGTTGATGACTACCTGTGACCTTCTTGGGGGGATTCATTAAGGAGAAGTCTGAGAAAATTGATACAATGCTGCACTTAATCCTTTAGTGGATACTAGATATCCAAGTCCGTACTGGCAACTCCAGTGGTCTTAGCTGAAAGTCTGTGCGTGCATCAAAGAATGTTTTTACTCTTCACTGTAATCATTAGCTGCAGTCAACATACTTGACTAAATATTCTAGGTGTGATTATGCTGAATCTAAATAGCACCTAAAATTATTTTCTTTAAAATCAGATCTGGTGAGCTCAGGGGGAAACAAGATTTAAAATCCTGGATAGGAGGCAAGCGTATCCCAGAGGAAGGCAGCGTCAGGCCTCTGCAGGCTGGCTGTGGCAGCGTTTCTCAGCCTTTTCTAATGGAGCCCCTCTGAAACAAAAATCTTTGACGATTTCACATGCCCGAAAAGGAGCCATCTGCACCTGCAGGCAGTCCCAGGCAGCATCCAGAAACTGGCTCTCAGCTCTGTCTGCCAGCCCTCGTGCGTCGCTGACAACAGTGTGGGGATGGATGTGTGGTTTTTCATCTCCTAAATGAGATTGTCCATGGATCAGTTTCTGGTGTCTGACAGCAGTGGTCCACAGCCCACAGGCTGAGTAATGCCGTCTAAGTAGCTTGCAGGGGTTAGGGTGCCTTAACCAGGTCACAATTCATTGCTCTCATACTATTTTATTAACTGTCATGTACCTTTGTCTGAACTAACTATGGCCAGTTTCCACAGTACTTGAGCTGTTTCATTATTCTAATAATACACTGGTTTGTTTCAGTGAATTAATATTGAAACAGACCATGTAGGTTTTGAAAATTTGTTTGCCATTCATAGACTACTTTATTTTCAATAAGTACAGTATAGTTACAATATAAAATATAAATGCAGTAATCTTTTATATTTCAAGTATTTATATATTGAACCTATTTGAAGAAAAAAAAAATCTCTGGCTTCTAATGGATTACTAACATTACAACGTGCTTTTATTTAAACATTATTTATTACAACGTGCTTTTCCAAATAAATTCCTTGCTGGGTGATCGTCACATTCCTTTTTTAAATAATGGGAGGGTTACAAAAAGGTGATTAATTGATGTTTGCCTGTTTGGTTTTTAACTGCTTATACAGAGTCTAACCATTTTGTGTTAGTAATACACAGTATTAATAGTTATGCAGTGACAAATACTGTAAAAATCTGTGTACTTTTCAGCAGCTGAAACATACATTGCTAGTTCTTTTGAATTATTAAAAATGTGGAAATTGGAAGGGAAAAAGGAATGGCCATCTATTCTGTTTACTTTTTTCCCTCTTCCTGTATTTTTGGCTGTTTAGATCACATCTGAAACATATGGATTGACGAGTGTGTGAATGTGCAAAATATGTGGTTTAGACTGTTTACATTCCTCTACACTGTGTTTCATCCCATCATCTGAGAATATATATATAAAAAAAAATTATGGAGCCGACAAATGTTTGTATTCTTCAATACAAAAAACCTTGCTGAAATTGTCTCCAGGGCTGTGACCTATTATGGCTTGCTGTGAGTATAACTGAAACTATACTATATTGTAACTATACTGTAAGTATATGCTATAGAGATTACTAAAAATAATACTTAGTATTAGAAGTCTTTATTATTATTGCTGATGGCCAGAACTTTTTAAAAATATGAAATACCATTTTCATGATGCACTTTTCCATATCACTGTTTTAACCAGCTGCAATGTATATAGATGGCCGACTAGGTATAAATACATGTTTTTCTTAGTGATTTATGGCTGCTATTTATTTTGCCATGTATTTTTTTCTTTAAATTAGTGAAAAAATGCAAAAAACATCAGTAAATTTTAGGTCAAAAAATGGAGTATGCAATGATTTTTATCTTTCATGAAGCAAAATGGTCTGTTGCACAAAGTACTGTGTTGTTGGAAAATGTGATTAAAATGGAGACAACAGAATTGAACCTCCAGCTAAGCAGAGTGGAATAATTCTACAGGAGAGGAAATTGAATGTTTGTTATTTGTGACATAGACATTGGCAGTAGAAATATAACTACTGCCTGAAATTAAAAATGCATCCAGGAAATAACTGGGAGTTTCAGAAAGCATATTGGGAACAAATGCACTTGCTTCCGCAGCCCAGAATAAGTGCCTGGGCTAATACCCAATACTTTATCATGAGATGTGAAATTTTTTTCAAATATAAATTAACTGTTCCAGGGTTTTTTTTTAAACTTTTTTTTTTTCTTTCTTGGTGGGGGGGGATGACAATGAAAGTGTCTGTGTAGTTGCTGGGCTGAAGGCACTATGGATCTGATGCATTTGTCATCTTGAAGGGTTCAGGAGAAGGAATACCTACAGGCAGTTCCTCATCTGACATTGCTGATGGTCTTCACTGACATGGTGAGAACACAGGATGTAATCCTGGAGCAGGGTGTGCTTAGCACCAGTGTATCTATGTGTGATGGGAACTGTTTGATACTGGCAGTATTTAGCTCAAGAGCAAAGCTTAGGTGTGCTTTTTCTTTAAGACTGCATCCAAACTTTCATCTTGGGTTTTTTCAGTGGTAAACATGATCTTTATGGAGCAAGGAAAGATTTATAGCTTCTCTGCATGTGAACACCGTTTGCCTGTAAACATGCATATTAGCTTTACTGGAAGGCATTAACAGTATTTAAGGTGTGTTAAGATATGGGCAGCATTTGCCTTGTACCCAAGCAAGAGTCAAGGCTTTCTTGCTGAGCCTTACCTTGTGAGCAGAGCTGCTCTGCTCTTGGTAGGAGTGATGGAAAAAGACCTGAGCAGTGCAGAAAGGGCTTGACTGGTTTTGGTGTGGTATAACCCGCAGTGGGGACAAGGCAGGCTCCCCAAGGCCCAGCACAGCATGCAGCTCCTGTGGAGCAGTGAGCTGGGGAGGAAATTTGAGTCACTGTGGAGATCGAGGGAGGCTGGCTGCCCCGGGCCGAGCAGGGACAGACGGGCCAGGGTGAGCCCAGCCAGGCGGCATGAGGATGCTTCTCTGCGGGAAAGTTCAAGAAATGTGGGGAAGAGGGAGAGTCAAAGAAAGGGGGAATTTTTAAATGGCGAAGACCAGAAAGGTCAGGTAAGGGTTCTAAAGGCTGACAGTCTGGGTTTTAGATGTCGAGATGTGGGTTCACCACGCTGAGCAGCAGCTTCTCGCTGACCAGTGCCCCACCAGCAGACAGGTGGGTGTGAGGCTGGTCTGCAGCTGGCAGTGCTGTCACAGGGCACAAAGGAGATCTCCCCGGCAGACAAAATACCCTGCTGCTCTGCCGAGCACACAGCCCACGGCCCCGCTTCCGAAATCCTCCGCTCTCACGCCTTGCGACACAGTGGGCCCCTTTTCACCTGAAAGCTTCTGCTGAGTTCGAGTCTGTGGCTGCTTCTGGTGTCACTGTGGTCCTTTCTGGCTGTGAGTTTTCCTTTTTTTTTAATCTCAAGATCTCTAGAACGAGTTCATCTTCCATTTTGCCCTCTTGGTTCAACTAACCAGGTGTCAGTGTAGCTGTGAGATATGTATTTTTCTACTAGCTGTAGGGAAAATGTATTTAAGTAAGTAAGGGTGAAGAAGATACATTATGCTCCTAATGAAATGTGACCATATTCATATTTTATTTCAAGTTCCCTATCGGTGCTAATTAATTACCACCCATGATGAGCTCATTTGAATAGTATCTGGATTTCATGCAAAGCTGCAATAGATCATTGACTGGTTAAGAATCATTAAAATCTCACTCTTCAGCTGTATGTTCAAAGAAACATAGATGTTGTATTAAAAAGGAAGGCAGTAGTGGCAACATAGAGAATAAAAATAGGGGCTGATAAGGAAAATGCAGAGAATTTACTTGATGGCTTTAGGATCTTTATGTTCTTTTCCTGTTAAAACATATTTAATTTGAAAGGAAACTTATGGGAGAATAGTCTTCAGGCACTTAATATTGCTTAATCACCCTAAAAAGGTTTGCCTTTTGGTGTAGCAGTAAAACTGTATATGATGATTGCCTATTAAGTATCTGTCCTGTAGGAATAGTTAATTCTGGTGTAATAAGATCTCCAAGCTATATGGTACTTAGTGACCTTGCTGGAATAGGAAAAAATAATGTTTTTTCACAAAGTAGATTTATGGCCTGTTGAAAAGACTCAGCTCCTCACTGCTCTTGCAAAGGCAGAACAATATAATTTTATGGGCTGTCTTCTTGTTTGCAAATGCATGAATTTAATCCTTGAGTAAATGAGTTCCCAGAGGGAGGGGGGCGCTCCAGGAATGACACTGAAAGGACAGAGGATGGCACATGTGAAGCTGATAAAGGGTCAAAGCAGAACGTGGCTGAAACCAGCATTGTGGTTGTTTAAGATCAGAGAGAACTAGGGCGCTGCGATGGTATTAAACTCTGCAGGCAAATGGAGAGAGAGAGTTTGACCTTTTCTCCTCTTTGGTTAAAAACCCTCTAAAGCCACCTTACCTTCAAAATGACTGGAATTATGAGGATGCAGCAGTCCATACCTGCCCTTTAGGGACTTCACTAAAACACCGGCTGTGCTCGCAGAGAGCTCAGCTGGGCTGTCCTCCCCAAGGAGACCTTTGGGGTGGGTCCATCCCAGAGCGCTGGGAGGGAGCGGAGCTGCCTGCCGCAGCGGGGGCTGCAGGTTGCCGAGTCTGAGACGGTCATCCCAAAGCATGTTCATCTGCATCACTGTCTTGGGACATCTGCTCGCCGTGCTCATCTCCCTGAAGAATGGCAGCTCCAGGCGCTCGCCCGGGAAGCAGGAGAGGTGGATTTAGCTCCGTGAGCCCAGGGCTGGGAAGCACCCCATGCTGCACCCCCACGCTGCCCTTCTGGCCTGGTGGTGGGGCTGCTGTGGTGGGGCCACCAGCTGCGCCTGGGCTCACGAGCTTAGAGCTCCTGCAGGCCCATTTACTGTGTTTCACGGAGGGGCATTTAATGTTTTCCCTTGTCGTCGCTGTGCCAAAGTTCGGCGTCCCCCACTGGGCGTGCTGGGCGTGCTGGTGCCCAGGTAGGGCCAGCTCCTCCCAGGTGCCCTACAGAAACACTGTGCGCTCAACACAGGCAGCGGCACTGTCCCAAGGGCTGGGCACTGCCATCTGTTATTCTCCTGACCCTTTCTCTGTTTTACCATATCGTGTTTTCATTGTGATAGTTGGACTTTTTTTCCTGCTTGAGATTGGAACAGTGATTACCTTGGAAGGGCTGGGCTGCTGGTGAGTGCCTCGCTTAACATCAACAACCACCTTCTTAGCAAGCAGCACTCCAGTGACCAATCAGAAAAACCAGACAAGCGGAATTTATTGCGATGGTATCCTATTTTAATGTTGCAGATAAAGTTGCGTTTTATTTGAGGGCCTTAACAAGATGTTACTTTTGTTAATATGTTTTTTCTTTCCTGTAATGGAAGTCTCACAGAGTCAACTGACAGATCGGTGGGACTGAACTGGGCTGTGGGTACCACAAGACAGTTACTTTGCAGAAATGTTTGTTCAGAGGTTTCCCTCCCAGCAAGAGAAATAGTTAAAGAAGCATATTTTTAACTTCTGTTGTTTGGTTGACTGGTTCAACAGCCTAAGAAAACAATTACAGCCATAAAGACATAGGCACACTGTTGGATACCGCAGCAGCGGAGCTGTTGGATGTCCTGCCAAACAACGCACTCCGCGCTGAGCCTCTGTTGATTTGGCTGCGTGTGTTGTTAATTTAGCTGAAAAAGTGACACTGGGTGTTATCAAGAATCGTTCATTGCAATTTTCTCAGATGTTTGTTGTTCATTTGAGATGAAGGTTTTAGAGATAAATTTGAGAGTGGGTTCCTAGTTAAATTAAATGATTCAGAAAACCAGATAGTAATTGCTCTAGGACAGGCTGTACAAAGAATAAGGTTGTCATATCCACGTGGTGTGGCTGCACAGTCACCAGTACCCCTGTCTTCAGCTTGACTAGTGAGCTTTACAGGGGGAACTCTGAATTCCTGCCAGGGCTGGGCAAATTTTTGGCTGGAATAAGTTGGGCTTTTTCTAGTAAAAAAATTGGGAATATTTTGCAGCTTTTAATCAAATTACTTTCTCAGGAAAAGCTGGAAACTCCTTGATGCTTTTTAATTTTCACTCAATATTTTTATTTCAAAAAAACCTATGCTTATTTAGAATTTAAGAAAAGCAATACTAAACCAAAATAATTCATTCTCCTTGCAGTGCTCTGTTAACTAAATTTACTTAAATTTAGGTTTTGAGGCTAAAAGTTTTAATCTGAAATCCCCTTATCCCCTTGACCTCCAAATATTTTATTACAGACCAAATTTTTTTTTTCACTGAACCCAAAGGGATTTTTTTTTGATGCCTCATCTCACTGGAACATAAAGAAGTATGTTTAAAATGTTCCAAATAAATCTGAAATTATTTTTTTTTATAACTAAACCAACACTGTTTATACATGGTGCTATGCAGACGTAACATCTAATTTACAGATAAATGCATCATCCAACATCTTATCCAATCTATTTTTCCTCCAAAATTCCAAGTTTGGGGTATGAAGTTTAATGAAACTTGTGACTTCTCTTAGGTTTGTCAGAAGTGATGAGGTGTTTCCTGTCTGAGATGTCAGCTTTGATCTTCAGTGCATTTGAACAGTACTTATCTGTAGTTCAGAAATGCCTTTGGGTGAGATTGTCACCCTGGGATGAGGTTGTCACATCAGACAAAGCTGTGTCAGGGCACAACCATGCATCTATAATATTGAAGGCTTCTGCTTGCCTTTTTGCCACCCAGACTCTGATGACCCTGAAGGGCTACACCAGTGCCAGATTTCCTTCTTTTGAGCTTCTGGATGGATTATTTTGTTAACAAAGATTGCAGCGTGACTCTAGAAGATTTTACCTCTATGTATGTGTTGTAGTATTAAAAAAAACAGGGAAGGAAATTTATAACTTACCTCTTTGAAATTCTCAAAGACTTCCAGAAAAGTGCAAAACGTTATACTCCTTGGCTATAAATTTCATTTTTTATTAAGAATTCTGCTATGTGTTAGGGCACGTTCTGTCTATGTGTGTGGCCACTTCTGGTGCCAAAGAAAAAATACAAAATAGCCTATTTTTCAATATATATGTCCTCGAGCCATTATTCTGCATCTGACCTACAGTCTGGGTAGAGTTGCTTTGGCTGCAGTGAAGGTTTCACTCTTCTGTTTTACAGGACCTGGAAGAAGGCCAGGCACTGGAAAGAGCAAGGAGGAGTATGAGATACTACTCTGCATCAGAACAGCCTTAAAATGAATGTCGTGTATTCTCAGCTTTGAGAACTGAATTCCATGGGTTGTAATTGAATCTGCTGTCAGACCCATGGGGCTCAGTTCTTCAGCTTGGATATTTCTGTCTTCACATGCACAGGAGATCAAAGAAGCACTTGATCATTCGCTGACTCTTCCGGATGGTGATAGCGGCAAGTAGGAGAGAAAGAATAACTGATGCGAATCATCTTATCAGGGAGGTTTCATTGCAAAGGCCAGGCTCTCTCATGTTAAATAGCTATATAGTGATTGAGTCTTTTCTTAGCTGATAGGCTCTGTGTTGCTGCTCGCTGTTTAATTCACTCTGTTCTTTCCTCTCGGTTTTATCAAGTTTACATAGAAATCCCTGAGATACTGTTGACCGAATGACAGTCCCCAAATAATGCAAAGTGGTGCAGTGCTCCTTACAGCAGCTGTGGTGAGCTGCAGTAGACCAGTGAAACCCTGGACCTCCCCAGTCTGAACACCAAGTTTGCCAACTGATAATCTGCTGTAACCTCCTCTGTCCAGTATTGCTGCTGTACAGTTATTGTTTCTTTTGCTTTGTCTTATGCCAGACACCCATTTTCAGAAAAAAAAAAAATCTTAGTTGTGACTGAAAAGAATATGCATCTGCATCAGCCACCAGCACCCTTACATAAACACTTAGGGAGCTTCTAATGTAATCAGTGATGGCAATGCGTGTGCTGTGTGAAGGCTTGGCAGCTCAAGCATCCCCTTATAGGGGGATTCATTCAAGTCACAGGCTGATTTTTTTTCTTGAAGGATCTATGTTCAAATTTTTCGTTCAGGCATCAGGAAAATTATATTTGTGGTCTATAAGCATGTAAAGAGTTATCATTACCAATGAACTTTCCACCTCATTCCTGCAATAATAACACCTTCCTAAATTACATTTTTCCAACTCAGTAAAGTGGATCATGCACTGATCTTATCCCTATGGTGCAATGCTCTTAAAAGCATAGAAATATTAAAATCCCACAGGTGCAGGAACAGCGTGTTCAGCTAAGAAGCTTAAAACTGTCATGTGCCTTTTATGCTGAAAATGTATTTACACTAAAAATAATCAGATCTACTCACTGTTGCCTGTGGATACAGATGTACCTTCATACTGATGTGCTTTTTATATAAATTTTTATCGTAGGTGTTGAAGAGCTTCTTTGTGGCTGTCTGAAATGTACCGTGCTCACCAGTCTAGAAATTATAGTTCTTGGAAGATCTCACCAGTTCCACCAGCTCATGCTGTGGCAATATCCATTAAACAAGAGGGAGAAACGCACAAACAAAGGACGATATTGAAGTTTCGTTTTTTTTTTATTTCATCCCTGTCAGAAAGAGGAAATGAAATTTGTGGTCAGAGTTAGCAAAGTCTGCAAAAGAAGAGAGTGCGACGGAACAGTTTTACAGGGTGTCTAATGCAGGCAGCGTGGTGGATATTAGATGGCTGAAGGTGCAAAACTTCATCCGCTTCCTTCACTGTGAAGTCCAGCCTCCAGGCAGTGAAGTGGCAGAGCAGGTGATGTGTGTATGGTGGTAACCATGCAAGGCCACTGATGAAATCAAGATGGTCTTTGGTACAGGAGTCTTTGCAGTCCCGCCTTTTTGAGGGCAGTCCCCAAAATGTGGTGTAAGTGATGCTTTTTTTTCCTCAAAATTCTACAGTAAATCATGAACTAATAATAGCACTATTGATGTTATCTCAAATTAAGCTTAAGTAGTTAAAATGTGGAGTGGTGAACAAGTCATCGTGTGAGTGAGGGAACAGATATGGGACTGTTGTTACTCTGATAATGGCTCACACCTGCGAACGTACTCACAGGAAGGGTGAGGGGGTTCCTGTGCTGGCCCAGAGCCGTACGTGCGTACCCCCAGAATACACTACACTACAAATTCACACACCAGATTACTACATCCTCCATGAACTGCAAATGGGATATCACTACCAAACAGTTGGTAGCTATGTCTGCATGGTGCTGGACCTCCCCAGTGCCACGAACTGCCTGTGCCTAGGTGAAAGTCATGAAACTTCTGTCTAGCTCTTGAGCTCCAGCTCTCCATGAATGTTGCTCTTGCATGTAGGAAAACAGTCACACAGCCCATGTGTAATGAAAAAGTAGTCGGTGTTTGTCCCCTGAACAAGTGTATGTTCTGATCATAGCTGTTCATGTGAAAAATGGTGAAGGAAAGAGCCGTTCCCAGAGTTTGTTATTCTCAAGCCTTTTTTCTCTCAAAGCTGCCTAGGTGTTTTCTGTGCTGTAGAATTGCTGCTGGGTGAGAGAGACCGGACTAAAATGATTAGGCACAGAGCTATTTTGAAAGCAGGAGCAAGCCTGCCTTTCAGCCCCACAGTGACTGACCATTCAGTGTGTTCTTCCTTTGCTGCAGGCTACTGTAGTTCCTTTTGAACCTTGCTTGCCCGGGATGACAAGGCATCTTCTTTTTGGATGTTCTTGGGATCTTTAAACCAGAAAAGTTTTCAAGTCCCAGACTATCCTCCTGACAGTGCTGTGTCTTTCCAGCAGAATAGAGAGTATTTTTAGCATGCAGTTTCAAACCAATGTACCTTCTGTCTGTCTAATTATGCTGCCTGGCAGTATACACATTTATTCTACCTTACTGTAACCAGGGCAGTCCTCAGGATGCCCCAGCTTGCAGCTCGTACCCCAGCCAGCCTGCACGGGGATATGTGCCTCTCAGCGCACTGAGGTAATGCAGTGTCCCAGTGCCGAAGGTAGAGCGACTCGGTGACTCATTCCGTGATGCTCTGGCAGAAGTACAATGTGTTATGTGTATTAATTGATACAAGTCTTTACTGAATTCACCAGCTTTGTGCACAAGCACCAGAAGTGAAAGCATCACAACTCTGATGACTGCATCACTTCTGAAAGATTTTCTCATCTCCCGTTCCCTGACTTACAAAACAGATCTCTTTAATCTGACCCTCTAAATATTTCATTTTGGAATGAAATTCTGTTTTTTCATTCTACTTTTTTCCTCTTGGCAGAATCATTCAGGTGAATTCAGCTATATTTGTTAGTGCTGCTACAGATCTGAAACTTGATTTTGGGCAGGTAAAGCATTTGCTAAAAAGATATACCCTCTATGTATCTTTTTCAAGTTGATCTATGCCACCTTCTAGTGCTTACTCACAGATCTTACTCTGTTTATTTTGTTCTCAATAAATCAATGGGCTGCATCCCCCCGGCACAGCTGTGGCAGACCAGCAAGGCTACTTACATTTTGCAGATGAATAAACTGAGAGTCCAAACACTTAAAATGGAGAAGCAGCCCTGAATTCTGTTGCATGCTTATTGCTCTTCACTTGTAGCTTTCTGCTTACCATTTGCAACAAACAAATGAGGACAAACACCTACACCCTTCTTCTTCTGGTACGAGCGTGCCCCAGTGTTGCCCACTGCCGCTGTTTGTGCGGTTTGCTGCCTCCCCCTCCCTTGGCTGCCATTCTGTCCCCACTTCTTGGTCCTTGATCCCTCCCTGCCTCTCTCAGGCCATCTCTTCTGGTTTTTGGGGTTTTTTTTTGTTTTTTTTTGCTTTTCTCCCCTGTATATTGTGGGATTCTCTCTTTTTTCCCCTTTTTCTTGCTCTGGGACACTTTTCTCCCTGCTTCCAGACAGTAGTTGAACCTGGTGAAAAAAAGCTAACCTCATTGAGTGCTGGAGGGGCTTGTGCACTACTTCAAAAGCAGAATGGAAACAAATGGCAACACACAGAGGGGAGCGGACAGAGGCAGAGAGAGGAACTGCCGCAGCAGTAACAGGTCTATAGGTCTTCGCATGTTTTGCACTGCAGTTGAGGTGAGAAGGTGCTCTGTGACATTAAGCACTGCTCCCTTTGCTGCCTCCCACCCATTATCTTCTCCTTAAGCCTCTGCATTTCTTCTTTATACTGTGTGTGCCTTTTCCAGTGAATGCTGATGAGAAGCATTAGTGCAGGCTGCAGACAGGTGTTTATTCTCAGCAAATGATCTTGGGCCTTTTCAAATGAGTGGCTGCGCTTACACACTCCTGTAGAGATGGCTCTGCGCTTGCTGCCCTTTGGTACCCCAAGACAAGATAGCTGTTGCCGACTGTGGCTCATCTTTTTGGCTAGCGTCCCTTTTTGCTTCCAGGAAAATGATGAGTTTATGTCAGGTTCAGTAATCCTGATGATTGAGAGAAATAGCACTTTAATGCAAGCGTGAGTGTGCATGTGTATATATGGAAACTACAGCTTTGAGAAGCCTCTCATCTCCCTTGGAAAAGGAACAGCAGGGCTTAAAAGCTATGGAGTCACAATATCCTGACTAAGGTCACTAGCTTTCAGTGACTCACAATCTGTTTTTTTGGCAGCCCAACCATACAGCAGGTTGTGCTTTTTTGTCTTCTGTTTGTTTCCTTTGAAAAAACTCTATGTGAGAAAAGTTAATACCTAAAGATATGCTGGAAGGTCTGTCTCTTTGACATGCACTCAAGTATAGAAATCTCTGTTCACTGGCAGCCCTTCCTCACTCTGCTATACTAGCCTATTTTTGCACTGGCAAAGAGATACTTTTAAAATCTACATTAGGTTAAAGTTATTATGAAAGGTATTTGCTAGGTTGTCTTTCTGGTAGTCATCCTTATTTTCCATTTTCTGACCGCTCACTGCAGACCTGGAGGGGAGTGTTGGGCAAAGCCAGCTGAAGCAGGCTGTGCCATTATCTCAATGAGGCACTGAGATGTTTCTGGCTGCCATTAAGTATCTAGTTTCTAAAATGAGGGACTTTTCTGGGCTAAAGGTAGGATTTATTCTGTTTCAGCACTTATGGATCATAGAATCCTGGAATGATTTGGGTTGGAAGGGACCTTAGAGATCATCTAGTTCCAACCCCCCTGCCATGGGCAGGGACACCTTCCACCAGAGCAAGTTGCTCAAAGCCCCATCCAACCTGGCCTGCAACACTTCCTTGAATACTTGGAATTAGTCAAAGAATGTAATTTGTTAGAAGAATCTGCCAAGATAGGATTTTTTAAAATTTTCATTTTTCTAATTTTTTTTAAGGTTTTCTCTGACTTTCCTCCCCTTTGTTTTCCTCTCTCTTTTGCCCGCAAAAATTTTGTTGTCTATTACCTGTTGAAAAAACTATCAATTTTGGAACAAATAAACATACAGTCATGGGAAAAAAAAGCTGTTTCATTTCAAGATGTGAAGGAAGTTTTTGAATCAGATTTGAAATAAAAATCTGTTGCCCAGAAGATTTGTCTGTATGGATTGCCTGTAAACTCTGGTGCTGTGCAGCTGATGGCAGAGCCCCACAAGCCTTCATGCCAAAGTACCAGGCAGCACTTCCACTGTGTTGTGGCCCTACCTCTTAGAAGCAGGTCATAGATAAATGAACCAATTTGTATAAAAATAACCATCACTGGGATGATTCTTTCAGATTCATAATAGTGTATTAAATAATGATCATTAATTTGTTGTTTAGAAAAAACCCCGAACCCAGCCAAGCATTTCCACTTTCTATAGATAGCAATTCAATTACTATTGTGCTGGAGTTAAATCTCATGGTATTCCTCTGAGAAATTTTATTCTTTATTTATTCTCATTTTACAGACTGGGACACAGGGCATACTTGGCTGAGGACACAAAATGAATCTATTTGAAGTTTTCTAGGAAATACGCCATAGTTAATATCACTGGTTGAAAGGTTCGAGTATAAGAGAGGCTTTCACTGTTGTCTGTAGCCTATAGCCCTCCTCTGAACAGATGCCCACAGTGCAGAAAAGTCCATTTTCTGCTTGCCCTGTTGCTCAGAAAGTTGCTCTGCCTATTCCTGCCAGGGAGAGATCTTACAGGAGGCAAAAATGCCTCCCCATGCTCCCAAATGACTGAACACCATTGGAGGCAGGACCACCTAAATCACAGCCCCACTTCGAAAGCCTCCTGCTAGCATTTTACAGCTTCACTTGTTTTTCACATTTCCTCCTTCCTGTGTTTTCCTGTGCAAGCTCAGGCAAGGAAGAGTTTTTCCTGGACACAGAAATCTGTGGCTCTTGTGGCATTTTTAGGCACATTGCTGCCAATCAACCGGTTCATGCAGAAAGCCCTTCAGAGCAGACCTGAGGCCACAGCACATCCTTCAGTGCCTGGGCACTTGTGCCATGGTAGGGGCTTAGTAGTGGAAATTTTTATCTTTTCCAGCATGAAAACGAAGCTATTCTCTTGACTGAGATCTCACGCAGTGCTGACACCATTTGCTGGGGTGCTGCCAAATAACAAAGGGCAATATTTTCATTAAAAAGCGGAAAATGTATTAAAGTTCCTAAGCTGTGTTTGTGAAAATCTTGGGGTTGCTTGATTAGGAGCTTGAAGATGGTCAGACTCCTTCCAGCTTCCCCACTTCAACCTTGTTTCTGCGTGATACTGCAGCTGCTCTGATGAAAAACTGTTATTTAAAAATTTGCTTGTAGCTATGGCAACCTTCATGCACTGTATTTCAATTGAAACTCTAAAACAGCAGCAGAAGTTTCTTAATAGGATATTTATGAAGATTTTAGTCTTTGTACATTTTAAAATGGAAATGTTCCATTTTTAAAGGGGGGTTATCAAAATCTCATTAATTTTGGAACTGCATTTTTGTTGTGAGAGCTGCTGCTTAGCTTTTGTTTTGTTTTGTTTTGTTTTTTGTTTTGTTTGTTTGTTTGTTTAAGATTCCTCTGGTTGCTGCTTTAACTCTTCTGAGCCTAAGACCTGGAGCACTTTCCAGATGCCTGCTTCTCCTGTCTGTGCCTGGCCTCCCACTCTCTCTAGCAGACTGCTGGTTTTGTAGTGGCATGGTGGAGGGACAGGGCAACCAGTTGTGTTGGGATCAGGCTGGTGGGGCTGGAGCATTGCCAGGGATCTCAGACTTTGCCTTCCCGCAGTAAAGATCCCAGGTGGCTTATTTAGCCCTTTACCTGTGCAGTTGCCAGGTGTCTGCCTGCTCCGAGAGAAGCAAATATGTGTGTTTGCAGTTAGATTATTTAGTACCTCCATGATATTTCATGTTTTGTCTCAAAGGCACAAACTTTCAGGTGTACTCAGTTTGTGTAGGTACAGTCATAGGTTTTAACCTCACAGACAACTCAGTGTGCTAGCTGCACCTCAGAAGGGTTAGATTTGCAAAGCTGCTATTTTTCTCTTGTTTTCTTCCCTCTTCTTTTTCTCTGTGCATTCAAACCTTCAAAATCATGAGATAAAATTAAGGAAGCCTTGCTGAGACATACACTCTGCTGCCCTAAACCCCCTCGAGCCATGATGGTATGTTCTGGTGCTTCCAAAGTATGGATTAGGTCTAATTTATACTGTTTCTTGATCAATGGTTTTGACACAAATGCATCAAAGGGATTTCTGTAATTACAGCTGTAACAGCAAGGGCTTTTTGCTAGGAAGCTCCCAGCGCTGCGGCAGGGAAGTTTGCTCCTAATGATGGGGTTTTTGGCCTCCAGCCACTGTAGGTGCATGACTACCCCATCACTCTTGAGGGGTTTTTTTTGCCAGGGCAGGTTTGAAGCTACTGGTTTGCAGGGGAAGATGCCTGAGGTGTGGACGGATGCATTCCTCTGTTAGCACAAGTTTGTATAACTGAGCATTGGCACCTTTTGTCCGTACCAATGGTATTATTCCTGACCCGTGAAACGTTCATTTTTGGAAATGCCTGTCGCGTCCCAAAGTCGGAGCGACTCAGGTTCGTGGATTTCCTTTGTCAGAATTAAGGTGAAACGACACCAGGGGAGCGCAAACAACAATCAACATTTATTCAACCTAGCTAACCTTGCCCAAGTACAAGTGAACTTATCAATATGAACCTTGCAACATGT